>JAUMHM010000078.1:8468446-8492524 GCA_032362435.1 Melikaiella ostensackeni
TTGAATTCAAATTCTCCCGCAATTATAGGTGCTGCTCTCTTTGTACATGAACGAGCGAGATTTCGTCGCTCGTAACACTTTCCCCCTTATTTTAAAAGATTTTTCGTAAGAAAATATCTTTATCTCTAAAGCATGAAATCCAATTATACCTGTAGGCTTGCACTTATACATATATCTTCCTTATTTATTGATCTATCTTCAGATATATTAATATTACCCCTTTTATCTTTATAATGTTTAAATTTTTCCTTTAAATAATAGTATTATATTTTATTAATGATAAAGCTTTATTTACAGCATTTAAAATTTATCAATAAGGAAATATGCATTCCATCTTCAATCCTTGACGTATATTTTTTTTTTCTCCTTTGCTTGAAAAACTTGACTCAAATTACCCAATTGCATTTTCCATCTTAACTTTGTTTATCATACATTTCCCTTTTTCCAAATTTTTATTTTCAAATTTCGAAGTTCCGCTCCCTCTATCCCCTTAAAAATGAAAATAAAAATCTGAAAGTCTTTTGTGTTCTCACTTGCCATTTTCCTCTACCTCTGAAGAAACTACATAATTATATATAATTTCTAAGTTTGTGCTGCTGACCTATTTCCCCGGTGAACCCTGTGGCATTGAGGTCTCAGTCGATTCATGTGGACTATTTTGAATTTTCCCCATCCGACATTTAACTCCACATTTAAATCATCAAATATTTGCGTTATCTCAAAGGGTCCCCTATCGTCATATTCTGAGTCTAGTTTACCGCTCTGAGCATCTTTTTGTAAGTAGACCATTTCTCCTACTTGGAAGTCTTGAACATTTAATTTTTCGTCATAATATTTTTTAGATTTTTCTTTAGCTAGTATTAATCGATCTCTGGCTAAACTTTGAGTCTCAGCCAGTTTTCCGCTTAATGTTTTAAGGAAATCATAATACGTGAAAGGTATTTCCGCGTTCGAAAATTCAGTTGGTATTACTGCCTTCTTACCGAAGATCAATTCATGTGGAGTGAGCCCCGTACCCTCGTGTTTAGATGTATTGTATGAAAACAAGGCAAAGCGCAACCATACATCCCAGTTTGCTTTCTCACAATACATTTTTAAATACTGGATTAGCACATGATGGCTCCTCTCTAATGAACCTAGCGATTGTGGGTGAAACGCGGTGGATTTTATTTGCTCAATCTTGAAAATACGACAAAAGTTGGCCATAATATCACTAATGAAATTGCTCCCTTGATCTGAATGAATTGCCTTTGGACATCCAAACCTTGTTATGAAATGCTCGGCTAGAGCTAAAGCAATTGTAGTGGATTCGATGTTCATTAAAGGGATGCCATCAGCATACTTCGTTAAATTATCCTGAATGGTCAAAATATATTTATTCCCCTTTTCCGTGATGGGTAAAGGACCCACAATATCGATTTCTATTTTCTCAAAAGCTTGAGTCGGAGTATCCGTTATTTTCATTGGCTGTTTAGTTTTTAATCTTACCAGTTTTGTCTTTTTACATTCTTCGCAATTCTTCACATATTCCCTGACTTGTTCTTGCAGATTAGGCCAATAAAAATCTTGTCTGATTCTCCCGTACGTTTTACTACATCCTTTATGCCCTCCAACGACCGATGAGTGATACTCCGCAATTATTTTTGGCCGATTTGCTTCCGATGGTATTTCTATTTCTCCGTAACAAATAGTTATTTTGTAATCTTTCTGTCCAAATATTTGTTTTAATTCCTGTTCAATAGAATCCCATTTAATTTGATTCATTCCGTTGCCTATACGCGAGATACTAACAGAACGTATTTTCAAATAATCCATCGCGTTTTTTAATCCCCGAAGAGCTTTAGAAACGTGAGTAATGTACGGTTTTGAGTCAAATGTTTCTTTAACAATCAAATTAAAAACACATTGATAATCATATTTATAAACAAGTACATTTCCTACTTGAAGGTCCTCCGCAGACTCGCGCTTTAAATCCTCATATTTAAACCGACTACCTTCTATTAATTCCTTATTCGTTTCGGTCGTGAGCTTGCAATCTGCAGGGATAAACTGCACAAGATGATCGTTTCTCATGTACAATTTATCCCTAGAAATTTTTAAGCACGACATCAGAGAATTCGGAGATAATAGTTCGTCCTTGTCAGAAGGCTCCTGTAAAGTTGTATTTAATGGTATTTCGCTCTCGTTTAAAAGAAGTGAATCTTCTGTATTATTTGAAGCAGGTTCAATTTCTTGTACAGGATAACACCGATGATGAGGGAGTACTACCGCCATATCATCATCCATAATAAATTGTCGCTTGAGTTTACAATTATTACACTTCTGATCAATTATGTCCTTTACTCCTCGAGCCGATTTATCCTGAAGAAAAGTATCAAATTGTTCCTTTTTAAGGTCTGCTGTATTATAAGAGGTGAAGGGACAAGGTTCAGGAATGCCGTTTAAGGAGTTTATCGTTTCGTTTTCGTCAGTAATAGTGGTCGTTGATTCATATTCTTGGTCCTTCATAGAACAATCCCGTCCGACCCCCATGACTCCGCTCAGCTTAACACAGCTCTCACTCACACCACCTGGACTTTGGCCAGTATCGTGGTAACTTATATCTAAACGTGGATCTCGACCGACCAAATCTGAAAACTGCCGACCTCCTCGGGTCCACACCCCGAGAATGGCTTCAGAAGTGGCCAACTTGGTCCCACTCTCATCATCAAGAGTCTCACCTTCACTGGCTGTGTGAAACTGATCGTCGTCACTGATGTCGGACGTTTCGGTATTTCTCCAAATTTTACAAAAATGTCTACCTTCATTCTGCTCAAATTTCTGAGAAAAATCAGTCTCTTTGCCCAAAAATCCCTCCTCAATTATACAATTTATTCTTTTACAATCTGTGCATTCGTCATTATCACTGTAAGGAGAACACAACGCGGATGGTTGATCCTGCAGTATCAGCACCCTGCGATTGAGCTCGATGGATGGGTCCAAGGGATCAAGGTTATCATCGGGTGCGGGGTCAAGGTTCACGTCAAGTTTAGTTTGTTCCTCTTCCAATGGATTTCGGGACAACGCGTCAGCATTTGTATTTGCACTTCCCTTTTTGTACACTACGTCATATTCGTATTCGCTCAGTCTCAACCGCCATCTTAATAATTTTGACCCGGGATTTTTTATGTTGTGCATCCAAACAAGTGGCCTGTGGTCGGTTATCAGAATAAATTTACGGCCAAATAAATAAGGTCGGAAGTTTTCAACACTAAATATGATCGCGAGAAGCTCTTTTTCTATAGTTGAATAATTAACCTCAGTATCACTCAACGTTCGTGAGGCATATGCTACTGGTAAATCCCCTCCTATAGGCCCCTGACTTAAAACCCCTCCTATTCCATAATTAGAAGCGTCGCATGATACTACAAAGGGTTTCGAAAAATCTGGATAACACAAAAGTGGATGCTCGCACAATATATTTTTTAGTCGATCAAAAGCGCCTTGCTGATTTTCGGTCCAATTGAAGCGAACCCCTTTTTTCAACAGGTAGCTCAATGGCTTTGCTATTATTGAAAAATTCAAAATAAATCGACGGTAATACCCAACAAGTCCCAAGAATTGTTTAATGTTCTTAGTATTTTTAGGCCTTGGAAATTTTCGTACTGCCTCTACTTTCTTCGGATCCGGACGCACGCCATCGCGCGATATAATATGGCCCAGGTAACCAACTTCTTTTTGCAATAATTTGCACTTATCAGGTTGCAGGGTGAGTCCAGCTGCCTTCAGCCGGGCAAGCAGCTTTCTCAGTTTTTGGGTATGTTCTTCCAGGGAGTTTGCATAGATAACTATGTCATCCATGTAAACAAATAGTTCCACCCCCTGGAGACCAGATAGAACCTTATCCATAAGCCTTTGAAACGTGGAAGGAGCATTCTTTAATCCAAAAGGCATCCGATTGAATTGATAGTGGCCATACGGCGTGGAAAAAGCTGTCTTGACCTTTGAATCAGGGTGCATTTTTATCTGGTGAAATCCAGAAGCAAGGTCAAGTACGGAAAAGTATTTTGCTCCACCAAGCTGATCTAATATATGGGTAATATTGGGTAAGGGGTAGGCATCGCCAATAGTTTTCTCATTCAACTTCCGATAATCAATAACCATCCGCCATTTCTTATTCCCATGTGAATCGGCCTTTTTAGGTACGATCCAAACAGGGGAATTATAAGGAGAGTCTGAATCTTCTATGATTTTAGATTGTAATAGATTTTTAGTCTGATTCAAAATCTCCTCATTTAAGGCTTGGGCCGGCCGGTATTGCCTTTCGAAAGTTGGAACCTCATCAGTTGTGTGAATCTCGTGTTGAAGAACATCAGTAGATCCTAGAACATCCCCCTCTAATTTTACCTGATAGGAATATTCAGCTAACGGACCAAGCAGACTTTCCTTTTCTTCGTCGTTCAAATTTTCAAAATCAAATGACTTAATTACTCTGGAAAATCTTTCAGCATTTTCTTTCTCCTTCTCATTCTTGGTTGTCCCTGCAGCATTTCTTTTTGCTGGGGGAACAACTTCGAACTTTTGAAGCTCTATTGGTAGAACGGTTAGTTCAATATCATGAAGAGTGGAATTGGTAGCAAATACCTTTACCACTCCATTTTGCGGTCGGACTAAATTTTCACCCAAAAATACTCCATCGCCAGTACGTATTCTCTCTAGATACCCCTCACTCATGTCTGCATTTATAACAGGTAATGCTATTAATTTTCTGGACCTAGCTGGCAGGTGAAGTTTTTCACTCTTTAAAGGATTAATGGTGCCCAACTTCAAAGTGACAGCCTGGTCAGAAAAAGTCATGGTAGCCGCATTTTCCCTTAGAAATTGCATTCCTAATATTCCACAAGGTGGAATAGGAAAATTTCCTGGGACAAGGTGAAATTCCACATTTTTCCCTTTCTCAATTTGTAAAATTACGCTTCCGCGGGTCCTTGTCATTCCATTTCCTATCCCAGTCAAAAAATACCTTTGTTTCTTATTACTGTACAGTTTTTTAGTCAAGCAACTTTCTTTTAGCAAATTCAACTCACTACCGGTATCAATTAGAAGTGAAGCTTTATTATTATGGAAATTTTGATTATAAACATTTATCGTTGGCGAATTTATGACCCCTTGTTTGCCGACTGTGAGCACGACTCGTTTGATCGACGCGGAAGGATATTCTTGCTGTTCGCTGCCGCGCCCTGCAAACGAACTGCCCTCGAGTTTAAAGTTTCCGTACTGGTATCAGGGTTATTTATGAATTTTTGGTTCTTTTCTAATTCCTTTTCAGCTTCTTCAGCCCTTCTCTTATAGCAATCTTTTATCTTATGTCTCTTTCCCCCACAATAAGTACATTTCACTTCGTCAGGTCTTTGATTTCGCCATGTATTAGAATTAGATGCGACCCGAAAATAATCACGCTTTCTATGAGGACATTCCCGTGCAATATGTCCCTCTTTCCTGCAATTGTAGCATTCTATGCCCCTACGTTTGGCAGAGGGTACCACCGAATCTTCATTGATTTGATATATTGGTCTGGAATACGTGTCATTTTGAAAATCCCTAACAGTACAACCTGTTTCAAGTCTGAGTTCATCTCTAGCATATGGTGAACCTTCTGAGAGGACCCCCCGCAACCTTTTGTGCTGAGCCAAGTCTCGCTCCGCTTCAATGGCGGCATTTATAGCTTCCTGTAAATTTGTAGGATTAACCTGTCTTACCCGAGCCTCAAGTTCACCCTCCAACCCTAACCGAAAACAATTTGCCACTTCAAGGTTATACTCGTTTATTTTTATGAGTGCAACTTCGGGTGACGACTGCTGTTCAGTTATTTCGATCATTTTATTCAACAATTCACGTACTCTCGCACCGTACGCTATTATATTTTCTCCTTTATTTTGCCTAATATGAGCAACCTCGGACTGGATCTGGAAGAGAGATTTGGGTTTTCCGAACGCTTTTTCGAGTGAATCTAATAATTCATTAAGCGTGGTGTACTCTTTGTTTTTAATGTAAAGTTCTGCTTCTCCCTGAATTTTATTTCGCAACATTTTTATAAACAAAGAACGAAGACCGAAAGCTACATTTTGCTCAGCAAATCGACACTCCCGAGCAAATGATTGTACGGAAATATTTCTTCCAGAGAAAGTAGGGATAATTTCAACAACAACTTTCAAAGCAGTGTAGTCACTGCTTTTAATGAGTGAAGCTCCATCCTGAAGGGATGTTGAGGATTGCGCTCTACTATTGTTTAATCTTTGAGACACAGAATCCCTTCTTTCTCTTTCTTCCAAACGCAGATTATTTTCGCTCATTTGCATAATCTGTTTGGCGATTTCTGCGGAAATCATGCTTATGTTAGTACCGCTAGGAGTACTGGTACTGGCCGTTCGACCTACACTATCTGACCCTGCGCTACTCTCATCTCTCTCAGATCCACTAGTCGGCCTAAATCTCTGAATCTCGCCTCCATTCACATTTGGAGGGTGAGTAACGAGCACACTTGCGCCGCTGGATGCATTGCCGAGCTCGACCAGTTCATTGACCTGTGCCGACGGCCGCCCCCGAGTCCTACGTGACAGACGGGGTGCAGGCGCCGCACTAGGTTTAGTTTTTCTACTCTGATTTTTCCTTGGTGCCATTTTTTTTAAAAATATTTTATTTCCTCTTTTATTCAAGAAAAGTTATTATCGAATATGAAAATTAGTAGACAAAATATTGAACGATCTATTTGCTTGATAATCTTGATATTTGGCAAAATAATTAAAAATTTCACATTTCATCCAGATTAATCCATTTCCAATCAAACAATCCAGGTGAATGATTGAAGAAAAATAATTCAATCAACCGAAATCTGAAATCTAAAGCAAAATCAAATCGACCAATTATTAAATTTAAGAGTTAACCAAATTAATATCAAATCAACAGTTGACAAACAATTTACCAATGAAATAAAAATAAAATGGAACAAATCATAGAATCAAATAAATTTAGATGAAAATAACAATGACGATTATTGTTCATTTTATTGAAATCAAAACTTCAATCAGTCAATTAATCAACAAACAAAGTACCCAATTAATTACCCACCTAAAAATTAGGTCACAATCAGATATATCTAAACCACTAAATTTCACTCAACTTGAAGAGTGACAACATCCACTTATAATAATTTTACTCAACTGAAGAGAACTTATTTAGAATCGAAATTCAATAAAAATGAAATTTTCTCAATCTCCCCTTACCTCTATAGTTTTCAATGAATTTTGATATATCCAATATATGGCGATCTCAAAAGGATAACTCTACCTTTTTACCAAAATTTCTAAACACAACTTCACTTTAAATTTTGTCAATGAATCATAGTCGAACCCAGCAATGAACATCAATACATAAACATATAGAAAAATATCGCATTAATATAAAATTATCGCTATCAAACCTTGAGTTGACAAGTCGCTCGACAAGAAAACCTGAAAGGCGCACAAAAATAGGGAAAAATTTGCGAAGAATATCGCAATTCACTCCCGCACTATTTCACTATCACTGAAATCCTTCCAGTAGCTAATGGTCCTTGAAAATTCAGCCGATGATCCTCCACGCCGGAAGCGATGATCCTCTCAGGAATCCCAGGTCCTTCAAAAGTCCCACGTTGAACCCTCCGTATGAGAAAAAGAGTCTTTATGATTCTTTCTCTCTCTGTCTTCTCTCAAGCTACTCGTTCCACCTGATTTCAGCCTGTTACAAGTCAAAGTTCCGCGAAAATTCAAATTGGATGAATGAAAAATTGTTTTGTTGTTTTTCTCAATTTTTGAAATGCACCAATATTTTGACTATAAAATTTATTCGTGTTGATGAAATAAATCTACTGAACAATATGAAAACCTTCAATGACCTATGCAGAATGAACAATGAACAATAAATAATAATAAGCAATAAGAAATAAGCAATAAGAAATAAGCAATGAATAATAAAGATGCAGATGAAATCGCCTTTTCCATCCCCTCAGACTCCTTTTACAATCCAAAATGCTCTTATCATAGCAGTCTTATATCATGATTATAGAAAATATATCAGCTCGATTCTTGTCAAAGAATTATTTCTCGATAACAAAACAATCCTCTGTGAGGAAGAGCAGTGTTCATGAAATGATCACAATTAAAGATACACCATATAATGAACGCACCCACCAAACTACATTGCAGCGGTTTTTCTGAATGAGAAGAATAAAATTCTGTATTTAGGTTGGAAGGGATGAAATTTTGGTTTTTACCTTCTTTCTGCTTGTGAGTCGGAAGAGGATATTTTTCTGTTTTTAACATTTGTATAAAATTGGAATAGACGAAATTTTGGCTATTTATTTTTTAATTTTTAACATTTTTATTGTGTTGGAAGGGAGGAAAATTTGATTTTCAATTTTTTTCTAAATTAGAAGAAGCCCTTTTTTCGTTTTTACCATTTTCATTTAGTTGGAATGGACGAACTTTTTATCATTTATTTTTTTCTGAATTGGAAGAGGGAAATTTTTTATTTTTAACATTTTTAATGAGTTGGAAGGGATCAAATTTTTGTTTTCAATTTTTTTCTGAATTTGAAAAGGCCCTTTTATGTTTTTATCATATTTATTGAGTTGGAAGGGATGAAATTTTGCTGTTTTTTTTGTTTATTTTTTCTGAATTGGAAGAGGCCATTTTTTCTTATTAACATTTTTATTAAGCTGTATAATAAATTTTCTTTCAAACTGAATAACTTACTCTTAACTTGTCATATGAATGAAATATAAACTTTTATCATTAATTTGTATTAAAAAAAGTAATTTCTCATTTATCTAATTTGAATTTTCGCGGAACTTCCACTGGAACAGCTAGCGCTACCTAGTGGCTGATAAACTTCCCTATTAGTGATTTGTTTGACCCTCAGTGTTCAGACATCTTAGATCTCTCATACCCAACCTGAAATATCTAATGGCGCTAGAAGGAATTTAACGGGATTTTTGAAAAGTTAATTTGATTTTATTAAATTGTTAATTATAATGTTTAGGAACACAATATGAAAAAAGAAAACTCGGTTACATATGCAAAAAAGGATTTTAAAAACCAAATCAGGGTTCCTACAGATGAATAATTTTTGTTATATAAATTTTGTTTAAATTTTTCAAAATGGACTATTTTTAATGTAAAGTCTTCAAAATTGATCAAAGTTTTTAATTGTGTTGAAAATTCTGTCTTTCAAAATTGTTTTTCGATAAATAATTAAAACTGCGCTCCAAACAAATGACAGCAAAACTATTAGAATCAATCGCTATTTTACCTGCACGTTTTCAATCTACATGTTTTATGAATTGGGTTCCACGCACTGAGTGCATGTCCAGCCATCTGGAGCAGAAGACTTGTTCAACAAGAATATTTTTTTTTATCCTTCAAGTGTCAAAATATTAATTTGAGAAGGGAAAAGATCTATTAATCAGATAAAATGGTGTTAGCAGATTTAGGGCGTAAGATTACGTCCGCTTTGCGGTCCCTAAATAATGCAACTGTTATAAATGAAGAGGTGAGTTAGCAATCCTTGCAGTTTCGAGTTTGTAAACAGATGGATTCTATAAAAAGATACTTGCCTCTTACATTCGGTTTTCGGTCTGGAATCACAAAAGATTTCTCGAATTTTTTCCCCAAAAAGGAATTAAATTACTGCATTTTTTACATTCGTTTTTGAGAATTTAACCTCACTCTTTTGCCTTGTCAAGTTTGTCAAGCATTTCGAGGGCAATGAAATTTTTCAGGGCAAAAAAAAACTTTTGCTTCCCGTGATTTTATTAAGGAAGTAATATAAAGGATATGCAATTTTATGTCTTTATATACTCGTAAACAATTTATTTTGATGAAGTGACTTTGGAACGATCTGTCAATTTTGTGTATTTTTAAAATTTATAATGTTACCGGTTGGGTACCATAACCAAATGAGAAATAAGTGACTTCTAAAAATGCATCAGTTGTATTGAGTCAAATTGAGTTTCAAACAAAAACATCAAAGCAAGTTGTGTTTTGTTTTTAAATTATACATGGGATATTATGCATTTTAAAAAGAACATGTAGATTTTACAATTTGTAGAATATTCAATATTAAATACGGAGTTTCTTTCAGATTTGTTTATCTGAGATCTTTTCTATTGTATTATTTTCAATTTGACATTTTCTAGGTGTTGAATTCTATGCTAAAAGAAATATGCGCGGCATTACTTGAAGCTGATGTGAATATTAAATTGGTGAAGAAATTGCGAGAAAATGTTCGGCAAGTCATCGATTTTGACGACATGGCAGGAGGTCTCAATAAAAGGCGAATGATCCAGAGTGCCGTCTTCAAAGAACTCGTCAAAGTAATATCTTCAGAATTAAAAACTCTAAAATACTCTTCTATTCTTAAATCAACAGTAATTATTATTAAAATTATTTTTATTCATTCTAGTTGATTGATCCTGGAGTAAAAGCATATCAACCTGTAAAAGGTCGGGCAAATGTAATCATGTTTGTAGGATTGCAAGGTTCTGGTAAAACAACATCCTGTACAAAACTTGCCTATCACTACCTCAAGAAAAACTGGAAGGCCTGTTTAGTTTGTGCTGATACATTTCGTGCCGGTGCTTACGATCAAATTAAACAGAACGCCACGAAAGCCAGAATACCATTTTACGGAAGGTAATTTCAAATTTTGAAATTAAATTTCAGATTTATCAAGTTATTAAAGGGTTTATGAGATATCTAAAGCTCGTCATTTTATTTTCAGTTATACAGAAATCGATCCGGTAGTAATAGCTCAAGACGGTGTTGAAATGTTTAAGAAGGAAGGGTACGAAATTATAATTGTGGATACGAGTGGAAGGCACAAACAAGAAGAATCGCTCTTTGAGGAAATGTTGCAAGTTTCTAACGCAGTTGTAAGTAATCATTTAAAATGCTTGTCACATTAGTTTTGTTAATTGTTAGTCTAATTAGGAATAATTATTTTAGAATCCAGACAATATAATTTTCGTGATGGATGCAACGATAGGTCAAGCTTGTGAAGCGCAAGCGAAAGCTTTCAAAGATCGCGTAAATATTGGTTCAATTATCATTACAAAGTTGGATGGTCATGCTAAAGGAGGTGGAGCTCTTTCTGCGTAAGTATTTCCATTTTAAAAAGTTTAAAAAATGTTTTTTGTTATATAAATTAATATGGATTTCTATCCTTTTTTATTCTAGAGTTGCTGCAACACAAAGTCCTGTGATTTTTGTCGGTACTGGAGAACACATCGACGATCTGGAACCTTTCAAAACGAAACCCTTCATAAGTAAACTTTTGGGAATGGGAGACATAGAAGGTTTAATCGACAGAGTTAATGAATTAAATCTCGATGACAACGAGGAGTTATTAGAAAAGATTAAACATGGTCATTTCACGTTACGAGACATGTACGAACAGTTCCAGAATATTATGAAAATGGGTCCCTTCTCACAAATCATGGTAATTTATTTTATAAAAATATAGACTTATAACTCTTTGATGCATTTCAAGAGTCTAGACAAGGGAGTTACCACTGGAATTTTGAGTGTACACCAGATTTCAAAGATTTCAAAATATTTCACGAAGGCTTTTATACCAGATTTCAAGAGTGATCAACCCCTCGAGTCTATATGTCGGGGTTAATTTCTTTTTTACTAAAAGATTGTTTCTTGTTGACTAGGGAATGATTCCTGGATTCAGTCAAGACTTTATGACGAAAGGAACAGAGCAAGAGTCAATGGCGAGACTAAAAAGATTGATGACAATGATGGACAGCATGAACGACGCAGGTTTGTTTTCAATTTTCCATCTTTTAATACTAGTTACAGATAAAACATCAATATGTTAAATAATAAATATAATTATTTTATTGCAGAATTGGATGATAAAGATGGTGCGAAATTATTTAGTAAACAGCCAGGAAGACTTATCAGGGTAGCACATGGATCAGGAGTGACGGAAAAAGAAGTTAAAGAATTAATCACGCAATATACGAAGTTTGCTGCTGTTGTTAAGAAAATGGGAGGTATCAAAGGTCTTTTCAAGGGAGGAGACATGACGAAAAACGTTAATCCAGCACAAATGGCGAAGCTTAATCAACAGATGGCGAAAATGATGGATCCTAGAGTTCTGCACCAAATGGGTAAGAGAAAAGTTTTAGATTTCATTCAGAGTTGCTACCAACTTGAGATCCAGATCAAGTATTATGATTGAATATAACAAAAAATTAAAATGAAAAGGATTTTTTTTGCCAGAAATATATTGACATTTGTTAATAGAATTTTTTTCCAGGTGGTATGTCAGGTCTTCAAAATATGATGAAACAATTGCAACAAGGAGCCGCAGGCGGTTTAGGGAACTTAATGGGAGGATTTGGAGGAAAATCTTGAAACTAAGCCTTAGGCAGAACAGCTGCTTAAGACTGAATTAAATAAAATAGCGTCACGCGCCGGTCTAGGGTTTGACTACCGTTTATATTGTATTAAATATTTGTTTACAGCGAATTAACTTTCCTTAGGGAAGTGCTGCTATGAAATGAATTGTAATAAAGTCCTCTATATAATATTACACGTTACTCTTACACTTTGTACATCTAGTGAACGTTTCAATTGGTATTTAGATCTATAAGTTTTTACAGTCTACTTCTCTTATATTTTTTCATTCCTTAAGTTATACAATTTCACCTCGGTCATTTTTCATTTGTTGAGTTTGAAATTTCTGGTTCCTTTTTTAGCGATGCTTTTGAATTCAGTGAACTTGAATCTTTTGGACTTTTGTTGGTGGCTTCATTTTGTATTCTAACGTCGGAAAATGGATTATTGAAGGATCCCAACAAAATTTTGTAGGTTACGCTTTCGTTTCGTAAACGCTCGTCGTTTACGTATCGGTCACTTAATATATCTTCTGGGTTCGGCGTCCTGAAATGAGATTTTTTAAATACATTTAGTCTGACAATGTGTTACAAAATTACATTTTTTTCAAAAAATAAATAACCGGTTCTGTAATTTATTTTGATTGTAATGTAAGAATGGAAATAAAAGATTATCAGAGAAAAACAATTATGATAGGATCGAGTAAATAAAAAATAAAATAGAAGCTGAAATTGTTGTAAGATAAATCAACAAATTTTTTTAGAAAAATAATAGAAAAATCAAACACACAGTAAGTTAAAGACGATAAATTGAAATTAAATAAAAATGGTATACTTTTCTGACAAACTGTTATAATAAATCCGGAAAAATACTAACGAAAATTGACATATAGTTTTGAGGTTATATTACAAAATTAAATCAAAATAAAAAACTACTCACCAATCTAGTTTTAAAAATTCATCCATATTCTAAAAAGCTGAAAAGTATTTCTTTCTTTGTTCTTTACTATCTTGAAAAACTTTTTTGCAATGAATAATTGTAAATAAACAAATCTACAAAATAAATGACAGTTGACAGTACATAGCGATAGCAGAGATAGCAAATGTCCAAAAACAAAATATTTCGATGAAAGTGAACGATTCTTTCGGATCCACCAATTGCGTGTGAGTCTCTAGTGGAATCCTCCAATAGTAAAAACCGTGAATTAGCTGCCCTCCGATTGCTAACTTGAAATCCCAAAAGGTAGCAAAACAATCGATAGCCAACTTTCATTTGCGTTCATTGTTTTGAGGTTATCTTTTCCTTATCTCAAAAAATCGCCGAGTATGGTCGCGCCTTAAATGTTGATGTGCCGTTGTCACGTTTTTAATTGTGTATTCGCGATCAAATGCAATCAAATGAATTAACCGGAATTCATTGCTTCGTCTGTCGATGATGATCTTTCACCGAAATTAGTGAAAAATGCCGAGGTACGATATCCACATAATTCACATCAACGAGGAGTTTTCGAGGGTGCTTTTCAGTTATCACTTTCAGTGATAGGATGAAACTCTTCTCGGATGTAATGTTGATTCAAGACCTGCTGATTTCTTTTTGCTGCGATTCATAAATCGTACAATGGTAAGTTTTCTCATCAATCATAAATTTACAATTATTATCTGACTTAACCTCAATCATCAACAACTGCATGGTTTCTTCGATTGCTTTCCAGTTTGCAAAAATGCAAACGTTTTGTTACTTGGAACTTCGGCTTTATTTACACTTGGAAATGTTACGTAAAGTTTGATTTTCGTAGAATTGCGACGCCACCCGCTTTTTTTTTAATTAGACTCCCTCGATTGTTATTTACTCAGCAAATGTTCCGAGAGTTTTTGAGATTTGAGGAAGCAAACAATTTGGATTGTATGTTTGCAATTTAATTAATATTGTGGCATTTAGTGTTATTTAATCTATTTTGGTGAATGGAGTTTGAGAAGTTTTGAATTTTTATTTCATTTGGCTCAGATCTTTTAAGCTTCAAGTTTATGAACAGTTTTATGACGTGATAGTTTAATTGTTCAGTTGTGGTTACATCACTTTGAAATTGAGGTAGCAAATTAGATAATTTGAAATTAACCGAGTATATTAAGATTCTTAGGTGCATGTCAATATAATTTTTAAAAATATAATATAATTTTGGATAAAGTGACAACAGAAATTCCCCGGTCATTCAAATTTTTAAAGTCAAGCCCTTTGAACGAAGTTTTTAAATTAAAAATTTCAAATTGGAAAAATTCTAAATTCTAAGCATTGAAAATAGAATATTAAAGATTAAAAATTCAAAAATTAATTGTTCCTTCAATATTATGCTATTATTAACTCAACGCGCACAAAATAAAAATTTTTTAATTTAGAGCGCTTAGAATTACTATACAATATCAAATTGGAAGTATTTTATAATCTTTTGAATTAGAAGCGTTTAAAATCAGCTAATTTAGAATTAAATAAGTTCCAAATTGAATAATTAAAAATTCAATTAGTTATAATTGGACAATTTTAAATTTAAATATTTAAAATTGAATTTGGATGGCTTTAAGAATTCTAGTTTTAGCTTCTAAATGAAGAGATAAAATAGAAATAATTTTAAATTGAAATGTTTAATTTTGACCCTATTCTAATTAAACAGAAAGTAATTAATTATATGATTTTCTATTCCATATCAAATTTAATTTCAGGGGGCGAATATATCACAATTGGAAAGAGATATTGGGTCTGATCAATTTCCACCAAATGAACACTACTTTGGTTTGGTTAACGTAAGTCCAATAAAAAATTATTCTTTAAAGCACTAAAACGAAAAATGCAATACAAAATTTACATGATTTAATTCAAAGTGAAAACATTTTTTTTTCCTGATCTGATTTTAAATTATGTCTTATATTTCTTTCTAGTTTGGAAACACCTGTTATAGCAATTCTGTGTTACAAGCTTTATACTTCTGTCGGCCGTTTAGAGAGAAAGTATTAGAATACAAAGCTAGAAATAAAAGAACCAAAGAAACTCTGTTGACGTGCTTGGCAGATCTTTTCTACAGTATCGCAACGCAGAAGAAAAAAGTCGGATCGATAGCGCCAAAAAAGTTTATTGCGAGGCTAAGAAAAGAAAAAGGTATGTGCAAAATTTAAAAAAACTGGTAATGGACCCCAAATAGTTGTATTTTTTAATGAATTTTTTGACCATTTATTGATTTTTTTTCCTTCAGAGGAGTTCGACAATTATATGCAACAGGATGCTCATGAATTTCTTAACTTCTTGATAAATCACATCAATGAAATTATTTTAGGTAAGTTAACAAAAGAAATTTAAATTTCACTTTTTTTCTTTAATTGTACGTGAAGTTTTCTTTCGAATAAAGCATTCAGTAAGCGCATAAACCTTATATACAATCCTTTATCTTCGTTTTTAATCTATGAGATGGAGTGTCTTTTGAAATATCTGTGGTTGTAAAAGAAAATACTTTATTAGCAGAAAGAAATCAAAGCAAACCGACTGGAGAGAAAGGAGGTGGAGAGGATGTCGGATCTTCCCCGGAACCCACCTGGGTTCACGAAATATTTCAAGGGATTCTGACTTCAGAAACTCGCTGCCTTAATTGTGAGACTGTATCTAGTAAGGACGAGGATTTTTTCGATTTGCAAGTCGATGTGGATCAAAATACCTCTATTACGCACTGTCTTAAATGTTTCTCGAATACCGAAACCCTCTGCAGTGATAATAAATTCAAGTGCGACAACTGCAGCAGTTACCAAGAAGCTCAGGTAATCCGATTACAAGTGCAAATATTTTCCAGGCTGTTTCCACTCACTGTGATTCACTCTCAATAATATCGTAAAACATTCCTATCATTTTCGTTTCTTTATGATCCATAAACCAGAAGCTCGGACAGAGAATTAATAGCAGGGTTCACAGTCTTTCCTCTGTTCCCCTGCGTTTCTCCCTTTTCTTTTTGAAATTCCCCTTTTTTCCATTATTCTCAAATAACTTCCCCTTTTCCCCCTGTTCCTACTTAAAAAAAAAGATTTTACCAAATATCTCGAAATTATCGGTCACATTGTTGTCGAAAACCTGATTGGCTTTTTAATGACTCTAAATTGCTCCATTTATTACATTTGAAATTTTAAAATGACGCTGCTAACTTACAATTTGTTTACCACTGTTAATTTAATGTTAAACGTTATGGTGGTGAAATATTTCATTGTTCTTGCTAATACGGATCTTAAGTTATCTAGTTTGATAAGAGAATACATTTTTATTTCATTAAATAAACAAAATTATTCTTTGCCGTTAATTCTTTAATGTTGAGGGATTGATCATTCAAATTTTGAGTGTACGCCAGGTGTTAAAATTTTTGAAATTTCAAAAGATTTCAGAAAATATATTTGGTTTTGAAAAGTTTTAACAAATTTTAACGGTTACGAAGTATTTCGAAATATTCCAAGGGATTTATAATTATTTGAAGTGATTTCCACAGATTTCGAGAGATTTCGAGGAATGTCAAGGGATTTTAGACCAATTTAGGAGATTAAAAAGAATGTTATAGGATTTCAAAGGATGTACAAAGATTCAAGCGATTTAAAATAATTTCTAGATACTATAAAAAATTGTAAAAAATTTCAATGATTTTCACAAAATACCTGTATCTATGAATTTTAATCGGTTTAAGAATGTTTCCAGTGATTTAGAGAGATTTTAACGATTATGTAGAAGTTTTCAGTTTGAAAATATTTCACGGGATATTACAAAACTTCTCAAAGTTTCAAGTGGTTTCGAAATATTTCAAAGGATTTCAAGAGATTTTTAGAAACCCCAAAGGAGTTGAAAAGATTTTAAGGATTTTCGAAGTATTTTAAAATATTTCAAGGAATTTAAAAAAATTTCAAGTTGTTTCTAAAGATGTCGAGAGGTTTCACACAATTTCAAGTGATTTCCAAACATTTCAAGGAATTTTAGAAGATTTCTAAGGATTGCAGATAATTTTAAAAGATTTCAATGGGACTGTTGAGGATTTCAACAGATTAAAAAATTATGAGGCATTTCAAATGATTTCGAACAAATTTATAGGATTTCATGAGCTTCAACAATTCTCGAAATTTTTATAAATACTATGGGATCTTTAGAAATCTCTTGAAATCTTTTTAACAACACTTGAAACCTTTAGCAGTTTTGTTATATCTCGTGAAATAGTTTGAAATTGAAAACTTTTACCATATCGTTCAAATCTCTCCAAATCCCTAGCCATGAAATCTCAAAAGATTCTTGGAAATCCCTTGAAATGTGTCAATGTTACTTGCAATCCTTTGATAATTGATGTGAAATCTTTTGAAATCTCTTTAAATACTTCGAGAATCCCTCAAATCTTTTCAAATGCTTTGCAATTCCTAAAAATGGTTTCAAATCCATTGAAAACGATTTAAATCTTTTAAAATCTCTCAAAATCCCTTGAAATCTTCTTAAATCGATTGAAAACCATAAATATTCTGTGAGAGTATTTGACATCTCTTACAATTCTTTACAGTCTCTAAAAATTATTTGAAATCACTTGAAATCTTTTTAAATCCCTCGAAATCCCATAACATTCTTTGCAATCTCTTAAACTGGTCTAAGATCCATTAAAATACTTTCAAATTCCTCGAAATCTCTTGAAATCTATTGAAATCGCTTGAAATAATTATAAATCCCTTGAAATATTTCGAAATTCATTAATGGCAGAAATCATTTAAAAAATCATTTAACATTATTTTAAAATGTAACATTTCTTAAAAAAAGATTGTTTTTTCTTTTCGACATGTAAAAATAAATATTTAATCTTTTCCCTTTTTCGTGAAAAAATTACCCTATTTCCCCTTTTTTGAGCCCCTTTTGTGCTGCGATCCCTGTTATAGAATTTTAAGGGAATTTAACAAACAATCTCTTGAATATTTTCATAATTTATGAATTAAGCAAATCATCCATTTGAAGTTTCCTTTGATTGTACAATTTTATATTTAAACTTTTTAAAATTCAACAATATTAAATAAAAAGTTTAACTATTTAAATTTAAATGTTCGAAATTTAAACATTTTTGATTACAAATTTATGAGCGGAGAATATCTTGCTTTCAAATTAATGCAAAATAAGAAACTCGAAATGGAATGTTCCCATAAATTCTGAACAAAAAAATGTTCCAAGGATATAAATATAATTTTGATTTTTTTTTTGCTCTTACAGAAACGAATGAGAGTGAAAAAACTTCCGATGATTCTAGCTTTGCATTTAAAGAGATTCAAATACGTCGAGCAATATAATAGGCATATTAAAGTATCTCATAGAGTAGTGTTTCCCCTCGAACTTAGGCTCTTCAATACAGTAAGTTTGCTTTATTTAAACAGTTTTTTAAATATTTTAATATTTTTTATGCTGCAAGGTTTCAAAGTTGATCTTTTTTTTTAAATTTTAGAGCTTTCTAGTTTACTTAATTTAAAGTTTGAATATACGTTTTGATACTTCGGAAGTTGATGTTTTATAAATTATAGTATTATAGTATTTTAAATTATAATATTACAAAGTATTTATTGTATAGTATATTATAATATTATAGTATTAATAGTTTTTACAAATTGACTGGAATCTGAAAATCATAAAAGTCAGATTCTTGAATCGTGTAATTAGTTTCGTTCATGATTAGGATTCTAAATTGTAGTTACTGTCTTAATTTCGACTTTTAGAGTGACGATGCCGTTAACCCAGATCGATTATACGATTTAGTTGCGGTTGTGATACATTGCGGAAGCGGACCTAACAGAGGACACTACATTTCTATAGTCAAGAGTCACGGGTTCTGGCTTCTCTTCGACGATGATATGGTCGATGTGAGTAATCTATTTTTAATCCACTCATTTATCTGCGTATATGATTTTTAAATTCTGTGTCACTCCCTTTTTCATTGTATTTTGTAATGCAATGTTTTTAATTTCTATATTTCTAATGCATTTAAGTATGTCAATATTTATCGTCACTAACTATCTTTGGCTTGTTATTTTGCAGAAAATTGATGCTTCAACCATCGAGGATTTTTATGGACTAACATCTGACATTCAGAAAAGTTCAGAAACCGGTTATATCCTCTTTTATCAGTCGAGGGACTGTAGTTGAGAACTTAGAAAGTCATAAAGAAGGTAACTCCAATCCCACTCTCCAATTGTAATTATTCGATTTAAAAGAAGAAACTTCTACTATCGAATGTTGAAAAGCTTTAGTCCGAAACATCCGAGAAGCGAATAGAAGAATATCTTCCCTCGCGTCGAGAATAATCGATCAGAAAGTTTCGACGCGAGTAAAACTGGTTCGATTTAAGGCTTTTTTCGACGTTTCTAATTAATTGGATTCTATGAATCTGATAATTTTTGCTAACGAGCAGCGCGAGTTTTATTAATTATTGTTTAATCGTGTAAATGTGTACAATTTTTACTTTCGCACGAATGGCCAAACATTTTCAGTGTCGCAAATGTCGAGTGATTCGGTTCTGTTTAATTATAAATTTTACGTAATATTATGATGTATCATGCATCTAGCTACTGTTCGATTTACACCAAGTGTTAACAGACAGATATATTAAGTGAATGCAGAAATTACATTTATGCGGAGAAACGTTTAAAAAAGGAAGTAGTAGTTAATAATAAATGTACAGTACGCAAATGATGAAGATTCAATTTAACGCGTTACTTAATTGTTCGAAGGGCCTTTCCATTCGAATTCGCGATTTGTAAAAAGGAATCTACAGCCTGATTTGTATGTTTTTAACGCGAACACTATCTTTTTGTTTTTCCATTGTTGGTTATGTTGAGTTTTAACAATAAAAGTAAAAAGATTATCTTAAAGGTACGACTTTTTTTTCATCAAATTATTACAGAATACCTTCTCTCCGAATTGAACAAATTTTTTACAGGTTCGTTTAGTAAGGAAACGATTCAGTTTTAGAATTTAAAAATATATTTTCGTTGCACTAGACTACATTGGATATTAAAAATAGACGTATGCACTCACATTAAAGTGTGCCCTTTAAAAAAGTAATTTACAATTTTTTCTATCTTCAAATTAATTTATATTTATATTTTAAAATAATTTTCAGCATTTTACAATTGGTAAATAGTTAGACAAATCGTTATATATTTTTTTTGTATAAAAAATTAATCCGTGGTTTGTTTTCGGAACCATGAATTTGAAGTTTTGTATTCTCGCAAATCTTCAGATTGATCCTGTTAAAAAATAGTAAAATTTGATTTAATTAATTAATTATTTCAATATAAGAATAGACTTGTAAAATTTTTAATTTGCTAACATACCCTGTTGAGATATTAGTGAGTTTTCGTAATTATTCTTTATGTAATAGATCTTTGATTTCCTTTATTATTGTTTTCTTCGATTCTTTCATAAAGGCTTCCATCGCTGCTACTTTCGCTTTTATTATCTTCGCTTTCTTCACTTCCGTCACTTTCTTCACTCTCGTCAGTCTCTTCTTCTTCGGAATTTTCTTTTCCGTCTATAACTGAAATAATTATACAGAAAATTGAAATTTGTGAATATTTTAATCTTCTTTATATTTATCTATTTATTCGCCGTAATTAAAAATGTGGCAATAGTTGGTCTCGAAATTTCGAAAGTTTAAACTGAAAAATTTGCAATTGTCAGTGAATTTTCAGCTTGTAAACGTTACAAAAATTTACTAGAGACCATTTTGTAGCTCGTATTTTTTTAGTTCATCTATTTAAAGTTACAAAGTATACATACGAGTTTTTAGAATAAAATCGATGATGAAATATTTGACATCACAATTTGCATTCTAGATTTGATTAATGCGTACCTTTCGATTTAGAATTAGCGCAATTTTAAATCGATCTTTCTTTCATTTTTTTAAATATTTGGCCTTATTTTTCAGGCTATTTAAAAAATGTATGATTCTCTTGGCTTACGTGTTCCCTTGTATTAATTTTGAACAATCGTTCAGAATTTTTCAACAGATTTCAAAACGGTTTATTCACCTGACACTGCAATATCAACACTAATCACAGGATTATAAACAAAAAATGATGAAACGTACTATAATCCCAGGGCTCGATGGATTCGAAATAAGCGGTGACGCTGAAATTATTATCCGGAAATTTGACTCTCTTGCTGCTTTTCTTCTTGCAAAAGGACATCGCACTCCTTAACAATTTCCCATCGATGATGATAAAAGGAGAAGGAGGGGTGCTACTGTTTGCAGTTCCAAATCGTGGAAAATATAATTCGTGAGATATGACTCTTGGTGGTGGAAGAACATCCTTTTCCTCGTGAGGTTTCTTTGTTTTCCTCAAAGAAATCGTCTTTTTGGTGCTCATCGCTCATGAGACATATTTTTCGAGCCAGATTATCCCCACACTCTTCACATTAATTAGGGAGAGAACTTCCTCTGCAGAAATGTGCACCACTCGATTTACAAATGCCATCATTGTCGCTATTCGATGCAAGTGATTAAGAGCTCAGGATCTAAGAATAGGGATCAGTGACGAAGCAATCGACTTCTAAAAGTAAAACGAACTCCAAGAGTCAATGGAGTAGCGACCCGATTTTATTCTTTCTTTATTTATTTTGTGGCCTAGACTTCTTTTGTGAACTTGGGAACTTCCAAGGTAAAGATATAGATCTGTGAACTTTAAGAAGAGGGAAAAAATCGATTTGAAAGAAGGCTTTGGTTTGAGTCTAAAAGTGCAAGGCATTTTATAGAGGTTTTTTATTTTAAATGAAACGATTTTTATGTTTGAAGCGCTAATAACTTTTTATAAGCAAGATCTTATCTGAATAAAAAGAATTATTTGGAAATCTGGGACTTGATCTCTATTTTCAATTTGTAATCTTACGGATTCGATTTTCCAGTTTGGAAGTTTCCAAATTTGTTAGCCTTTAAATTCGAAGGACTTGAATTCTTGATTTTTTTCTAATTAATAGTATGTTAAACGTAAAGTTTTTCAAACTTGTGAGTAGAAGTTTTTGTCCGAGTCAATGGAGTAACAACCCGATTTAATTATTTTATTCATTTATTTTGTGGTCTAGACTTCCTTTACGAACTTGGGAACTTCTTAGGTAAAGATATAAGTCTGTGAACTTTAAGAAGAGGGGAAAAATGGATTTAAAAGAAGGTTTTGGTTTTATTATGAAAGTTTAAGGGTTCAAGGCATTTTTTTAGAGGTTCTTTATTTTAAATTGAGAGATTTATTGGTTTGAAAAGTTGATAAAAAGCGATTAAATTTAGAAAATTTTATAATCCAGGTCTTAACTGTATAAAAAGAATTATTTGAAAATATGAGACTTGGTTTCTATTTCCAAATTTAAATCTTATTGATTCGATTTTCCAGTTGGGAGGTTTCTGTTGGCCTTTAAATTTGAAGGATTTAAATTCATGACGATTTTTGTAAACAATAGTGTGTTAAACGTAAAGTTATTCAAATTATTGAGTAGAAGTGTTTGAAAGTGATAAATTGTGAAAGATTATGAGCATTGAAATTCTTAAAATTTGTAAACTTTTAAGATGGAAAATAATTAAAATTTTAATTCTTTTAATTTCAAATAGTATTGAATTTGTTGTGGTGAATTCCAGATTTCAATTTTTTATTCTGCAGGCTTCCAAATTAAAAGTATTTTAATTTAAAGGCTTTTCAATTTCCAGGACACCAAATTTATCCAATATTTTCGTGGCCTAACTTCTTTCGTGAACTTGTAAAATTTGAAAGTACATGAATAATTTTGGAGAAGAAAAAAGTCAAAAATAATTATTTTTAACTGTAGGAGAATTTGACTTGATTCTGAAAGTTGGGCATATATTTTCGAGTATTTAATTTTTTTTAAGGATGGATGTTTTCTAAATTTTTATTAGAATTTTGAATATTTTATGAATTTCCTTAAAAAGATTCTAATTCAATTTGAAAAACAGTTAATTTAGAAGGATTTAGTTTGAAGAGTTTTTGATTTTGCATCATTTTAAATTTGAATGATTCTAACTCAAATTAAATTGAAAAAATTAAATTAAAATAATAATTATTAATTAATTGTTAATAATTAATTAACTTACATTTTTTATTAAAAGTAAAAAATTGAATTCTTTCGATATTCTTCCTTTCCTAATTGAAGTTTCCCAATTTAGAAGAGTTTTGATTGAGGATATTTTTTAATATGCAGAATTCAAAATTTGAGCCTTAAAGACATTCTACTTGGATTGATTTACTTTTTTAAATTTGAATTGTTCGAAGTTCGAAGACTTGCATTTTAATACTTTTCTATTTGAAGAAAAAAGAAAATTGTTAAGTTTCGAGTAGACAAATTTCCCAAGTAAAATCCTTCGAGTTTAAAAAACTTGGAAAAAAATAACACTAATTGTTTTTTTTCAAATTGAAAGTCTTCATTTAGATTCTTTTGATATATTTCCTTTCTTAAGGCCATGTTATACATAGGTCACGTGACAAAGCTAGTCCTGAAGTCGATATTTTTTGTCCCATATTTAAAGATAAAAGTTCAAATAAAGCGGAAAAAATTTGGGAAAGTAATTATAAATATAAAAGGACAGTGTATGGCAAAGCATAGAGTTGGGTGAAGAAAAAAAGTT
>JAUMHM010000078.1:8498720-8509982 GCA_032362435.1 Melikaiella ostensackeni
TCGCACATTTAGCTTAGGATATCTCGAAAACCTGACGTGATGGAGCAATTCTGAGGCCAGATTCTTGTTCAGCGTACAAAAACCTTCGGAAAAGTGTACTCTGGTTTCTGGTTCTGGAATTTGTTTTAATTTGTTCTTGATTTTTATATAATTTGAATTGATTGAAATTCAATTTGACACTATAATATGCTTAAAATTCATTGATTATATCATTGAATGTTACTTTCAACGTATATTTAAAGAAATATTCAAACTGTAGATAAGTCTCACGATTATTGGGACCGTCACGATTAATGGGACATTTACCTTGGTTTAAGATTTTTTTTAAATTCAAAAAATCAAAAACAAAAGATAAATATAGTCAATAATAAAGAAATTGAACAAACATATAAGCAAGCGTGGATTAAAGAACAATCGTATCATCTCACACAAATACTTATTTAAAACAATGTAAAATAAGAAATTATAATCTTTTTAAATAATATTAATTTTCTTTTTGTATGAATAATCAAAAGGACTTTCTGATTTTAATTCTAATAATTACATAATATATAAATCATGGATCTTTTATTTTATTTATATAAATGAACCAAGAATAATTATTTTAACAAAAATGAAAACAAATATATATTTCATAATAGATTATTTTTCAAAATTCAAATAATAAATATTCGAAATAACAGTTTTCGAGTATAAAATATCTTCTTCGTTTTTTTTTTTTTTTTTTGAAATATGAAAAAATTATTAAATTATGATAAAAGAATTTAATAGGGCGAATTTAAGTATTCCTTCAACGAGGTTTTACGTGGTAAATAACAAGTAGGTCTTTTGTGATGGGAACTGAATTGCGCACAGCAATTCAGGACGTCTTTATTGCTCGGAAGCTGGAAGAGAACTGAATATGCGCCGGGCCTGGACGCTACACTATGGCTCACGTATGCTAGTGGTACGTATCCCCCTAGATAGTGGCGGGGATGAGGAGTAAGATTCAGGCGGTCGTAACACCCTCCTTTCTAAAAAATTTTTGGTCCTCCAAAATCTACAATTTTACCCTTCTAGGTTTGATTGTGAGACCTGGTTCTAGAAGTGGTCGAGCGCTTGCCGTGTAAGTTACTACATGTGGTTGTACGTCGTTTTTGTTCTTTATACAAAATAAGCAGATTTTCTTTGGGATACAATTAGAGAGTGCATTTAATATTCCGCTTTCGTATAGGGCAAACAATACAATGCAAGCTATCGCGGTGTAGCACAAATATTGGATACATTCCAGACTAGTTTCTTTCCAAGTTTTTATTCGCCTGTGCGATAATATTCGATCTAATATATTCTGAGTGTCATCCAGACTTAGTCTGGCTCTCCTCAATTCGTCCACATTTATTTGTTTGGGCAGTTGTATTAATTGTCCTTCAAGTTTGTCTAAATCTTGATGTTCGTAACTAACATCATAAGTTACATTTATCGTATATGTTTGTTTATTTTCTAAATGCCTGGGAATGTCTAATTTGTCGTAGTCGTTATACAGCTGACAATTTTCTCCACTAATTAGAGTGCTAGTTTTGACAATTATATTTCTTACATGTCCCCCACATACGATGTCTAAATTAGCATCTACTGTCGGTATGATTATATATCCGTCACGGGTAGGGATAAAAGTTTCTTTGTGAAGAAGGTAGGGGGAAAGGTTACAAGAGGGTGTCGCGTATTGCCTTAAAAGACTTGTTTCACAATTTTTACCTTCTGACAACTGAATGTGTGGTTGGTTTCGTTTACAAATAACGTATTCACTAATAGTTTCACATTTGTCTATAGTTACTTTGTCTGTTGGTACAAAGGAGTCGCGATAGTGCATTACATATTCATCGTCGGGTATGATGGATAGGAACACACTGGTAGTTTTCTCAGGGATTGGAATTATGTGTTTTAATAGACCTTCCCCTTTTTCTAAAACTGGGATATCCAGGATGTAGGTAAACAATCCTTGTACGACAGCTACTGTTAGTTTGCTGATGTCGATTAGATGCTGATAGTTTGATTCGTCGTTATTAAAGTAATGACGTGTGCGATGTTTTTCCTCGAATTCTCCTATAGCTGACTTTAATATCTTGGGTGTTAAGATTTGCGGGTGTACTACTCCGTGCTTACCATCATTGATAGCATTGATGGCTGTATTGATGTCATCATCCAGCTGGGTTCCAATTGGTTTAAGATGTTGTTGTTTTTCCATTCAACTAGGTTTCCAATTTCATAGATCGGATGAGTTCGCGTTATATTTTTATCTAGTCTTCTTTTAGACTTCTCTTGTTGTAGCTGGATCCTCTCCTTAGCCTTTTGTATGTATTTCTCATGTTTGGCTTTCCATTTCCTTATCAAGTGGCTGTAGGTGAGTGTAGGTGATCGGGCCAGTGTCGAGGGAAGGTTTGCGTCTCTACCAAAGGTCATCTCGAAGGGCGAGAGTCCCGTCGTCTCATTCCTGGTAGTATTTATTGCAAAATTTATGAGCTTGATGTTTTCGTCCCATTCGTTATTATTTTCTACCATTGAAGTCTTAATCATGTTTTTTAAAGTTGAATGCATTCTTTCTATATTTCCGTTTGCCTGAGGATGGAACGCAGTAGTTTTAATGTGCTTAGTTTTGAACATTTCTTCAAATTTCTGAACTAGTTCTGACAAGAAGTTCTATCTTTGATTAGTCAGAATGACCTGTGGTGCCCCGAACACGTAAATGTAATGTTCCATCAAATTATCCAGGATACTTTTAGAAGTTTCATTTTTCATTGGCAGTAATGAAGTGTATCTTGTTAACCTGTCCTGGATACTCAAAATATTCTTATTTCCGCTCTTTGTCTTTGGCAACAGACCGAATATGTCCATGGCTACTTTCTCATGCGGGTGTAGAGAAATATCGGGAATAATACCTGTGGCCTGGTTTGTTATCCTAACTGCCTTCTGTAGTTGGCAGATGGGGCATGATTTGACGTACTTTTTTATTTCTTCGTCCATTCATGCCCATTCTGCCTTTGCTCTTGCTTTGCTAATGGTATACTTTTCTCCCAAGTGATCGCCGTGAGCTTCTCTCATGACCTTTTCCTTTTTTTGTTTAGATAGTTCGCGAGTTTTATTGAAACATAAGTGGAAACTGGAGTCTGCGTAGTAGTTGGACAAACAGTTTGTCATTTCTACTATTTCTTCCCTTTCGATGGGTGTAAACGTAGGATCTCCGGAGTGTAGTCGTCTTATTGTTAATTTCTTGTTTTTAAAATCGTTTATTAGCCAACCTATGTGTCTTAGCCATTCTTTCTCGTTGTGATTTGACATATTATCCCTTTCAATTGGTTTCCATAACTTTCCGCTGCATTTGGTTTAACTTTAACCCTTTCATTTGTCACCGGGTTTGCTTTCCACTCTAAGTAATTATCAAATAAATTGGAATCCTGGTCAATGGGTTTTAGACTGTCTGATTCTTCCTCAGTTGATTCTTCAGTTGATTCCTCAGTCGATTCCTCGGAGGGTTGACACTCTTTCAACCAAGTTTCCATCTCAGTAGCCATATTCTGTGCTTCTCGGATATTTTTTGGTTTCTGGGCTTTAACCTGTAAGCCTATTTCCCGTCTTAGATTCATTAAGTATTTCTGAAGGCGCTCAGTTTCTTCCATGTCAAGGGCAATTCTTCTTCTCATAGGTACTTTATGTGAGGATTGAACTGCATATTTAAGTTCGTTCATCACTCCTCTGAATCGGATACTAAAATTCTGCGTGGTTTCGGTCGCTCCTTGTTTACAGCTATCAAGCTTGCTTCTCAAGTGGCTCACTGAGCCTATTTGTTTCAAGTTTTCACGTAGGGCTTCATATAAATCCATGTAGCTGTCAATCTCGTTGAAACGGATTGCCCTTTCAGCCGTTTGTTGAATTTTCTCCGACAATATAAAGTCTAGCAGTAGATCTGGTTGACTGCACTGCTGCCGAATTCTTTGCACTTTCCTGATGAATTCCTCAATTCCGGCATCGTCTTGCCCATTTCGGGGATTAATTGCCCTAATAGCGTCACGAGCCGGTATTTTGTCATCGGTTAGGCTGCTTCCTTGTAGTATGAGATCTGTTCTCGCGCGGATGCGCGTTGGTTCACGCGAGTTGTCTTCTTCACTCGTTGGGTTGCTTCCCTGCTCCCTTCTCTCCGTTATTGTTGGCAATCTCCTGCGAGCGTGCAGTAGTTCAAACGGGTTCCTTTCTTTGATTCCCTGGTCTCTCCTTTGCGTTCCCTCTTGCTCACTGCTAAGAGTGTGTGCAGGCACATGCGTGTTTCCCTCGGTGTTTCCTCCTTCGCTTTTGTCTAGTGTCGGTGCAGGCAGGTTTTGGCCGCTTACACTCGCATCTTCTCTGTCGGGTATTGAGATTCCTTCGTTGTCCGTCTCTATTTCTCCTTCCATTCCCGCTTTCCGTCCTATTGTAGCTATTTCTCTGACTCGTTTCGTATTTTCGTCGGCGAGGGTTCCTACGTTCACTTTCAGTGAGCTGAGTCCTGAAAGAATTCTTTGAAGCATCCTCTCCGTAGTCAGTGGGGAAAAGGGAATGACCTCTTCAATGAGACTAGTCTCAGACATAGTTGCTGTTATGGGGGTTGATTTAATTTCTTCGGCAGATGTGGAGTTGCCACCCTGAGTGTCCTCTGACTGCTTTCGAATCCGCTGGAATGCCTGCGTGACAAACTGATGCAATTCCAGTGTGATGTGTGTTTTTACCTTTGTTTGTGAAACGAGTGTAGTGTCGCGATACAATGTTAAGTTTTGCTTTGGACTTTGTCCTTTACACTCTAGCTTCATGCAATCGCTCTACTGCAAGTACACATGGAGTTTCGAGTCGGTTTATTTTTTTCATTGAAGATGGCAGTGCTCTGGAGCACCAGGAGCATATCAACTATCCTATTGTGGTCATTAAATTTCGCCTTGTCGGTTTTATCTCGATTAGGCCGAAACTTTACCTTGCCGGTTTTATCTCGATAGGCCGTCCTCGTGCAACGAAGGTGAGAAAGACTTATACTTTTAATGACACCGTAGTTTATAACCTTTTAATTTCTTAGATCTGTTAATGCTTACAGCAGCGCTCCTTCCTTCGATGAGCGTTGTGATTTACTTTGTTAATATATGTAAAATGTATTTCAATCAATTTTCAATGTTAATGATTTAATCACAGATGTTCTACTTTATCATTAGGGGTCATCCATAAATTATCAATTACGTAACGCAATTTTCCGACAATATTGGTGTAATACGTAAAATGTTTTCCTATTTAAAGAAGGCAAGTTTTGACTCACTTTGTTAATATATGTAAAATGTATTAAAATAAAGGAAAGAAATTACATTTTGAATATATCAGAATTGTTTTGGCTTTTCAAATTTTTTTAGGGATTTCATTTCCACAAATAAGAGAACGGATACTTAATTATCATATAAACTAGTAACAATAGGTGACATTCAAATAATTTCACATGAAGTTTCTCAATGTAATATAAGATAATAAATTACATTTAACATTGAAATTATATTACTGGTTCAAGAATTAAAAAAAATTGAATGAAATATGAAAAAAAGTAGATCACGACTTTAAATTTTAATTATTTTTATAAGAAAGTACTGCTTGGGTGGAGAGCCAAAAACGTGAGAGGATGTGCGAGTATGCATGTAAAATGTGCGTGACGTGATTCCAACGTTAAAGTAAAATAACATGATAATTTTAATTAATTATGTAAATGAATGACATGCACATAAATCAAACAAATTAGAATATAAAAAAATTCTACTAATTTGTACAATATTTATTATTCGTTACAATTATCTTTTTTTAAAATTTATATTTATTTTAATATCATTGATAGAAGAAATTCTTTCAGAAATATTCTGATCGAATTATTAAATGAAAAAAATTAAAATATTCCAATAAGATATTTGATTTATAAAATAATCAATAAAATAATAGTAATTTTATAACATTTTATAGGCTGAAAATCATTAAAATTGCTCTAATTTTTACTATCAAATTATTTACACAAATGAAAAAAATTGATCAATTTTAAAAATAAAGTATCGAAATTATATATAAAAATGTAAAAATAATTACAATAATCATATCAATGTTACATTTCTGCAGTAATACTTCAACGCATAATATAATTATAATTTAATATGTTTTTTTAGTATAATGAGAAAACATTTTTTTTAAACCTCAAGGACGCGCGCCTCTTTGGCTCTCAGGAAGACAAGCGCCGCGGCTAATTAGCCGCACACCAGAATGTGCACGATTCCACTAAAATGCCTCGATGCTTATTGCAGGTCATAAGGTGAAATGATTGTAAAATCTACCTATTATTATGAACTTGGGTATGAACCCCTTTTATTCTTTATAAAAATATATATTTTTACATATTAAACGTGTTCTTACTCAAACTTAATTCCTTGTAAGATTTTCCTTTGTAGCAGACTAGCACAAACTAGAAATAATGATAGTACCAACCATCCATCAACAAAAATCACAGAAACATCAACAAAAATTATAAAACAAAAGCACTTTGTACCTATACATAAACATTTACTTATTTTTTGTAAGATTTTCATTTTTGGCAGACTAGCAAAAACTAGAAATAATAATGATACCAACCATCCATCCATCCATCAACAAAAATCACAGAACAAACTAAGAATTATATCGAGCAGATACCTAGTCGTCCACAAAAATCACAAGGGTAGGTAGGTAGGTACGAATGAAATCACATACAAGTAGTTTACTCATCTTCATCTGTGGAGTATTTTGTAGTAAGGCACGAGTGGCAAACAACCTTTTGCTCACTGTGAGCTCTACAAACATGGCTGTTGCATTTTTCGCGAGTTACTTTCGTTTTATTGTTCCTGTGGGATCCACACAGTTTACTATAACTTAGTCGTGCAGTCAAAGCAGGTTGTGAGGTGTTGCGTTCTTCAGCCGGCCTGTGCATTCCAAGGAAAGTGACATCTCTCGGTAGAGATTTCATTCCTTATCTCCTTTGCAGATTCTCATCCATCAAACTCTTGGCCAGTTCAGTGAGGAATTCCCTCCGAGTTCCAGCAACTTCTTGTTGATTGGCACGAAAAACGACGAAAGAGTTTATGCCTGCAATGTCCAAGAATCTGCAAAAGCTGCAGAGGGTCCAACGCTGGGGTTTTCTAGCAGTTGATGCACTTGAACAAAGCTGATCGATGGTGTCAATGCCGCCTTTGGTCATATTGTAGTCGAGAATGTGCCACGGCTTATTTGTCTCAGGGTCAAGATCAACGGTATCGCGCATGGTTGACAAAATAAGCACTGCCTTTTTACTCTTTGTAACGTAGCTCACTGAGGACATATCGTACTAAAATCCACGCATGTAGGAGCCAACTGCTCGGGATTTATCGGTAAAAAATTCTGGTGGGATGTGTTTCCTGTTGGCCCTCACTGTGCCCAACAAAGTCAACCATATTTCTAGCAGGTCGAGTGCAAGGGGTTAGCTGGTATAGAAGTTATCCATCGTCACGTTTCTCTTAATGTCCTTGGTTAGCTCAACTAACCTCTTCACGATATCATCAGGGCTGTTGGAAATAGTGTATGGGCCAAGTGGTTGAGTTCCGCAATACACCTCAATCGAATAAGTATAAAATGTCTTTGCATCACCCATGGCATAAAATTTCAAGCCATATTTGGCTGGCTTTTGCGGCATATATTGGATAAATGAGCACCTTTCTCGATATGCCACCAACATTTCGTCATTGGTGACGAACTCCCCAGGACAGACTTAGTTGTTTGATCTCCTCCTCCAGACTAGTGAGCTCCGAGGGTTTAGTTTGTGTGGGTGTCTCTTCGTTAGTGCCCACACACTTTGTTCTAACGCTGTTTCTTCCCCGGTATGGATTTACTTCGGAGAGGCTCATTCCTGGAAGTTTCGTTGCCTTCTTTCGTACCGTTGTTATGTGACGGGCCCTTGCCACTAGAATCCGATGGGATTGTTGTTCAATCACGTCAGCGTCCTCTGTCTCCAAGTCAGTGTCGCATTGTATCGCGACACTTCGTTGTAGATGAGTGGGTGCGTACTCTGTTGCAGCGTCAGGCATCTTCGGTTGTTCTCAGATCACTGACGCGTCCGTCGACTCTTCTACATTTTTGTTTTTGTTGAGTCGATTGATGCGTTGCTCTTGGTTCTTTTTAATCTTCTCTCTTAGTACCACAATTTGCTCCTCACGGTTCACTTGAAGTAGTAGGGGTGCCTTAGGTAGGAAATCAGTCCAGCATCTTCTTGGTCGGTGGCCCCACAAGGCCTCATATGGTGTTGTGTCTGTAGTTTCATGATAGGATTCGTTGATTATTGTCTCCACATTCTTTAGTTGGGTGAACCATGTTCCGTGTTTATCTGAGGATAGTAGAGTTCTAAAAAGTCGGGCTAGCTCACAATTTACCCTCTCCGCCATATTCGCTTGAGGGTGGCGAATGGAGGTGAGGATCATTCGTATTCCTCTATCTTCGAGAGCTTGCCTCCATTTGTGACTAGTGAACTGCGTATCCCTATCAGATAAAACGCAATGGGGCTTTCCTATCTCTCTTTTGAATTGATCGATCTTTTTGATTGCTATCTCGCTAGTCACCTTTCTGATCGGGTAGATTTTCGTATATTTTGTGAATGTGTCAATCATAACTAAGAGATATTCATAGCCATATCTAGTCTTGGGTAATGGACCAAAGAAGTCAATTGATATTAATTCTAATGGCCCTGACGATAAAATGGGTTCCATCAGAGCTAGAGCTGCTTTCGTAGAAACCTTGTTGCGCTGGCATGAGTCGCAAGTAGCTATCAAATTGCGAATCATTTTTGCCATACGCGGGCAATAAAAGGCCTCTCTCAAAATCCTATATGTCTTTTTTGCTCCAGGGTGCCCATATGTGGCGTGACATTCCCATATTAATGTTTCAACCAGTTGTTTCGGCACGAATATTCAGTGCATCGTTTCATCCATGTGATACAAATTGTCATTAATAGTTTTGTATCCCGTTGCCTCATTTGGATTTCTTAAAATCTGTCGTTTAATGTCTTGAATCTTCCTGTCTTCTTTCTGTGCCTGGGATATTCGTTTTATCTCTCTTTCTACCTCAGGAATTCATTCATAACTTAGTACATGAATTGTTACTCCAGTTTCGCCACGCCCCTTCCTATAATTTTCCTTTTTATGCAGCCTGCCTAGAACATCTGCCATGACGTTTTCCTTTCCTGGCAGGTGCTCGAACCTAATTTGGTAGTCCTGAATGGCGAGAATCCATCTGGTGAGGCGTGCGTTGACGAATTTACAGGTTTTCAAGAATGTCAATGCTCGATGATCAGTCCGAATAACGACCTCCGTCCCTTGCAGGTAGGTAGGGAATTTCTATAATGACCAGACAATAGCTGATAGCTCCTTTTCAGTGGTGAAATAGGTGATCTCAGGTCCTTTTAAAGTCCTGCTGGTCAGAGTGATTATCTCCTTTTCGTTGTTGTCGTTTAATTGGTATAATACAGCTCCCAAAGCATAATTGCTGGCGTCTGTCTCCAGGTAGTATGGCTTTCTGGGGTCCGGAAAGTATAACAATATTGACTCTCCAAATAGTCGCTTTATGCGTTCGAAGCTGTTTTGTGCGACTTCATCCCATCTTCATTTAACGCGCTTTTTTAAAGAACTGAGACTTGTCAAGGTTTAGGGTCAGGTTGTTTTTGGCTAGCCTATCCAGTAGCTCGTTAAGATGTCCCAGGTGTTGTTGGTTCGACTCCGAGTTGATAAGTGTATCATCTACAAATGTTATTATATGATTATCGATCCCCTGGAGTGCGTGATCAAGTCCTCTCACTAACACCATTTTTGAATCCGGGCATTCCCAGTCTTCGATCAATATTTCATTAAGCCACCGTGCATCTAAGCATAGTCTTATAGTACCATCTTTTTTTACCACCGGTACTATGGGGTTTATATAAGGGCTGTCATATCGTTGGATGATACCCATTTATAACATTCGACGAATTTTATCCTCAAATTTTTCTCTATGTGCCATGGGTATTGGATAGCTCCTGCCGATGAAAGGTTGCTCTTCTTCGATTTCGTGCACGTGCTGGTAGCAGGTCAGTAGGCCAGGCTCCCGACGGAACACCTGTCGATTTCTACGACTATATTTTTGAAATTCAAGCTTCCAATCCACTGAACCACCTATAATAATCCACTTGATTTCTTGCTGGGTTCTTTCGTTCTAGTAACGTTTTCGGAATTTGGCCATGAACGTTTCTAAGCTTGTGACGTCATTTTTTATAATGCACCACCAATCTCCCGGGGGTCCTGATAATGACTTTTCTATCAAATAGGCTGCATCGCAGGTTCTCGGGCGTACAGCTTCCCAGTACTGCTCCAATTGTCTTGGGTAGCGTATGGGGCTCCCCTCTCCATTGAATTTTGGGAGGATGTATTTGATGTTGCGTTGGTGCAGTGTAATCTGTCCATTCTCTCTACTTATGGAGTCGGCAGTAATTCTTTCCGTTACTCTGCTGTGGGCGGTCTCCAGGTGATTTAATGGGGCCTGCATTCTCAGCCCCCTTTCTTCAAGGGTCCTAGTTAGGTTAGTGGTTACCTCCAATGATCGTCCGAAGCTGCTTTGCATGGCGATCATTTTGTCCTGTACCTCTTTGTCACGAGCGGCCAGTTGTTCTTCTCTGTAATTTTCCCCCTCCTCCAGAATTCTTTTAGTGGTTTGTTCTAGTTCTTGGAGGCGGAGATTCATGAGGTCCCATGGGCTCATGGGCGTGTCCTGGATCTTCTGTGGTGTTAATCCCTTCTAATACCATGTTTGTAATGGTAATGTTTACATCTTCTTGACTGATGTCCATTGCTGTTTCGTTTTTTTTCTGAGCTTTTGAGGATCGTAGATTGTTCTTACTCATTTTGCTGCAGGTTTGTCACGGCCTCTAAGTATGAGATAGTGATAAAGGCTTTCTCCTCTAATTGTCTTCTTGTTTTCACTTGAGAGTGCTTATCGAGACTGTTTTTCCTGGCAGTCTCGCTGAGATGGGATTTTGCATACAGACAGACATACATACAGACATACATACAGACATACATACGAGGGTCACTCAACAAGTACTTAGCCTCACCGCCCGATGGCGCTGCTCTTACGAAACAGTTTTACCATCGTGCAGTACATTCTTTTAGTAGCCTACTGTCAAAGTTTCAGTCAATTCCCTTCATTAGTTTTGTT
>JAUMHM010000078.1:8511205-8522627 GCA_032362435.1 Melikaiella ostensackeni
ATCCATCCATCCATCCATCCATCCATCCATCCATCCATCCATCCATCCATCCATCCATCCATCCATCCATCCAACCATCCATCCATCCATCCATCCATCCATCCATCCATCCATCCATCCATCCACCTATCCATCTATATGTCTGTCTGTCTATCTATATATCCACCCAACCATCCGTCTATCCATCTATCTATCCATCCATCCATTCATCCATCCATCCATTGAGAGAAGCATGCATCCAAAAAAGGCGAAAGCACACGAGGATCGCCAAAAAAAATATACCGGTGCTTAAACAAGTCCTGTGGAATGAGTATACTCTTAGTCGAAAAGCCCTTCAGAAATGCATTAGGGCATCGAAGAAGAGTGGATGGAAAGATGTGCGCGACGAAGTGGATAGGGATATCCGGGGTAAAGGATATGGTATCGTCAGGAAAAGGATCATATGAAATATACCCAAGCCTCAACAGTCAATGAAATTTGTGGAAGAGGTGGCAAGGTGCTTCTTCCCTACGCATGAATCAGGGCCCTCTACCTCACCAGTGAACTGACGTTCGTTCCTTTCTTAAAAGAGGAGCTGCAAAGAGCATGCGCCAAGATAAAAAACCATAAGGCACCAGGACCGAAAAATGTACCACTCGAGATACTGAAACTAGTGGCGTAAACAGACCAGAGTACCTCCTGCGGATCTACAACGAGTTGGCATCGAGAGGAGAATTTCCAAAGGACTGGAAGAGGGCAAGACTGGTTCTACTTAAGAAAGGGAATAAATCTATGTCGAACCCCAGTTTGTATAGGCCGTTTTGCCTTCTAGACGTTGAAGAAAAAATGTTCGAGCAACTGATACTCATCAGACTGAAGGAGGAGCTCAAACGTACGGGAGATCTGGCATAAAGCCAGTATGGTTTTAGAGAAGGCAGGAAGACCATTGATGCTATCAAACAGATATTAGCCATAGCAGAGAAGGCTGCCGCCTACTCAAAACAGTGCCAACGCCCGTGCGCTGTCATAGCAGTGGACAATAAAGGGGGAAGATGATGAAAAATTGATGTTTCAGTCTTCGAAATCTATAAAAGAACAGGTACTGAACAACAAACAGAACAAAGTCGCTGTTCTAGAATGGAGGACATCACGGGACTTGTAGTTATTTGAATGCTAGACTTCCTGTTTGCTGACACAGCCGTGAAAATCGAAAGATTCAAAACGGCTCAGGGGAGGAGAAAAGAAAATGTGGACGCTACAAGTAAGCCTTAACAGAAGAGTACAGGAAGGATACAGGACGAAAATACCATGAGTAAGCGAGTAGAGAAGTCAAGGAGTGACGCTCTGCTCGTACAAACGAAAGGACGAAATTATGCAGACGTGTTAAGAAAGGTCAAGCAGGCCGTAAATCCATCAGACCTCGGAGATAACATAAAAGACGTGAAAAGCACCAAAAACGGGGAAATTTTTCTCACGGTTCAAAACGGAGTAAAGACAGCAGAAGAGCTGAGAAGAGAGCTAAGAGAGAAACTGCCAGATCTACAGACGTCTCTTTTTATAAGAAAAAAGATAAACCATGTCAAAAACATGGAAGAATTGACAACTGTTGATGAAGTCCAAGAAGCAGTGACCAAACTCATAGAAACAAAGGTTGAAGATGTCGAAGTAAGAGCGCTTAGGCCAGCTTATGATAACAGAAAGAATGTGACGCTAGTAATAAATGAACGAGATGCATACCAGCTGACACAGAAGTGGAGAATAGGAATTGGCTACACAAACCGCAGCGTCATGGAAAGAGTTAAGGAAAAGCGATGTACCAAATGCTGGGAACAGGGACATGAAAGGGTAGTGTGCAAGGTATTGGATAGAGACAAGCTCCGCCTAAAATGTGGGAAGGAAGGACATTAAGCAGCCGAATGCTAGAACAAAACTTTCTGTGTGTTCTGTCAGCGAGAGGGTCACCAGTCCAATAGTACTATAGGGCACGTAAGAAAAGACATAAGCAAGTCGGAGGCGCCAGGCACACTTCCAAACCAACCGTGAGAATTCTTCAAATTGATACTAATAGAATTCGGCCAGCTCTTGACCTGGCCCTTGTCACAGCAAAGGAACCTGGGGCGGGTATTGTGGTCCTAAGTGAACCTAACAAAAGAGTCATGCAAGAAAGGAAAGATTGGATATGCGATGATGCCCTAGACACAGCCATTAGGGTAATTGATCCAAGAATTGCCATCAAAAAGCATGGAAAAGGTAAAAGTTTCTCGTACGTGGCAACTCAAGCAGTCACAGTATATGGTTGCTATGCCTCCCCAAAAAAGAACATCGAGGAGTTAACAGAGACCCTGCAAGAAATCGGTGACCTACTAGGGACAAATTGAGAGGAAGCGATTGTTGTAGGAGACATAAATGCGAAATCCCCACGGTGGGGAAGGAAGAAAACCGACAAACGAGGTAGAATAGTGACTGAATGGATAACGCAATATGACCTTATTGTCGAAAACAAGGGAAAGAAACCTACTTTTGAACGGCAAGGCTACGGATCAATACTAGACATAATTCTATCTACGGCAGGAATCAGTAATAAAATTACTCAATGGGAAGTCAGTGACAAGGAATCACTTAGTGACCATAACTACATCACCTTTGTGATCGAAAACGACATGCAGTTTCCTTGACAAACACAGCACGATAAAGGCTGGAATCTCCGGAATCTTGATAAGCAATGACAGTTACAGGCTATATATGATATAATAGAGGATCACCTTACGACAACAGCAGAAGGCTTCTCGACTATTTTAAGAAATATATGCAACGAGTGCATGCCAAAAACGACATCAAATAGAAGGGGCCAACCGATGTATTGGTGGAACCAGGAAATCTTGGAACTCCGTAAAAACTGCGTCCAAAGCAGAAGCAAATACACGAAAGTTGTCAAAAAGGAAAACGCATTTGTATTTCAGAAAAAAATTCTGTGGACTGAGTTCAAAAAGAGCCAAAAAGATCTCCAAAGGGCTATCAAAGAATAGCAAAGAAACAGCAGGCTAGAAGTGGGCGATGAAGTCGACAGGGATATATGGGGAAAAGGTTACCAAATAATTAGGAAAAGACTCTTAGGAAACCCACCGAAGCCCGCCATGACCATGCAAGCGGTGAAAGGTGTGACGGAGCACCTCTTTTCAACCCACGACCCAGTAATCTTTAAACGTGCGATATCAGCGGCATTTACTGATTTCACGGAAGAAGAACTTGAAATGGCGAACAAGAAAATAAAATCGCATCAAGCTCCAGGCCCAGGCAAGATCCCGCCAGAAGTGATAAAACAAGTAGCTCAGACTAGGCCAGGATATGTGCTTAGAACATACAACATGCTAGCGGGTAGAGCAGAATTCCCGAAGAAATGGAAAAGGGCGAGACTAGGTCTGTTGAGAAAAGGCGATAAAGCGATAGAGAACCCTAGCTCGTACAGGCCAGTCTGTCTTCTGGATGTCGAAGGAAAACTGTATGAGAAGTAAATACTGAGTAGGCTCAAAAAGAAGCTAGAATGCACGGGTGGTCTAGCTCTAAACCAATTTTGCTTCAGAGAAGGTCGACAGACAGTAAATGCCATCAAGGAGGTAGTGAGGGCAGCTGAACAAGCAGCGGACTACTCTAGGCAACTCAGACGCTCATACGCAGTCATTACTATCGACGTAAGGAATTCGTTTAACAGCGAATCATGGCAAGTCATTCTCGACGAACTGAAAAAAAGGGGAATAGACGAAAGCCTAATCATAAAAATGCATAATGTCCTACTTCTCTGATAGAGTAATACTAATGGAGGCAGAAGGTAAAGAAAAGAAAAGGGTGGTAAACAGCGGTGTCCCACAAGGATTAGTTCTAGGTTCCACACTTTGGAATGTCCAGTATGACGGTCTATTAAAACTAGAGTTACCCGTAGGAGTCAAACTTATAGGGTTTGCTGACGACGTAGCCATGGTAGTGGTGGCGCCAAACAAATGTATGCTAATGCAAAGAGCAGATGCAGCTATCCAAAGAGTGGTAAGTTTGATGGGGAAAAGAAGCTAGAATTGGCCCTGGAAAAAACTGAAGCACTGACAAGCAACTGACAAAGAAGAGAAAAATAGGCCAGATAACCTTCAAGGTACAAGGCGTCACAATTTTTCCAAGCGAAGCCTTGAAACAGCTAGGAGTATGGATCGATACCAAGCTGTCATTCGGCGAGCACATAAAAGTAACGTCATGTAAAGCAGAGAGGACAATGACGGCACTAGCTGGCCTAATGCCAAACATGAGAGAACCAAAAGCATCCAAGAGACGGATCTTAGTAAGCGTGGTTCACTTCCAGTTGTTGTATGCGGCTCCCGTTTGGTACAGAGCCCTTTAGAACAAAGATTCATTGAGGAAACTCACAAAAATCCAAAAAGTTATGGGCATTAGTGTATGCAGCGGATATCGTGCAACCTCTGGAGAAGAGATAGGAGTGATCGCGAGAATCCCCCGATTGCGCTTCTAGCACAGGAAAGAGCAGAGACATACAATGGGTTAAAACCAGAGGAAGCAAGGGCAAACCCCATGCAACGGTGGAAGGAAAAGTGGATGAATGTAAAGCATGGGCCTACCTACCTACCCACCTACCTACCTACCTGCCTGCCTGCCTGCCTGCCTGCCTGCCTGCCTGCCTACCTACCTACCTACCTACCTACCTACCTACCTACCTACCTACCTACCTACCTACCTACCTACCTACCTACCTACATACCTACATACCTACTTATCTACCTACCAACCTACCTACCCACCTACCTACCTGCCTGCCTGCTTGCCTACCTACCTACCTACCTACCTACCTACCTACATACCTTCCTACCTACCTACCTATCTATCTATCTATCTATCTACAATTTCTCTCTATCTCTATTTTTTAAGTTCTACTTTTATTTTAAGGAGGTAAGTAGCACTATACTACGATTTTATTGAGGTACAAACTTTATATTATGTTAGGACAGTCTTTTTTTAGTCAATAATCAGAACTTATGTCTTCAAACTAAGGGACGATGCCCAATACACACAATCTTCTATAGCAAAATATCGTCGTTCGCAAAATATATGAATTCAATCAATTTAGATAATATTTAAATCCATACCAAACTAATTTGGGAATATTCGTGCTACGCTATCATTTAAATTCGCTCTGGTCTCGTCCTTCTAATAAGATTTAATTTTCACAAAATATCTCAAATTTGTATTCAACTCAAATTCTATTCAAATCAGTATTTATTTTACAAACTCTCGGCTCTATTTAGCTATACTCTGTAGACGAGCTCCGCAGCTAGCTAAATTCTATTCTACTCTATTTTTCGTCTAGCGATCAGGAAGTAGGAAAGGTAGAGGACAGGGTGAAAATGCTTTATTCGAACTCCTTCTTGGCCTTTGTTAAGGACCTCAGTCGCGCAGGAAGATGTGAAAATCTTTCTCCCACCTAGGAAAAGAAGCGCACTTCAATTCTTCGGTTGAAGGTCTTTCTTCACGAAGAAGAGCCCCAGAGCATTACGAGTACAGAATTGTTGTATTCTGCTCGTAACGCTTGTGACTCCTAGTGAGCGAGCGGTTCTGCCCAGAGAGGAAGCCAGGGACCTCAACCTTGACAGGGTAGCTTGCTCCCGTTCTACGCGGCTGATCACCCAGCTGCCGACTCTCTCGTGACTCGTCAGACTCGTGGAGCTCGCGTTCGGCCTTGTTATTTGCCCTCCACGAGTCCCCTACTCTCGTTCCACCGATGGTGGGTGGAACTCCGTGGCGTTGCGCCATGTACCGACCCCTGTGCGCTAGCTTGTTCGCGGACTTAAACACGCTGGTCTCGCGGGTTACAGATTTTCAGGAGATTTTTGTAACTAATACGTTACTATATATATGACTGAATCTATTTCAAATCAGACAGGTTCTACACTTAAAGTCGCAGAATCTCTCAGAGTCGAAATATGTTGATTTTTAGAGGACATTGGACGATACGTATATTTCCGATTTGCAAAAATTTTTTTTCAAGAAGTTATGCATATTTGAATTTTGTGCTTTTTTTTCAAAAAAACCGAAATTTTTTCTCCAAATCTCTATAGCGTTTGACCTAATAGAGGTATTTATCGTTTTTCTTTTGAGTTTAATAGCGTTTATTGTGTCGATTTTTTCTAAAAAAGCACCCTTGTATTTTTTGCCAATTTTCGATTAAATTTGTAAAAAATATTTGGAAGAATAAGAAGGTGGAATTTTCCACAAAATATTTTTTTCGTGTTTTCAAAATTTGAAGAAAAAAGTAAGAAAGATTTTGTAAAAAACCCCACCTTTTTTATTTTTCCCACATTCTTTCTTACAATTTTTGCTTATATAAGAAAGATATCGTATAAGCTTTACGCGAGCTGAACCATTTTTGAATGCCGGGAGAATTTTTGTTCCTAAAAATGTAATTTTCGAAATTTTCTCGTTAACAATGAAAGATATCGCAAAAGATCAACAGGTATTTTTTATAGAACTTTTTTGGGCATGCAAACTATTATCTTAGAATTTTTTCGTATCTGTTATTGTTTGCGAGAAAAAGTAGAAAATATTATTGTATGAAAAAAAATCTTCTGGCCACAAAAGTTATTTTGCCTGCATAAAACTCACAAGACATTTTCCTTATCAAAATACAAATTCAAACAAAAATCGGTAAAAAATATAAGGGTGGGTTTGTTGAGAGAATCGAGAGAATAGACGGTATTAGAATCGAAAAGAAAACGAAAAATATTTAAATTAGGTCAAAAGTTATGGAGATAGAGGTTTAAAGAAAAAATTTCGGATTTTTTGAAAAACAAACCACAAAATTCAAATACGCATAACTTCTTAGAATTTTTTTTTCCTGCAAATCGGAAAAATACGTATCGCCCAATGTCCTATAAAAACTGAAAAGTCTAGGATTGCAGAAGCTCTGACTTTGAAACATTCAATTTACTTTTGAATTTTAAATTTTAATCGCTTCGATTTTGAAATTACGTAAATGCAAATGCTTTCAATTTTACACGATTCATTTCAGAACGCTTTTAAGTACAAATAATAGAGTTTCAATTCCTTCGAATTTCAAATTAACCAATTTTCAAAATTTGCATCTGCAATCATTCAATTTGTAGATGCTTCAAGTGAAAATAAAATTGTTAAATTTGAACGCTTTCGATTCGAAATGATACAACAAATACTCCTCTATTGAAATTGTCCAATTTTCAAGATTTTAGTCTGCCATTTTTCAATTCTGAGAGCTGCTGCTTAAAAAATTTTAAATTTTAAATTATTTTATTTCAAACGCTTTTATTGTGATGCGAGTTCAATTCATTTTCATTCCGTTCGAAATATTGTGCTTTTCCTATATTTCGTCCAATGTTACATTGTTTGATTTGGAACGTTTTCAATTCAAAACCATTAAATATATATTTTTTCAAAGACATCTTTTCAATAATTTTTTAACTCTTCAGACTAAAATGAAAACTTTCTGGAAAAAATAAAACACGTTGAGAGAAGTGCAACCAAGGAGCAATTGGATCTGAAACAAGAAATAGGAAAGTTAAGAGAAGAATGGGAAAATGCAAGAAAAGAAGCAGCAGAGGCAAAGCAGGAGAAAAGAGAAAAATTGGAAGCATTTCCCTTGAAAGTGCGTGCCACATTTACAAAACGAGAATGGAGAACGCTGAAAGTAAATTGATGTTTTCTCAACGATAGAAGCAAGTGATGCTGGCAAAAATGAAAGGCATTTTTAGTCTAGGTTAAATTAAAATGATGTTTAACTCCAGAAAGCAAGCAAGGTGGAGCGACGAGGACTTTGGAAATGCCATTTCCTTGCGAGCAACTAGTTCCATGTCTTATGAGTACTTGCGGAAAATTGTCAAAATTTCCGTACCCGGTCTTTCATCCTTTAGAAGGTGGATGCAAACCTTCCATTTGCAACCCGGCGTTTTGAATAGTATTCTTCAAATTATGAAGAAGAAAGGGCAGAAACTGAGTGTAAGGGATAAGCTTACAATCGTAAGCTTTGACGAATCGCATCTTTCCCATCAATTCTGCATAGACAGAAAGAAACAAAAACTTGTCGGATTCCATAAGGCTTGCCAAGTTGTTATGGCTCGTGGCTTGGTAAAAGCATGAAAGCAAGTCGTTTATTACGATTATGATCAACCGACGACGAAGGGAATTTTATTGAACATAATTCGAAAATTGCAAGAAAATGGGTACACAGTTGTCGCTATAGTTTCCGATATGGATACAAGTAAAACAGGTTTGTGGAAAGAACTTGGAGTCGGGAAAAACAAAGCTCAGGAAACGGCAAGTACTGAAAAGGCACGTAAGTCATCTCTGAATAAGAAAGAAAAAGCTCCTCTCAAGCGAGTGTACTTTGAGCACCCATCAGACAGTGCACTCAAAGTACGTGTTTTTGATGACGTCCCACATTTAATGAAGTTAGCCAGAAACCACTTGCTCGATTCATTTTTTTCATATAACAATAAACAGACCGATAAAAAAGTACTTGGAACAATTATTGCAAATTAATAGTGAGGATTTAAAAATTGCCTTTTCATTAACAGTTGATAATTTGAATTGCACCGGTAATTTGCGACAAAAATTAAAATTAGCAACACAGGTTTTCTCCAATAAGAATGCAGAAGCACATCGTTTCTGTTTAAAACAAATTGAATTAGGAGATTCAAATTTTAATAATTTCGCAGGTTGCGAAGAATTATGTCGCGTTTTACAACTGTTTAATGATTGGTATGACTTATTTAATGTGAGAAGTAAGTGCGAACACGCTAAAGGTTACGGGGTTGATTTGTCGGTGCAGAATGCATTATTGCAGGAAATGTCTCAATATATCACCACAATGAGAGTTGTTGAGAAGCACAAGGAAATGATTCCTTTTCAACAAGGAATTCATTTGAATAATTTATCTTTGCAAAGCCTATACGACTGCTAAACCTGTTGTTGGTGCAACCGACTTTTATTAAACATCTTTAGTACATTCTGTTCTTCAAAGGGAAGGTGACAGCCTTCAATTAGAATGTTACACAACTAAAGAAAAAGAGCAGAACGCAGGTTAGTGTTCTTTTGAAGTTGATAATTATGTTGAAGCTGTGGGGCGTGAAAATGAAATTTTTATTATAATATATCCCAATTTTTTACAGATGCGTCCAGTGACGTTATCATTGAAGCAGATTCTAACATACCTCATCAACTACAGACTGATACACATGAGCAGAATGATCGTCAGTTTTCTAAATATAATAATGCAATAAATTATAATAGTATAACAATAAAAAATAATAATAATATAATGCAGATTTCGAGGATGATGTTAACAACTCTCTGTCAGAAAACGACAAAGTTGGAGATTTTACCGAGGGTGAAGGTAACGTCGATGATGAAGAACTATCCCAGTGTCTGTTTCGTGATGAAGACGTGATCGGGGATCAACACTTACTGAGTCTTTCTGACGAGTGCAGCATAACCAAGGGACGCTTGAAGTATCCATCAGAAAAACTTTTAAAAGCTGCTAAAGTTATGAATCGAGAATTCGAAAAATATCATGGAAAGACATTTAGCAATGACGAACAAATTTTTGATACTGTTGCATAAAAAACAAATGAAAATTTGAGTGAAAAACTAGACATGAAGGTTTTGCTGTGCTTAGTGCACGCGAGAACATACCATATATAAGGCTGCGACAATTAAACGGACATCTTTCTAAAGAAAGAAAGAAGCCGAGGGTAGAAAATCAAATGAGGAAAGTTATCAACATTAGAAAATAATCAGGAATTTCATAAAATCGCAGGGTTTCTAATTTTCTTCATTTGTTACTGGTATGTGTCGTTTCCTACAAGATGCTAAATTAGAGTCCAAAAGCACAAGCACAAAATTGTTATTCAATTATTTGGTTTCAAAACCGCACAAAATATGAGACTGCCCTGTACTTTTGAAAAGCTTTCTAATTTCACAGAGTTTCTCTCATACAGCAATCTTTAATGATAAATATTTGTTTATTTATCTAAAGTACAGCGTCTTGTACATTTTTCCATTCAAAGTACATATGCTTATTAATTTTTGTTTGAATTTAAAGAATTATTTAGAAGAAATTTCGAGTTAATTCTGTGATACGCACACTTGGCGTTTAACTTAGTTCAAATCTGCCGCTCGAAATCCTTTTGAAAATGGATGGCGTTGTACGTTTTCGTTGATTGGTGGACTTATGTTTTGATGCGCGTGGCGAGACCATTGTTTGTGGGATGATGGGCTGATAGGTATCGCTGAACGTGAGGCGAGCACAGGCCACAGACACAGGGTACAGACGTCTCCAAAAGGCAGAGTGACGAAACGTCTATCGTGCGCGTGACCAAATTGATAACGAAAACAACTTCCTCGAAACTAAAGAAAGTAGAAGGTCTTGCGAAAATAACAAAGTGCGTAAATAGAGCCTAAAACATGATATCTTCTGCAGGCTCTCCATTAAGCTTGCCGAGTGCGAGGATGGCGTCCACTAGGACTAAGTACTCGAAAATTGAAGACGGTTTGTGATGATTTGTGTTGTGTTTTTATTCTTTTGAAATAATCAAGTTAATCAAGTCAGTGTCATTTCTTTTCGTTGTCCCTGTTGATTACCCAAGAACGCAAAAGTACTCATCGGTCACACGTGGAATGGCAGCAGCCTTAAAAAAGAATCACTCGCGAAGAAGATTAGCCGCCCTGACATTCCTGTCCAACATCTCTTTGGATGGGAGTCACCGAGACACCAAGTTAGCTCTGCTGCCCCGCAATGGAGTCATTTATCAAGGAACACTCCAGGGTCTGCAGGAAACACAAAATTCCGAATTTTTGGAGAAAATAGAGGCTGGCGGAGACACAGAGAAGATTTGTAATGATTCCCAGGATGATGGAACGAAGCCAGGATCGCCGCAGAAGGGTGATAGGAGTTTTGGATCCGATTCGACAACCGTTACACCTGCAAAAGCTGTGGTTACCAATTTCTTAGATCATGAGAAAAATTGTCCTCAATTATCACCTGGAGCTTACAGTTCATTCAGGGAAAGGTGAATTAGAATTGGTTTTTTAATATTTGTAATCTCTTTGTAATTCTCAGAATTGAATTTGCACAATTTTGCGAAAATTTATTCATTCAGATTTTAAAAATCTCAAGGATATGATTTTATTTTTATCTGGTCCAGGTGTCTTTAAAATTGTTGACATTTGTTGATAATTTATTTTCAGAATCAATGATAGGTAAGTTACTTTTTAAAAGGAACTAGATATTGTTACCGTTACCGATTCAAAATGTAACTTATTCTTAGTTAATTTTGCACAAAAAAAGTAACTATTGTTACTTTTTTCGTTACTTTTGTATTTTAGAATAAAAAAATTTGGATCTATATAATTTTGAATA
>JAUMHM010000078.1:8522727-8535540 GCA_032362435.1 Melikaiella ostensackeni
ACTTTAAAGGGATTTCAAAGGATTTCAACAATTTCGAGGCATCTCAGAACGTTGTAAGGTATTTTGAAGAATTTCGCAGGATGTTAACAAATTTCAAGAGTTTTTAAATGATTTCAATGGATTTCGAAGTTTTATAGGAATTTCATAGGGTTTTAAGGAATTTTAGGGGACTCAACGGATTTTCAGAGAACTTTCGTCAGACCAAAAAAAAGTTTAAGCTTTATTGTTAAATAACAAATTTTGATTTAGGCGGAGTGAAATATCCGCAGTCACTCGTTATACCGGGAAGACTTACAGTCATTTATAAAAAAAAAAACATGAAAACCCGTTAAGAATTGTTCTCAATTGTCCTGTCGGTCGATTTTTGCCCAAAAAGCAAAAAGATTTTTTTTTCCTGTGCGACGCCTCACAAACGAGACGCAAGCTTATTCACATATTATCCAATTGATTATTCCAAAATTTAAATTATTTGTATTACACTACAGTTTCCATTAGTGTAAAAATCTAAAAATTAATCTCTAAAAAGCAAAATTACAAAATTCATAGTTGTAAATTTTCACTCTCAGTAGTGTGACTTTATACCAACGCATGGTAATTTTACGCTCTGTGGTTTGTGAATGTGAAACTCATCCGATTCCTACCTTACTGGAAAATAAAGAATTAGAAAACGGACTAAGGAACGTTTATGTACTACAGTACTAATGATTTTTTACAATTAGGGGAGACTACCTTACAGTAGATAATAAACCTACAGTAGATAATAATTAATTAATTAATTTAAAATACTCATGTATGTAAAATAATTAACTTAATTAAATTAGTAGTTAAGACGCAATACGTGTTAATATATTAAAATTATAATTAATTATTTGCCTATAATTGCGCTTTAAATTGATGATCATCCAGATCATGTAGACATCTACTGTACTCTGTATGTTCATTGTCTATACTGCTGGGTATAAGTCTCCCACTCTCTCCTACAAAAAAAAAATTGTTGACTTTTTTTCAAGCCACGCGTCGAAAAGAGGCCTAACTAACATTTAAATAAGTCAATAAGTCACCTGACTTTTCTTTATTTCTCCTAACTTTCAGCTCGATATCTCATTTCGTATGGAAGTAGTATAATTTTAAAAAATGTCGGTAAGGTAGGAATCGGATATGTGTCACATGTACTAAGTGCTTGATGAATCTGAGGATATCTGCCTTATCTTCGACAAAAGCCGAAACTTCCACTAAAATGAATCCTAATGCAAAAATTAATGTTTTTTGTAAATTCGTTCGTGATTTTTTAATTTTAGATCACACAAACGTTCTTTAGCTCCTTTCATTTAATTTTCGAAATTTTTCGCTCCATGTGGGTGTAAATTGTTGCAAAAAAATGTCGGTAAAGAATCGGAACCCGATTCCTACCTTACCGAAATTTTGTTTCGCAACAACTTAGGTCCATACGAATTGAGATATCAAATTGAAACTCTCAGAAATTAGTTAAAAGGCACTGAGGAACGTTCGTATGTTTCTAAATTTCTGAAACTACGAAAAAATTTTGATTTTGTAAAATTTTTGGAAATTTTTGTTCGGATTTCGAGAAATTTAAAACCATACAAACGTTCCTTGGTGCCTTCTGTATAATTTTTCAGATTTTCAACTCGATAACTCAATTCTTAGGGACGTGAGTAGTTGCACAAAAAATGTCGGTAAGCTAGGAATCGAGTAAATGTAGCATGGCCTCAAACGCGAAGCGGAGGCGCATGAATATTCCCCAAATTCTATTTTCTCTAATATTTATTTTACCTAAAATCATTTAACCGAATAGCAATTTGATATCACTTTTATTTATTCTAATGGCCAATTTACCTCATTTTTAGTTTTCCGAATCAACATTTGTCTTAATTTTTCTATTTCCGAATTACAATTTGACATAATTCTTATAATACCGATCGTTTTTATTTTGCCGAACTACCGTTTGTCATAATTTTTATTTTTCCGAATCATCATTTGTCATCATTTTTATATTTCCGAATTGCCATTTGACATCATTTTTATTTTACCGAATTATAATTTGACATAATTTTTTTAATACTGAACTACTATTTAAGATAATTTTTATCTGTCCCAAGCATTATGTGACATAATTTTTATTTTTCCGAATAAGCACATAGCCTAAAATTCATTCAAATGGAACGCCATTTGTCACAATTGATAATTCCCATGGCATTGAAACTGCATGTAACATAAATCTCATTCTTTCTAAAATGGTGCCCGGCATTCTTATTGGTTGATTCGATTTTCGCGGCATTATTCAGCCAATCAGAATATCGGGCGCCATTTTAGGACGAATTAAATTTATGTTGCATGCAGTTTCTGTGATATGGGGATTATGACAGATGGCATTTCGTTTAAATGAGTTTTAGGTTATGTGCTTGTTCGGAAAAATAAAAATTATGTCACATAGTGTTTCGGAAAAATGAAAATTATGTCAAATGGTAATTCGGAGAAATGAAAATTATGTCAAATGGTAATTCGGAAATATAAAAATTATGTCAAATTATAATTCGGTAATATAAAAATTATGTCAAATGATAATTCGGAAATATAAAAATTTTGACAAACGATAATAAGGAAAAATAAAAATTAGGTAAATTGGCCATTAGGATAAATGAAAATTATAGCAAATTAATATTCGGTTAAATGATTTTAGGTAAAAGTAAAATAATAATGCGACGCTACGGCCCCCATCTGTGTCTAACAGAGCCAAAAGCTGCTTAACTTCTGTGATCGAACGAAATACTATAAACAGTTCCATGTATCCGCTTCGACGTTTGCTTACAAACTACTCTATTTTCCAAATATTAAATTATAATATAAATATGAAAATGAATAATTGAATAATAAGTATGATTTAATGATTTTTCTTTGATAATAATATTTTATATGATAATCAGTTATAGTTAACCTTATTGTTATAAATATTTATATATATTTAATTGAATTCAACCGAATTGCTCTAAATTCAAATGAATTGCAAGATTATAGTTCAGGTCAATCGAAACGACTTTGTTTAAATAAATGCAAGGAATAATTTTTCATCAATTATTCAAGAGGTAATTCAATGCTTATTGAACTGAATTTCAGATATATTTCGATTCAAACAGATAGAAATTCATCGAACTAAATTTTAAGAATCCCTTTGAATTTAACTTAAAGTGTATTCAATTTAATTCAACTGGATCTAAGCGAATTCAACTGAATTCAATCAAAATTAACTGTATTCAAGTAAATTCAGGAGAATTCTAGTTATGCATGTATTTCCAGTGAATTCAATGGAAGTCAACTGAATTCTGAGGAAAGAAACTAATTTCAAGTAAACTGGGGTGAATTTAATGTCAGTTGAAGTAAATTATTTTAAAAAATCAAAAAATTCGACTCCATTAAAGGTTCTTTGAACTCAGTTTAACGGAATTTGGAAAAATTTGACTGTATTCAATGAAATTGATTTGAATTAATTGGAATTCAGTGGAATTCATGGGAATTCAATGGAATTTTTTGAGATTGATTCGAATTCAATGTAATTAACTGGAAATCAATGGAATCCGCAAATGCAGTTGGACGAACTAAAATTGGATTAAACGTAATTTGTTGGAATTCAATGAAATTCACTAAATTTATTAAAATCCAACAAATTTAATAGAATTAATAGGCATTAAATGGATTTGAATGACAATTTAAGGGAATACAAAGTGAATTGAAGGATGGCAGTAGAGAACTAGATAACCAACATTTTTATCGAAAATGAGTTCACTGCATAAACAATTCTCAAAAAATCAAATACACATCTTGGTAAAAGGAAATTTTTCAAAATATCATTTTTTGATACAATAATTTTAAAGAAATATAAAATTTTAACCTTGTAATAATTTTGGCAACCTTTAAGCATTAATATTCCTTGAAATTATTTTTATGTAATGAGAAAAAAATTTTTTTCTAATTTTTTCGAAATTTTTAGCAAAAAAGTGTCTGTTATACTGTGATATCCCCCCTTCTTCAAGTTTGTTTTTCTCAGAAGAGAATTAGTTTTTTGGATCGAACCTTTTTTATTCTAATTCAGCAACCCCATATCTCGGAAGCGAGTTTTTACTTTTGCAAAAAATTGAAAATTCGATTTTTAATCGCTATGCATATTCGATTTTTAAAACCTATCACATCCCTAATATAACATGCACCTCATTTAGTCTCAAAATTCTCGGTAGATTTTTTCAGAATGAGCTAACTTTTTTGCATCAAACTTTGCTTACCCGTTTTCTTGAACTTAATATCTCGGGGGCATGTTTTTTTTTATCTTGAAATTGAATTTCTTATCGCAATCCGCAGTTAAGCCTACTCCAATTTTAGGTTAGTGTCACTTTGAGATTGTCAACTTCCACATCCATTTCCTCGAACAAGGATAACACTTCTTTTGATGAAACTTTTTTGGCCTCAATTCAGCAGCACTCCAGCTCGGGAGTTGACTTGTGTTTCATCTTTAAATGGTGATTTTCATTTAAGAGAATGTTTTTTCGCTCTTTCGCAAAATTCTCTTGCTGTTGGTTATATTTAGTTTGGTACTGCCATCGTTTAAACTCAATTTAACGAATTTAAAAAGAATTCGACTGGATTCAATAAAATTTATTGGAATTCATCGAAATTTAATGGGATTAATTGGAAACCAATAGGATCCAATACAGTTAAAAGAAACTAAAATTCAATTAAATTGAAAGGAATCTATTGAAATTAACCTTAATTCAAGGGAATTTATTAGAATTCATTGGAATTCAATGGAACTTGCTGAAATTCATTGTAATTCAATGAAATTTATTGTAATTCAATGGAATTCATTGGAATTAAATGGAATTTATTGGAATTCATTAGAATTCAATGGATTTTATTCGAATTTATTTCTAATTCAATTGAATTTATTGAAAGTCATTAGAATACAACGGAATTTATTAGAATTCTTTGAAATTCAATGGAATTTATTGGAATTAAATGGAATTTATTGGAATTTATCTCTAATTCAATGGAATTCAGTGGAAATCTATGGAATCCGACGCAATTAGTAGGTTTAAGTGGAATGAAACGTAGTTCAATGAGTTTCAATGGAATTTTTTGAAATTCATTAGAATTCAATGGAATTTGTTGGAATTTATTGGAATATTCGATGGAATTTATTTTGAAAAAATGGAATTTATCGGGATTCATTGGAATTTAATGGATTTTATTGGACTTTATTTCTAATTCAATGAAATTAAATGGAAATCTATGAAATTCAATGCAATTAATACAAATTAAATGGGATTAAACGTTATTCTCTGAGATTCAATGGAATTCATTGAGAATTTATTTCGAATTCAATGGAATTCAATGAATTTAATTAGATTTCAAAGGAATGTAATTCAGTTATAAGAAATTAAATTGAATTTCTAGAAGTCAATGAAATTTATTGGAATTCCGTGGATATTATTTGAATTCATGGAAATATAATGTAATTCATTAGAATTGAATGAAATTTATTAGAATTCATTGGAATTCAATAGAATCCAATGCAATTAAAAGAAATTGAATGGGATTAAACGTAATCCAATAAAATTTAATGGAATTTATTGGAATTTATTGAAATTAAATGGAATTCATTGGAATTTATTTCTAATATGATGGAATTCATTGGAAATCTGCGGAATCCGACGCAATTAATAGAAATAAAATGAGATTAAACGTAGTTCAATGAGTTTCAATGGAATTTATTGGAATTTAGTAGAATTAAATTGATTTTATTTCTAATTCAATAGAATTAATGGGAAATCTATGAAATCCAATGCAATTAATACATACTTAATGGGATTAAACGTAATTCATTTAGATTCAATGGAATTTATTGAGATTTAATGGAATTTATTTGGAATTTATTTCGAATTCAATGAAATTCAATGAATTTAATTATATTTTAATGGAATAAAATTCAATTAAAAGAAATGAAATTGAATTTTTATAATTCAATTTAATTTATTAGAATTCAGTGGATATTATTGGAATTCATTGGAATTCGATGGAATCTAATGCAATTAACAGAAAGTGAATGAGATTAAATGTAATTTAATGTAATTCAATGGAATCCAATGCAATAAAAAAAAATTAAATGGGATGAAACGTAATTCAATGAAATTCAATGGAATTTATTGGAATTTATTTAAATTTGATGGAATTTATTAGAATTCATTGGAACTCGATTGAATTCAATGAATTTATTTTTAATTCAATGGAATTCAGTGGAATCTATTGAAATTTATTAGAATACATTGGAACTCGATTGAATTCAATTAAATTTATTGTAATTTAAAGGAATTCATTGGAAATCTGTGGAATCCAATGCAATTAATAGAAATCAAATGGCATTAAACGTAGTTTAATGAGTTTTAATGGAATTTATTAGAATTCATTAGAATTCAATGGAATTTATTGGAATATTCGATGGAATTTATTTTTAATTCAATGGAATTCTATGAATTTAATTATATTTTAATGGAATAAAATTCAATTAAAAGAAATGAAAATGAATTTTTAAAATTCAATTTAATTTATTGGAATTCAGTGGATATTATTGAAATTCATTGAAATTCGATGGAATCTAATGCAATTAACAGAAAGTGAATGAGATTAAACGTAATTTAATGGAATTCAATGGAATCCAATGCAATCAAAAGAAATTAAATGGGATGAAACGTAATTCAATGAAATTCAATGGCATTTACTGGAATTTATTTCAATTTGATGGAATTTATTAGAATACATTGGAACTCGATTGAATTCAATGAAATTTATTGTAATTTAATGGAATTCATTGGAAATCTATGGAATCCAATGCAATTAATAGAAATCAAATGGCATTAAACGTAATTTAATTAGTTTTAAGGGAATTTATTAGAATTCATTAGAATTCAATGGAATTTATTGGAATATTCGATGGAATTTATTTTCAATTTAATGGAATTCAATGGAATTTATTGAAATTTATTAGAATTCAATGGATTTTTTTGGAATTTATTTCTAATTTAATGGAATTATTTGGAAATCTATGAATACCAATGCAATTTATACAAATTAAATGGAATTAAACGTAATTCACTGAGATTCAATGGAACTTATTGGACTTTAGTGTAATTTATTGGGAATCTATTTCGAAATCAATGGAAATCAATGAATTCAATTAGATTTTAATGAAAGCAATTCAATTGAAAGAAATTAAATTGAATTCTTAGAATTCAATGGAATTTATTTGAAGTCAGTGGATGTTATTGGAATTCATTGGAATTCAGTGTAATTCATTAGAATTCAATGTAATTTATTAGAATTCAATGGAATTTAATGTAATCAATGGAATCCGATGTAATTGAAAGAAATTAAATGGGATTAACCTTATTTCAATAGAATTCAAAGGAATTTATTCGAATTCAACGGATCTTATTCGAATTCATTGGAATTCAATGGAATTCATTGGAATTAATTGGAATTCAATGTAATTTATTGGAAATCTTCAGAATTCGATGGAATTGATTGGAATTCATTATAATTCAATAGAACTCAATGGACTTATTTGAAAATTAATGGAATCCAATGTAATTCAAAGAAATTAAATGGGATCAAATTTAATTCATTGGAATTCAATGGAATTCATTGAAATTTGGTGGAATTAAATGAGAATTCAAGGGAATCCAAAGTGAATTAAACTAATTTTTACTGAATTCATTTCAAGAGAATTATATATAAAGTGAATTTAACTTTATATTTGGATGTACACCCGAATTCAAGTGAATTCAAGTAAAAATTTGCACCATAACAAAATATAATTGAAACCTCAAACCGCTTTAAATTTAAAACCTCTTCTTTAAAAGTCCACATTCAATTCAACAAAATCCAATCCATATCTACATCTACCACTCTTTTTAAACGCCAAACCTTATTAGACACCCCTTTCCACATTCTCGTTTCAAAACAAAGAACTTCTCATTTTAATTTAATTCTCATCAGATTTTTGTCCCAGGCCTCTTATCCAGAAGCTCCCGCCGTGCCATTCCCTCTTCTTTCGGTCCATGGCTTGCGCGCGCATTGAGCGGTGGATTGTGTGGCGGTTCGAGGTGGGGGCGGGGGGTGGCGTCCCTCGCCTTCCGATGCACCGCACCACCGCTACCACCACGAAGCCGGTCAATACTCCGAATAACGCGGCGGTGAGAGCTCGGCTGCTCGGCACTCTCGGGAGCTAAAACGCGTTTCTGCTGAGCCCCAGAATCGGCGAACGATCGTCTTGATCGTCTTTCATACCTACGCTCATGTATCGTCTACTCTCAGCGATCGAATCTCGCAATTAATTCAGTCTGAGACAAAATCCAACTTGTTTTTTTGTGTCAGGTTTTTCGTGGTCCTCGCCCGGAAAGCGAGACTTTTCCGAAAAAGTGGTGAAAATATGTGAGGGAAACGAGGAAACACGGCCGTCGTCGGAGGTCACGGCGTGACACGTTTCGCGGTACTGGGAGGGCGCGTGTTTTCCTTCGGACGGCGCCAGGCGTCTCGTCCTTGCGGGAGGTTCCTGCGTGTGACAAGAGATAAGATAAAATTATTAAATTAAATATGTGCTTCGCATGATGGACCACAGGATTGCATTTACCAGCTTCCAAATACGCCTTGTTACCGGCCGACTCATGGATACTTTGTGGATATTCGTTTTCTTCTTTGCGATCGCCGGTGAGTCTAGTTTATTTTTTTTATTTTTTATTTTTTTAAATATTTTTAGTATTTTAATTTGTCTGCTGCCTCCAAATAAAGATAAATTTTATATAAAAGAAGCGAGTATTCGAGAGGATGTTCTCCGCATTCTTACCAAGTGTTTTTTAATACATTTTATTATTTGAGAGTATATTGCAGTCTGGCATTCAAAGTTTTTATTTTCGTTTTTTAATTCAAGAGAAATTTCAGTTATAGTGCACTCTGAAACGTGAGCTGCTTCCAAATAAATGTGTGCTTTCTAGCTTCTGCGGGAATGCAGGCTGAAACGACCAATTAGGGTGTCATTCGATCTTGAGAAAACGAGAGGGAAATATGGTTTTTTCATGTGTGGGTGGTGGAAAATTGTTGACCATAATCGTAAAAATGTTTACTTCGAGGACTCGCGTGAATGAATTTTGTAGAGGAGCGATGTAAACAAATATTTTATGAAAAATTTTTTGTGTGGGTATAGATGTCAATTTTTGTAGTGACGAGATATGTATTTAGTATTTTAGTCCACTCTATTTGGTAGTTTTTAGGTTAATTGATGTGCTTGAAGTTCTGAACGTTCAAATGAATGAAATTTTTTGTTAAATTCTTTCTAAACTAGGAACAGTGCAACAATAGTGGTTTATTACATGGAAAGTAATGCAGTTGCGAAAGAAACGTGTAATGCATATTTTTAGTTGCAGTGGGAACAATATTTTTAGATGAAATAGTATTTGGAAAATATATATCGTTCATTTGAAGGTTCAGAATTTCAGGTACATGTTAATGGTATAGTTTGTATTTTTTAATTTGAGGTTCTGAGCGTGGGTGAAATGAAGGATGACATCTCGTCGCGTGAGAGTTAAAATGAGAAAATGAGTTTTAAAGTTTTAATATCATACCCTAATTAAATGCTAAGAACTGTCAAATTTATTATAGAACTTGTAAATTATATGTAACAAACAACCAAAGTGGCCGCTGGACCGGGAATTTTTCGAGATTGGAAAAAACCGAGAATTGATAGTGAATTTATTTTTTGACCGGGAATTTTACAAATTTTTAGGAGAAAAATGTATCCAGTCACTTGAAATGTCACAAATTTTATATCACGTGGTATAATGCAGTTTTAAATAAGTTCGCTTTCAACTTTTTTTCGATGTTAAGTTTAATTGTTAACTTCTACAATTATGAAATAATTTTTAAGCGTACATGTTCAATTTGAAGTATTTTAAAATGCAGTCTCAAAGGCTTGGACAATTAAAAATTAAAGCGCCTGAAATTGAAAATTTCTCTTTAAAAAACGTTTTAAGTTGATCAACTGTAAATATAAATTGATTAATCATTTTTTAAATTAAAATCTAGTTCGATTATTAAAGATTTAACGATAATTGATTTTACAAGATGATTCTGAATCTTCAAAATTAAACAATTTACAGATTTTATCGTTAAAAATTGAACTATTTCAATTTGAAAGCCTCAGTAGTTAAACAAGTGTAAACCTCCGATTGAAAATTTACAAACTATCTTCAGTTTTCAAATAATTTCAAGTTAATAGATTGATAATTAAAAGCTTTTATTCAATTTCAAAATCCTACTGAAATATTGTTTCAGCCTAAAATATTGCATTTTTAACCTACTGAATTTGAAATTTTTTAATTAGTAAACGAACAACTTTTTAATATTTAGCAATATTTTTAAATCGTTCTACTTTTCATGCTTCCAACTTGAAATTGCTTAAAATGATACAATTGTCATTATTCACAAATTTATTGATTTATTCTTCAATTTAGACTATTTAGAGCATTGAAAATAATAGCATGGATTTATATTTTTCAAACAGAAATATTTAAACTCTTCTATTTGTGAAAGTTTATAATTTAAACTTTTGCAGTTTAACAGCATTTAATTTAAAATTGGTCAATTGAAAAGTGGTAAAAGCTTCAATTTTGTATGTACGTGTAAATTATTAAGCATTTGAATAAAAAATTTTGAATTAAAAATTTCTTAATCTTCAATTTCAAAAGTTTAAAATTCCAAAGAATTCCACTTTAAGTGCTTTAATTTGCAGTTCATTTTTGATTACTTCAGTTCGAAAAATTCTCAGCTTTAAGAGTTCAAATTTTTTAATTTCAGTAACCGTGTTATATATAACATTATTATAGCTACGGAAATAATTAGCCTAAAAAAGTGGTATATGTTTATGAATAATTGATACAGTTTGAAAATTCAGTAAAGAAATTAAATGTAGTAAACAGTCTTTTTTGTTTGATAACTTAATAATGGTCCGTGGGTCAATAAAGTGTATCAAACCCACATCATAAAGTTTCCCTGTAATTAGGACACAAATACATGTACCTGAAGTTCTGAATGTTCAAATGAATGAAATGTCTTTTCCCAATTCTATTTTATTCATAACTATTGTTCAAGCTACAATTTAAAATAATTTATTATACGTTTCTTTTAATAATTTATCATTCCCAATATTGATGAGCAAACATTTTAGCACTGTTCTTAGTTTACAAAGCCATCAGTAAAACATTTCGTTCATTTGAACGTTCAGACTTTCCAGCTACTGTGTTTCTGGATATGAGATATCCGTCGTTAACGCATGATAAATTTAGAGTTTTTATTTTGAATGTAATTTATAAATAATCTTTTTGTCTAAAAAATGTATAGCTAAGGATCTCTAGTTTATGCGAAACGCATAATCGCATAACGTCTCAAAATTAAGTATAACTCAGAACTTTCAAATTTTTTACGAAATGTATATTTAAAAAGTTGCAAAAATGTATTTTTTGATATTTAAATGTTGAAATTCGTCAGTAAATATAAAAAAATAACATTTTTAACTAATTTTGGATAATTAAAAAAATTGAAATTATACAAAATTTGCGAAGTATTTCCATTTAGGTTTTACGTAGGTTTTTTAAGAGATACTTACTTGTTCCATGTGTCAAAATTTAAAGTACCTCCGATTAATTGAATCATTTGAGTCGGGAAAAAAAATTTGTGCTTCGGCATTCGAAAGAAGTACAACAAAAATGGTTGAAATCGGTTTTTGAATGTAAAAAATATTCCCCTATGGACAAAAAAATTGTGGGGAATTTTTTGTAAGTAATGTTCTTTAGTGGTGAACAAATATAAGCAATTAAAAACAAAAATTTTTGAGCAAGTTATAATGTGTTCAAAATTTGCAAAAAATAATCTTTTTCAAATTTAGTTGAATAAACATTCAAAAAAAGTTGTACATGTTGAATTTCTGCAGTTGGAATCGAAGATACATGTTATTATTTTGTTTTTGAGGGGAAAAAACTTTTCGCCATTTTTCGAGCGTTGAAATCGTTTAAAAAGGCAACATTCACGATTTGGAAACGCTTTTAAAAGAAAAATTTTGTTACACTAACAAAATACGTGTTTTCTTGATTTAAACTGTAAGAAATGTCAAATTCGACATGCACAACTTTTATTTGGAAACGTGCAATTAACTAAATTAAAGAAACGTATGGTTTTTCACATTTTCAAAGAATTATATCGTACGCAACAACTTTTTATTTTTGTTCAATACTAAAAACTGTAGCCAACAATAATTCGTCATCGTTTTTAGCCCATAGGTAAAATTTTGTGAATTTTAAAATTAAAAAACCAAACAGAAGGCATTACCTTTTTCTTCTTTTTTCGAGTGCCAAACCACAACTTTTTTTTTGCTAGGTTCGAATAATTCGATTGATTTCTGCATTTTTATTCCATTGACGTGCACTTATAATCTTCTCGTTTTAAATATTGAAATTTTCTGGAGTTGAAAAGTGAATCCTATCTCTTGAGGGTGTAGTCTAGTTTGTAGGCCAAAAAAAATAGGATTTTTTTTCGGGAATTTTTTGTGAGCATGCTATGAAAGATATGGATATAAAAATTGTTAGGTATGATAAATAAAATCCTAAAATACAAAAAAAAAATTCTAATTCATTTTTTCAAATTTTTGTATAGGAAATCAGTAGTTGAACGTAACGCCATAATTTGGAGGCAGGTCGGCTCCCA
>JAUMHM010000078.1:8542147-8562231 GCA_032362435.1 Melikaiella ostensackeni
TATGGACGTGAGTTGTTGCAAAAAAAATAATCGATAATTTAGGTCACGTGACTCATGTATAACATGGCCTTAAATGAAAAAACTTTAAATCAGCTTAAAAAATGCGACCTGTGACTTAATTTGTCCGCGAAAATCCATTTCTGGACCACTGTGCAACATTTCGGTGCTCATTCATCACCCTTTTCAAGTCAGTAAAAACTAATTTGTTAACATGTCAAAACCCGTAAGTGTTACGTGCCCCCTTCGGACCAGTGTGGGCCTCTTTCTTTATCCTTCTCCGAAGCATCTTTCGAGCTTCTATATTAATTTATCGAAACGTGAAAGCAGCTATGAACCAGAAGGCGAGTGCATTGGTGACGAATGAAACCTGAGCCCTGATAAGACCCTAGGTAGTATCAAGTTTTTAATTAAAGTTAAATTAAACCTTATGTTGCTCTACTTAGCTTATATGGGGATAAGTGCACCCAATAATGCAAACGATTGACCCAGTAAATCTAGAAGAAATCCAAAAACCATGCACCATGCCGGTGCGCTGCACTACCAGTTTCCCGTTTCTCCAGCCGTTCTCCATTCTCCAGCTCGGTCTCCACTACCCGGTCTTCTCACCACATCTCAGCCAAACTACCCTTCGTAGCGGAGGAACATAAGCAGCAGTATTTCAGTTCAAAATGACTCAATTTCAAACGCATCGAAAAACTAGAAGCTGTATCCGGAAAAACACTATTAAACACTTTCGGAAAACTATAATAATTACAGTTCGAAAGCACAGATGTACAAATTGGAATATAAACATTGGTATACTTCAAATCAAAGATAAATCTACATGGCACATGACTGAAGCCGTAACGAAACATCAAACTAATATTCCCTTTCTTAAAAACCGCGATCAAACTTTCGCACTATCTCCCGCTGACAAAGCAAATCTTCCAGCAACAAATTATGAAAGTAAGTTCTCGCTACATGACGAGCCATTTGACCTGCAGCGCATTGCTGAATTAAAAAAAATTTTTTTTGAGTATCTCAAAACACCCAGCACCCATAATTTTAAAGAGATACCCCATAAGGAAATAGCCAAGTAAATTAAAACTACCAAGGCTAGAAAAGCACTCGGCCCTGACTCAATTTCAAATCTCGTTCTTAAAAAACTTCCTATTTCATGCCTCGCTTTGCTTGCCATTATATTTAACGCTTGTAGCCAATCCACTTTATACACTCGTGTCGTACCAACAGGAAATTGTCAGTCAAACTAAACAAGACACTGCCAGACAAAAGACCTGTCCGAGCGGGTGTGCCCCAAGGCAGCATCCCAAGACCGGTCTTCTTTATTATCTACGTGAACAACATCCCCGAGGTCCGCGAAGCTTCAATTGGATTGTATGCAGACGACACCGTATTATTTACTTCTTCTTGGACAAATCAAAAAATTTTTAAATTACTTGATAAAGCTTTCGAAATTATTGATGCATGGACTAAACTCTGGAGAATGAAAGTGAACATCTTCAAGTAAGAATCAATTCTTTTCTCAGTAAGAAAACTCTCTCTCTCTCCTTTAAGCTATTTATGTTCTCAATGTGCTACCTGATCGTCAGCAGCTTTAACTTGTTGAGTGTGTGGTGACGGATGCGTAGTTCGTGCGCGAAATGTCGGACCCTGGCAATAAAATTCCTGCCAGATATTATGTACTCAATCACACACTGAATGTGGGACACGTACAGTCTTGCCCAGCCTATCCTTCTGCTGAGTTGATGCGTGCGCCTTTTGGTGTTACGATCAGCCGTTAGTTTTGTTTTACGGTTTGCATCCGCCAAAGTTCTCGCTGCATCATACACTGAACAATTGATGGTCCAGAGCTCAGATTCATAGGAAAAATCTCCATGAAGCGCGTCACTCAGTTGAGCCAGATCTTCGGGCTTAAGAGAAACCTGGATGTTGATGGTTCTCCTGGTCCTAAAGCATCGGTCCTCTTCCTCTACTGGATGCCTGCCCGCGGATGGTCTTAGCGTCTCCTCTCTTTCTCTGCTGTCGGCTTGTTCTGGCTGCGGTAGAGTTGGCGCTCCGCGTATGTAACCCCTTTTCAGGAGGTTCTCGGCATGCTTTCGCAGCAGTTGTTGCGAAAAGTACGAGAGCTTTGGGTGTTTATCGCACCACAGAGCATGCAGCCGCGCCATGTAACCTACTCGCTCAGGGACCATACTGGTATCGTAGCACTCTAGCAGGTCGTCCCTCAGTCGATCCATCCATTTAAAACTATTGAGACATTGCCAGTCCACCGTATTGACTCCATCTTGATTGGCAAATGTCCAACTTTAGGATAGTCGACATTGTCTGACCCACTGTCGGGACCCCTGCGCGTTTGATTGTTTTGAATCGCATTTACAACTGGATTCGGTGTTATGTTTGTGGTTCCCACAAGCTGCTAGGGAAAAGGTTTGTCCGCCCTCGCAGAGCCTCGCATGCGAGGGTAAGACTATATACCTCTGGTACCATGCAGCTTTCGGCACAGTTGTTCACGCCTCAGTTTGGGGGTTTTTCCTTCGGGACCATCCCTGGAAAATTGTCCGCGACTGCTTATTAAATTTTGTAACCGTATTCAGCCGAAACTCTCGGTACAGGGACCCTCTATCCGCAATCTGAGGACGCGTCCGGTGGCTATGTTATACATAGTTATACGTGGAATTCGGTTCATCATTGCTAAGTATATTGAAGATTATAACATGATTGCTCAAAAAAAAAAGTTAATAGTGTCATGTATACAACTATAAGCATGAAGTTTGAATACCAATAGACTAGTCACGTTTATTTAAAAAGTAGGAAGCTGTTAATTTCAACATCTCGTTTACATAGTTAAATAGAAAATGGAGCCATACTGGGTCCTTGCTAGAAAGTAATATGCATAATTCAGTTTGGTTGATATTGTGTACGTTGGATAAGTAGTGTTTTCTGAGGTAGGGTTAGATAGGACATTTAATGAGGTTGTGTATCAAGTCCTCCTTTTCGCATAAATTACATAATTGACAGATTTGTTTTGGGTCTATTATAGTCGTTTTAGCTTTTGATGTCAACTTAATAATGTACTTGGAAGCATTTTTAAGCTGCTTGGAAGTGCGTTTAGAGTTAAAAGGTATCTTCATCAGAAGATATTACTCAGTTTCTGTGCAGTTTTGAAGAAGTTTGCTATATATCGAGCTAAAGTTGTTTTTTACCATTGTGATCATATCTCCAAGAAGAGTAAATTTGCGAAATCTAACAACAATTGCGTGAATTTTTCCATTTAGACTGGCACCATTGAGTTTGAGCAAGTTCAGGTTAATATCTGCTGACTCCACTCATCTCATGAGTTGACCTAGTCAGTTGTATTTGTGATTTCTAGCGCAGGCAGTTTTAGCTAACTTTTGCATATATATCTTAGGCTAACGTAAGTCTTCCCTTTCAAAGACCCGAGCTCCTGAATTCAAAGCCATTTTTATAGTGTGCTGGGACACGCAAGTTAATCCTAGTTCTAATCCAACTACGAAGTCGGGTTTATTTATAGATAGACGAAACACATTCCTAAAGAAATATACTTGTGATTTTTTGAAAACCTTTAAGTACTGGAGACCATAAATATGGGACCCATACAGCAGAGTACTTTTAAAAAGAGAATCTTGGATTTAAGCTATAGGTGTCCACGAGGAACATTTAGAGCGGGTTAAGATATGAATCGCAGAAGCTGAGACTGAATTAGCTCTGCTAACAGTGTCGTAAGCAGCTTGCTTGGATACCCCTACCGTTGGAAAATCAGTATTAAGATGATGAAATAACGACACTAATTCCAATGGACTGCGATCATATTTTCGGCCCATTAGTTTATCGCTAATTCTGCCCTCTTTGAAGGTAGTATGTTTTGTTCTTATTTTGTTAACAGTAAGCTTGTTGATTGCACGGTATCCCTGCAAGGCAGTGAGCTTTCTAATCGCATAAATTTGAGTATCTGCAAAAAAGATTAAATCGTCCGCATATATCAGGAAAATAATGTTAGTGTTGCTGAGTATTCTCATTACCCTCTCCTTTTTCCCTTTCATTAACATCCAGTTTCCTACCCTCCTTCAGGTCTTCTATATCATCGTCCCAGATCCAGACCTCTCCGTTTACCCATATCTTGTCTCTCCCAATCCTCACCCTACCACCTTTATTCCTCTCAGCCCATACCTTCCGCTCGATCAGCCACTTTCTTTTTTTCTTCTTTTCTTTTTTTCTACTCTTTTTTCTTCCTTTTTTTTCTTCTTTTTTTCTTCGACCACATCAGATCTTCTTCGATTCTCTTGTTTCTTCCTCTCGACAACTTCTCCTTCTCCAAAACTTCATACCTCTCCTCCTCACTCCCTACCTGAACTAAAAACATACATTCTCCCCCGTCCTTCTTCCCTTTTAGTCTCTTTATCCCTTTGATTGTGACTTGTGCACCGATGTCTCTCATCAGGTTCCTAATCTTCTCCTTTCCCTTTTTACTGTCCACTTTAATGCCCTTAATTATTATATTCTTTTTCCTTTTTGCCCTTTCTTCCCCTTTCCACTCTTCTTTCCACCGCAGTCAGTCTCAAACGCAACATTTCGTTCTCCTCTTGCATACTCGCCCTGTACACTTTCACTTCTCCGATCACCCCTACCTCTTTCTTTTTATGTTCATTCCTTATTTCTAGTTTGCTCACTCTCTCTTCTAACACTTTCATTTCCCTTTTACTTTCATCTTCATTTTCTGTTAGCCTATTTTCTATGCTTACTGATTTACTCCAAACCTTCTCTTTCCCCCTCTTCCATAATTCATCCTATTCTTGCCATCTGTGTCTTACTTTTCTCACCTTCTCCTTTTCCTGCTTCCCTTGCCTCTTTATACCATTCAGTCTTTCCCAAGTCTCCCCTCTAAATCCTCTTATAAGAGCTTCCAATTTCTTGAGCATATCTCTACCCTCCCTATATCTCTCCGGTGTTCTTCTCTTTGTTTTGACTTTCTTAATCTCGTTGCCTCTTTCTAAGTCTTCGACCCACTTTTCTCTTTTTCTTTCTTCATCCCCCGGTTTTTTCCCTTCACTGACTATTCCCTTGCTGCTATTCATGCTCGCCGATTGTAAACGTAGGAGCTACGCAATTTTTATACAGAACATAACTGACAATTATTTCAACTAAATTTTTCGAATTTTAACATCTCATACACTCAAACCCCGATATAAGCCGAGTTTCGGGAGTTACTTCGCACTGGCGAAGTGGACGTGTGAACCATTTCCTAATATAACGCAATCTCCGAACGTGAATCGAACCTAAGTACACGCGCACTACGCCTCTATCTATACGCTGCTGGCATTTCACGCTTGGTTGAACACCGTCTCTCGCCCCGACCGCTGAGAAACTGCGGGGGCGAGCAGTCGGCCAGCAGTTCTAGGAAGGCGTAAACCGGATGGGCTTCTATGGGGGTTCGAGTGTAAATCGTTTTAAGATGAGAATTCAACTATCCTGTTGAAAATTCGTGTTTTTTGTGTAAATTCAACTGTTTGGTTGAATATTCATGTATTTTGTTAAAAATTCGACTTTTTTGGTAGAAAATTATCCTTCTTTGTTGAAAATTCATCTTTTTAGTTGAGAATCCGTCTATTTGGATAAAAATTCATTTATTTTGCTGAAAATGCAATACTTTTACTTGAAATTTCAGGGATTCAAAGCGTTTCAAGTTAAATTTTTTGACATTATTAAAAAACTTATAATGCAATAAATTGCGCATAAAATGCACTTTTGGTCTTACAGATCGAATTTATTTAAATAAAATCTTCCATTTAATACAAACATTTATTTTTCTATGTAAAAGATTCTATTTAAAAATTGCATTTATCTGAATTAAACCATTTTTTCAAATGTAAATAAACAATTTATTCAATTCGAATACAGCATAAGGATAAAAATTTGGTTTGTTCCAATCAAACCAATCGGTCTTTCGCTGAGTGCTTTGAGATTTCTTTGGCAGAGCAAACTGTAGATGCTCTTTTTTTCTTTCAAAGAGTAGAGGCAGGCCTTCAAAGTTCATCGCAATTTAGAAAACAAATTTTTCCGGTACCTGCGACCGGCCACTCGGCGACCCTCCTATTGTGAATTACGAAAACCCCATCTGGTCATTTTGTCTCGAAAATTCGATACGATACCAAAACGATACTGCACTTTTCGATATTTTTTCGATACGGTACGAAACTGAGCGATACCAAACCGAAACTTGTAAGTCAGTATCGTATCGGTATCGTGTCAGTATCGGAAAATATTGCTCAACGGCATCACTATTTTCAATCCCATGTCATCCTTTAAACTCTCATGCAATCCTTTATAATCCCTTGTAGTCCCAAGCAATCTTGATGCCTTTCCATGCCATCCTTTAAAATGCTTTGAAATCTCATGCAATCTCCTGCAGTCCTTTATAATCCGCTGGAATGAAAAATGCAATTCCATGCAATTCTTTGAAAGTTGTAATCTCATGCAATTTTTATTGCAACCCTTTGTAATCTCATGTCATCCTTTAAAATCCCATGCAACCCTTTATAATCCTTGTAATCTCATGCAATTTTGATTCAATCCCATGCAACCCTTTGCAATCCCATGTCATCCTTTAAACTCTCATGCAATCCTTTATAATCCCTTGTAATCCCAAGCAATCTTGATGTCATTCCATGCAATCCTTTAAAATCCCTTGTAATCCCACGTCATCCTTTAAAATCTCATGCAATCCTTTAATTCCCATGAAAAAAAGTGTAGCAGGAAATTTTACAACAAGGTCAAAGACTCCACAAGATAAAAGCCGTTAAACAAACATGACATAGCTTCTTTTAATCCCTAAATACACAATTGCGTTTTCGAATCCACAAACAAATTCTCAAAAGTGTTAAGACTTTGTATTATTCTTTTCTTTTAAGATTTTCCCACGAATTTCTTATGTGTTCCACATGCTAAGCTAGATATCAACTCTTTATTGGCGCCTCGTCCTTTTTTTCAGTGCGTGACTACAAAAGAGGGTAGCATAGAGCGGTCGTATGATTGATTACATTTTCCCTAAGCAAAATGCGTCGATAAAACAACCACGTGCTAAGCAGCTCGGTGTGGGTGGCGTCGAGACGTGCCAACGACGAAAGGGGCCAATGCTTTTATGTTCCGTCTACTATATACATCCTTTTTCAATGCCCCACCCTGAATCAACTCCTTCCATTACAATTTCTGCGCAAATAGTTTAAGCACGAATTTCTTAGACTTTGATGCCAAATAATTAAAAAAAAAAGTTTCATCCACCTAGTTGCCGGGGAAGGCAGTCGTTTTCACCCATAAGTCTCAAAAATCGATTAAGAAATTCTAAAATGTGTTCCAAGTTTCTTACCTAAAATCTGAGGCATGAATTTCGTACACTTTGATGGTAAATAATTGCAAGAAAAGTTTCATCCACATAGCTGCCGGGGAAAAAGTCGTTTAGGGGTTGAAATATAGCAGTTGAAAATGACTGCTTTCCTCGGTGACTAGAGGGATGAAACTTTTTTAATAATTATTTACCATTAAAATCTACAAAATTCATGTCTCAGATTTTAGGTAAGAAACCTGAAGCACATTTTAGAATTTTTTATCGATTTTTTAGACTTAGTGGTTGAAAACGACTGATTTCCGCGGCAGCCAGGGGGATGAAACTTTTTTTTTAATTATCTACCATCAAAATCCAGAAAGTGCATGCCTTAGATTTGAGGTAAGAAACTTAGAACACATTTCAGAATTTTTTTGTCGATTTTTAAGATTTAGGGGATGAAAACGAGTGCTTTCTTCGGCAAGTATAGGGATGAAACTTTTTTGCAATCATTTTCCATCGAAATTTACAAAATTCATGCCTCAGATTTTGAGTAAGAAACTTGGGACACATTTTAGAATTTTGTTATCGATTTGTGAGAAAACGACTGCTTTCCCAGGCAGATAAGGGGATGAAACTTTTTTCACAATTGTGTGGCATCAAAATCTACGAAATTCATGCTTTACATTTTCAGTTTTTCACTATTTTTTGTTGTGTAGAAATAGTTTTAGTTGGTCCCATTAAAAGTATACGAGCGCTAGTGCGGCTCGTCGGGCTTTTTTTGCCTGAATTCCTAGTCGGGAGCTGGTACACTGTTAAAAATTTCTGTTGTAATTCTACAATAAAAGTATTCGAAGTTTATTACCAAAACGTAATTTAATTTTACAATACATGTTTTGTACACACAATTCTGAGAAAAATGAAAGTTTCTTGCATATATGGTTTGCATTATATTTTGATCAAAAATTAAAAAGCCCTGGTCGTAGCGTTTGATCATACATACCTGTAAATCAAGAATTAAGCATGACCTATAGGTGAACAATACACAGAAATGCATTTTAAGGATGAAAATTTTGTACATGATAAATTGTTTTTAGGTTGGGTATGTAATTTATCAAATTTTTTAATGATTTCTCCACTAGCGAAAATTCTCGTTACAATCAGCATATTAGGCAGATGGTATTTTACAATTTTTTCATTCAAGTTACGTCAGTCATGATTCATCGAATGTTTGAACTATATTTAACGAAAAATTTATTTGGAAGTCACAATACTTGTATTGTAATTTTGCAATAAATTTATTGCATTTTCACTTCACAATACGGTGCTTGCATTTTTACGTTACAATTTTTACTGTAAAGTATTGTGAAATCACAAACATATTTAACAGTGTCTGAGGCTTTTTTTCCTGTCGAAATTCTGAGTCAGAGGTAGGTAAGGCTATTTTTTGGTACAAATTCCTAGTTTACATTCTATTTTAAATTCAATCAGTGGAATTTCACTGAGAATAAGTGACATACTTCTAACTATTTAAATCAGTGCAAATTCACTGAGAATTCCAGCAGTTTTCCACTAATTTTTAAGCAGAAAAAATTACTAAAATTTTAGTAAGCGTCACTGAAATTTCAGTATCATTTTCCACTGAAAAGAACAGTAAAATGTGTCTGAAATTTCAGTGAATAATTAGTGCTTTTCATTGAAATCCCACTGGGAATCTGTACATTTTGACTGATTTGAATTTAGAGAGTTCCTAGTCGGGGACTGGTGGGGCTTTTTTGGTCTAAATTCCTAGTCGGGGGCTGGTAGGGATATTTGAAAAAATCTAAGTTCCTTGTCAGAGGCTGGTAGGGCTATTATCTAAATTCGTAGTCAGGGCCTGGTCGGACCATTTTTTGTCTCGAATTCATAGAGGCTACTAAGGCCATTTTCGAAATCTAAATTCCTAGTCAGGGGCTGGGGGTCTATTTTTTGTCTAAATTTCTAGTCAGAGCTGCCTGAAGGGTCTACTTTTTGTCTACATTCGCTCCCAAATTGAATCAGTGTAATTTCACTGAGAATCAGTGACATACTTGTAGCTATTTGAATCAGTGAAAATTCACTGAAAACCAATGATTATTCATTGAAGTTTCAGTAGCTCTCACTGATTTTTCAGTAGAAAAACTTACTGAAATTACAGAAAACGTCACTGAAATTTCAGTAACATTTTCTACTGAAAAACCAGTAAAATATACCTTAAATTTTAGTGAATAACCACTGCTTCTCAGTGAAAATACACTGAGAGTCACTAAATGTTCACTTATTCGAATTTAGAGAGTTCCTAGCCAGAGGCTGGTGGGGCTTCTTTTATTTGTCTAAATTCCTAATGGGGGGCTCGTAGGGCTATTTTTAAAAATCTAAATTCCTAGTCAGGGGCTGTTAAGACTATTGTTTTGTCTAAGTTTGCAGTCAGGGGCTGATTGAATTATTTTTTTTGTGTAAATTCCTAGTTGGGGGCTGCTGAGGCTATTTTTTAAAATCTAAAGTCCTACTCAGGGGCTGTGGGGCTATTTTTGATCTAAATTTCTAGTCGGAGCCTGATGGATCTTCTTTTTGTCTGGATTCCTTGTCGGAGGCTGGTCGGGCTATTTTTTTGTCAATATTTAAGCGGGTGATGTTCAGAGGCTAATTGGGATAATTTTTTGTTTTAATTTCGTGGCGGGGCCTGTTCGATCGGGCTATTTTTTTAATCTTATTTTTTTTTAATTTAGGACATTTGAATTTGTAATATTTCAAAGCTTTAAGTATTCAAGTTCGAATAATTTAATTTAGTAATGATTCAATTTTGAAATGCCTATTCCAATTTACAATTGTTTGCTTTCTAAAGTTTGAATTGCCAAGGGTATATATACGACTTAAATTACAGAATTTTGAACGCTATACAATGGATTTTTTTGTACCTTTTAAATGTAAATCATTTGAATAAAAAAGTGATAAAGTCTAAGGGGTTTTAGCTTTAGAGGCTTAAATTTGGAATATACGAATCTTTTAACTTTTCGGTTTCATATTGCTTCAATTAAAATATTTGCAATATTAAACTCTTCAATTTTTAAAAATTTTCATCAGTTAAACATTATTCACTCATGTTGTTATTTAAAATTGTTTATTGTTAATGGCTTAAATTAAAAAATTATTTACTTTTTAATGCATCCATTTCTTTTAATTTTCATGAAATTTAGAATTCCACTAAAGCTTTGGGCTTAAAAACAAATTTAATTTTGAAAGATTTTCAATAAAACTGCAATTTAAGGGATTTCTCTTTTCAATAAAAAAGGCTTTTGATTCTAGGAACGGAATTTAATTCCAGAAACATTGAAGGAAGGATAATTTCTGAATATATTCTTCAAGAAAATGAAATTGCCCATAAAAACTCTCGGAGTAAGAATCTCGTAAATATTGAAATGTAGAATGTCCGGCCACGTTTTCGGGTCACATCCGTGATAAGAAGACGAATTCTACGAATTTTCATGGAAATTACGTAAAACGCAGTTTGCTTATATACATATTTTGTATGCAGCATACAGTGTACACGATAAACATTATTTCAAGTCTCTTCCAATAGAGCATGAAATACGTGGCTAGAACATCAGCCAATATAAGCCTGTATGTAAATTACACGCTTGATAAACATGTAAATTAGAGGGAAGAATTATGAATCCAAAGTGCACTTTTTGCTCGCATTCAGCGAATGCTACTGCAGTCTGACCTGCCATAAACAATTGACCCTGTAGACGCTTTCTTACCAGACCACTTAAAATGTTTTGTCGACGTTTTGTAGAACTTTTTATTTAGATACTCTGGAATATGTTTTTGTAAACAGAAATAGCCTCACTTGAATTGAAAAAATCATAAAAAAATTACCTAACTTCCAGACCTAACATTTTACTATTGATAATAGGATCTTTCGGTGCCAAAATGATGTCGAAAAAATATTATCGTCTTACCTCCTTCGGAACACACCCCGATTCAACCCCTAAGAATCGAAGAAAATCATAAAAAATGACCTAACTTCCAGACTTGAAATCTTACTTTAAGATATTAAAAAATGGATTTTTTAACTGCCCTAACTTCGAGACCTAAAATTGTATGGCTTTGAATAGTTTTATTTGATGCTCAAAGATACCGTGAAAAGTTTCAACTCCCAAAATACCCGAAAACCTAGCCTAGCTCTTCTGGAACACCCTTGTTTTGTGCCCCTATGTTTTTTTTCGGGAAAAAATTCTAAAAATGTTCTAACTTCGAGGCCTAAAATTTTATGGCTTAAAATGGTTCCGCTTGATATTCAAAGATACATTTTTTTGGAATATTTTTCAATTCTTTCATATCTTAAGGGTAGAAAACGGGGGTATTCCGGAAGAGCTAGGTGGATAAGACACTTATAGGTATCTTTGGACATCAAATGGAACCATTTTAAGCTATAAAAAAAGCAACTTTTTTGGGTATCCTTGAATATCAAATGTAACCATTTTAAGCTACCCATGTAAAAGTGAGCATATAATTTTGGTATAAAAACGATTCTATAAAGATTATATAATCTCAGGACATTTTTTTTGTCTACATAAATCATTTTAGTATGTCTAATCATTATGTGCTCATCTTTATACATAAAGTAAGATAATTTTAGATGGGTATACAATTTTAGGTCTCGAAGTTAGGGCACTTATAGAATTTGTTTTTCAATTTTTTAATATTTTAAGGGCAGAAAACGGGGCTGTTCCGGAAGACCAAGGTGGATGCAATTTTTTTTGAGTGTCTTTAGACATTAAATGGAAACACTTTAAGTTATACAATTTTAGGTCTCGAAGTTGGGGAATTTTTAGATTTTTTTTCAATTTTGTAATATCTTAAGGGTAGAAAATAGGGATGCTCTAAAAGTGCTAGAAAGATGAAACTTTTTGGGGTATCTTTGGACATCAAGTGGAACCATTTTAAGCCATAATTTTTAGGCCTAGCGCGAAAAAAATTTTATTTTTGATCGTCTTTTGTAAACGTCGAAAAATTCAGCCAGGGTGCTGGTTAGGCTTTTTTTGGTTAAAATTCCTATGCGGCTATTGCTCGGGCTATTCTTGTGTTAAAATTTCTGGTTGGGAGCCTGTGGGTTCCAGTCGGGTGCCCCGATGGTACCTGATCAGCTTCCCGTTCGAATTTCTCCACAAGTGAATTATTTTTGTTGAAAATTTGATAACTTCAGATTATTTTTTCAAGCTTGTAAAATTACAAATTGAAAAAGTAAAAGAGCAAATTTTAATGTCAGCAAGACTTGTAAGATAAAACTTGTAAATTCAAACGAGTTCTAAGAATATGAATCTTGTTAAAGGGTAGAGCATTTCCAAATAATAAAACAGAAAGAGTTCTATATGGGCTATTTTCCATAAATTTGAGATTTCCATATAACAGTCATCACAGAGTATCACCTATTCACCTTTTGTCACTTATTTCAAAACGTGTCACCTACTTCACCTATTTTGGAAATTTGTCACCTTTCCACCTTTTCTCAGTTGAAAAAGTAAAATTTTATTCAAAATTGCAATTTACAATGCCTTGGAGTTAATTCGTGGGAGCTGAAATAAGCTGAAATTTTTTTGAGAACGGGAGAAATCCTGAAAATGACAGTGAATTTATTTTCTGTTGGGAAAATTTTTAAATTCTTGTAGTTTTAGTAGAAGATTGATTCAATTAGGACTTCAAGTGGGATGTCTTATAGCATTCAACACTTCCAATTTCAAATTGTTGAATTAGAAAGACTAATTATTGTAAAACTGAGCGGTTGGTTGCAGGAACACCGTACTTGCATTTTCGGAAGTCCCTTGCTTTCCACTTGTTTTGCACATAACTTGAATTTTAAAATTTAAATGACCGGAAAAATTTTTTTTTAACACGGAAAATAATGAGTTTGAGAGATATTGGTTAATATTAACCTGCGCCCCAAAGATCATGAAGTTCCCCATTGATTTAGGGGAAAAGGCAACTTTTTGCATGTTTATTTGACTCACCTATTTTCAAAAAAAAATTCACCTATTCACTTTTTGTAACTCCAATAGGTACTGTGATGACTGATATAAGAAATTTTTAAGAATAAATCGTAAACGACACATGAACTTTTATATGTTACTTCTTTGGACACGATCAGAAGTATATTATTACTCGTGTACATCCGTTTACTTAATGCCACAGGCTATTTATGTGTTTTAAAAAATGTGTATATTTAAGGTTATTGACTTTATTTTCGAAAAAAGCTTGTTTTCTTTTTTTCGGCATTTTATAGCTCTCTTTTGGCACTTTTTTCTTTTCTCTTCTGCTATACTCTCTCCCTATAATTCTTCAGTTCTAAATCCCTATTTTGATTAACCATTATGTATTTCTTTATTTATAGTTTATCATTTTGAATGTGAGAATGACAGATTATGAACATCTAATTATCGATAAATTGATTGATAAACTTTTAATATTCTCCACAAATAGCAAACTTCACACATTTAAAAATCTGATTTTATTACACCAGCGATCGTTACATCGTTACGTTTAAAGTATTTGATTAATTTAAACTAATTGCGTAAGAAGTCTTCCCCGTTACACCAGCGACATTTTATTTGCACGGATGCACTTACTCATTTATTTGAAGAAATAACTTTGCTAGTGTTATTATATTATATTATTAAATTAGCTTCTTCCTTAAAGATTAAGTTTCAATTGTCCGTAAACGAAAATCGTTTTTAAACGTTTTTGGCGGTTTCGAAGTAGAAAATGTTACCATTATACCAGCGACATATAAATTTTGGGACAAAAATTACGAACTAATTACAATTTTTCTATAGGTTCTACTCTACTTTTATAAATTTCACTAGATTCTAGAATCATTGCTAAACAGAACACGTGATTTCCAGATTTATATCTTATAAAATATAAATATGACAGATGTTTAAATGTTTCAAAATGTAAAGTGGACACTGTTAGAATGACATTTTCCATGTATCATAGGCGAATTAACTGCCTGTATAATAATTTTATACATAAAAACTATTTTCCGACTTGATTTTCGTCACAAGTAAATATATCTCATAGTTAATTATTCTTCATCCTATCCTCCGACATCAATAAATAACTAGGACATCAAATCTTTAGGTTACTGAGAATTTCCCATATTTTTACTGGATTATTATAAAAGCGTTTTAATTTAATTTTTCTGAATATCAATTTTTTTATCTATTTCTTCAGTATTAATCTAGTTCCAGTAGAATAAGTCGCACCATTGATTTATGGATGTATGGAATAAAACGAGAATTGCAAAATCGAGATGTGTCGCAACAGTATCAGCGATGTCCCTCGGCAATAAGGGTCGTGTGCGAGTTTCTGCTGCAGAATTAATACTTCTCACCACAAGTACATCACACAAATACAAACACGCAGTACACGCGTATGTGTGACATAGTTCTCCCCTATCATAGGAGCGATCCCATAACTAATAAATCTTTCCTCATAAGCTTTCTTTTTTGTGTTTATCACAATCTCGCAAAGGCGATAAAAATAGACAACGCAGAAAAGAATATCATTTCCAATGTTTCTTGGTTCTTCTAAATAGCATTTCAGCCCTAAATTTTGACTCAAGAGGGAAGAACTCGAGAATTGTCAATGAAAATCTGGGTCACGTATGTAGAATTTATTCCATTTAGGTATGGGGAAACTTGTACCAATTAGATTGGCTTTTAATAGAGAATTTGCTTCTGTCATAATACGGAAAATAATTATTCCATCTTGTAAAGGATGTTAAACTTAAGTTTATTTTTACAAAAACTACATCAATATTAGGTTTGAATATTTTCAAATTCAGTTTTTAAAAGTTTAAAAAAACTTGCGGTGATAGCAGCTTTTATGACTGATATGTCGTCAGTTATATATGGGCAATCCTTGACATTGATTAGTTTTTCAGTATTTTTGAAAAATTCGCGTGCCACATTCATTTTTTTTATATCGATACTTGTTATTGATACTTTTTTATATTGATACTTTTCTGATATTTATTAACATTTAAAATGTCAAGTGTGTCAAATATTTGAAGTGCATGATGAAAGATGGTTATTCCTAAGCGGATTCGCAAAATCATCAACCACTCGAAATCTTAAATAATTTTCCATGTCTTTCGAAAGCTTAAGTGGAAATCTCTATTCATAACATCAGAAAATAAAAAACTTGAACCGTATTAGCATGAAATATTATGGTTGAAAGTCACCAAATTCAAAGGTATAACAAATTATCTGCGCATGCTTCACTTTTTTGTGCGTTCCGTATAACTGACGTCATCGCAATGGCCACTCATTCAAATGTACTATTCCAAATCGTCATTTTCAGTAAATTTTAAATATTCTATAAGCACTTAAAATTAAAATATAAGCGCTTTTATCAAATGTCTAAATCATAAATTTTTAAATAAAACGATACAAAAAATGCATGCAAATTCTCTATTTACAATCACTTCCAACACACTGCAATTTTAAGCATTTCAAAATTAGAGACCTAGCGTTCGAAATATTATTGTAACACCTTAAAATCGTTTACTTTTAAAACCCTCAAATTTCAAATTGGTCTTTTCTTATAAGCTCTAATTCAAAAATTTGCGTTCTTAACACTCTCAATTTTTCATCATTCATTTCCAAATAAAAAAATTCAAAATAGGATTTTTAATGCTTGGACAATTGCAAACTGACACTTTTTAAATTGAAACATAAATTCTTTAAACGTGAAAAATTTTACATTGAAGATTTTAAAAATTTAACAAATTTAACAGTCAAATGACTGTAAAAAACTTGAAGACTGCAAAATTTTTAATCTCTTCAAAATGAAATTATTTTCTAACTGAAACGTTTAAAATGGTACGGTTTGAAATTACCATCGTCACATTCTTATTCTTTCTTTTCAATGTTATTTTTTACGATTAAAGTAAAAACTATGTGTCTTATTAAAAAGTAGCCTAAAGAAAATTGGTAGATCTTTTCTAGATGAACAATTTTGTTTCGCAACATTTTTTCGTATCTTTCATAGTTTGACCGGAAAATGGATTTTTTTTTATTTTCGATAACATTTTTCACAACTAAAACAAAAACTATGCGTCTTATTAAAAAATATTCTGAAGAAAATTGATAGATCTTCTTTTGATGAACAATTTTGCTTGGCAACATTTTTTCGTATCTTGCACAGTTTGACCGGAAAGTGGAATTATTTATTTTTAATAACATGCGGATACCGCCCATCTTCAAAACGTTTTTTGAGGGTTCGTATACCTAAAAAAGAAATAAAATTGCCTCTCAAACCATTTGCACAATTTATTTAAAAAATGGTCACTATCCGCCGGACTAAAGCTTGAATTTGAAAAAAATTAGTTTTTAAGTCTCTTAATTTTTAAATTTTCAATCTGGGAAGTTACTAATTTAAAAATGTACAGATTAAATAAAGTTAGCTACCGAACTTTTGAGAACGGAAACGAAGTCTAGGGCTTAGTGTCTCTGCTTAAAAATTTTCATCTGGTTTATGTTTGAAACAAAAGAAATTTTCAAATGATTTATTGTATAATTTTTGATGTTCGAATTATAATTTGATCTTACTACACTGATCAAAAAACAAAAGCATCGACTAAAAAATATACTGATTCATTCAAAATTGCACAATTTTATAAGCACTCCTGCATAGTCGTAATTTTTTAATTTAGAAATTAAAATGCTTTCATTTTTCACTCCGCAATTTTTGCCTTCAAAAAACTTCAGAACGTTACAAAAATTGAAAAATATACAGCTCTTAATACTTTTTCATAATTGTTCAATTTTGACGACATTTTGCGTTAATTAATAAATATCAAACTTCATAAATAACAAAATTTTCAGTTTTAAAGGCTTCGTTCTGTAACTTATGGTTTGAGTTTGAAAAAAAGAAGCAATTCTTAATGCTTCATTGTCTAATTTTTTATGGTCCGAATTATAATTCAATTATAATTTTTAATGTTTAAATTTGCAGTATTATCTTGATTTCAAAGTCCTTGGATTTAAACTTATTGAAACTAGAAGGCTTTCAATTTTTAATTATAGATTTTATTGCAAATTTCAAATGTTTCCAATTAGTAAGAGTTCCACTGCTCTAATTTAATAACCAAAATAAAAAAATTTTCAGCTTTAAAAGTTTTATTTACATTTTAACCACCGGGAAACATTTTTTTAAACTGGAAACTTTTTTTAAATTTCAAATTCAGTCTTAACAGTTGAACACAGTTTTCAGTGTCTCAATTTCCAATGCTCAGTTTGAATTTTTTTCTGTTTGAAGACCTCAAAATAAAAATTGTTCATTTCTTATTACCCCTACTTTAGAATTATACGTACAATTTTGAATATTTTCTGTTTCGAGAGTCTTCAATTTTTTATTTCTTTTTATTTTAAGAGCTTCAAAGTTCAGATGTCAATTGTTCCGCATTAGATTTGTAAATTTAGATATTTTTATTTGAATAGTTGCTTCAAATTATAAATTCAGTTTTGAGGGCTTGAATTTTAAAATTTAAGTGATCGATAACTTTTTTTTTAAACCCGAAAAATGAGTTGTAATTATTCATGAGTCTTGAATGGCCACTAGGGCGGCCCTTATTTTTCGAAGTCATATTTTTTTGTTCTCACCAACTAGTTTTGTTCGAATGCAAAAAAAAAAGATTTCCGAGAGATATCATTTAAAGGCCATGTCGTTTCCCTTTGATTTCACATGGGAAAAAGGAAACTTCTTACATGTTTATTTGATTTACACATCATCTTTTTCGGTCATCTATTCCTCACCTATTTTTGAGAAAAAATTCACATGAATTCACCTTTTTCAACTCCAATAGGTACTATAATTTCATCGAATACCCTTGAATTCTCTTGAATTCGCCCCAAAGTTACTGAAATCAATGGAATATATATTCTTTCAATTCGTTTGAATTCATTTGGAATTCACTCTGACCTTTTATTAACTCATCCTGAATTATTTTTAATTATTTGGAATTCTCTTTGATTTTTTCAAATTTACCCTTTTCTAGTTTTATTGAGGTCTTCTTGAAGTCTTCTAAACTCACCTTGAATTTTTATGAATTTCATCGAAGTCTCTTGATTGATTTCCCTTGAATTCTTCTAAACTCACTACAACCTTACTGAAATCAATGGAATATTTTGGATTTTTGGATTTTTAAGTTGAATTGTTTTTAATTTACTCTGAATTCTTCTAAATTTATCCTGAATTCCTTTGAAATATTTTGAATACTTTTAAATTCAATTTGAATTCTTATGGATTTCATCGGATTCCCTTGAATTCTTTTGAATTCACTTCAATGTTACTGAAGTCAGTGGAATATATATATATTTTTCAATTCGTTTGAATTCATTTGGAATTCACCCTGATCTCTTATTCATTTAGGGTGTAGTTCCGAAAGCGTCGAATCTCGGATTTTTTTGAAACTGCGTATACTTATGTATTTTGACCCGCTGATTACGAATATGATAGTGAAAATTGGCGAAAATTTGATTTTCATGGGAAAAACCATAAAATCTTATAAAATCATGGTTTTTTTCATTTATTGCCATAAATAATGAAAATTTCGAAAAATATTTCAGACAAAAGTTGTAGATCTCATCAGAATGCACATTTTATGTTATATTAATTTTTAGCCTATGAGTAACAGTTTTCGGGATATTCGAAGATGAAGGTGGAAAATCACAAATATTTCATATTTCTGAAAGTATTACTGTTACCTGTGACTGGTCACAGAAATAATGTAGGTTACATGGAATCCCCTTTCCATCTTTTTATCGGGGGTGGAACTGATCATCGAAATAATGTAGGTCACGTAGGTTCCCCTTTCCAATGTCACATTGAGAGTGTTAAGGCTCTCCTGTGACTGGTCACTGAAATAATGTAGGTCACATAGAATCCCCTTCCCAACTTCTTATCGGGGCGGAACTGATCATAGAAATAATGTAGGTCACGTAGGTTCCCCTTTGTAATATTTCATCGGTGGTCGGGAACAGATCCTTGTGACTGGTCACACAAATAGGGTAGGTCGAATAGGTTCCCCTTTCCGACATCCAAGGGTGGGGGGGAGGCGTGAAGGCACTCCTTTGACTGCTCACAGAATTAGTGTAGATCACATAGGTTCCCCTTTCCAACGTTTGACGGGGTGCAGGAAGGAACTCCTGTGATAGGTAACGGTAATACTTTAAGAAATATGAAATGTTTGTGATTTTCCATCTTCAACTTCGAATATTCCGAAAACTGTTACTCATAGGCTAAAAATTAATACAACATAAAATATGCATTTTGATGAGATGTACAACTTTTGTCTGAAATATTTTTCGAAATTTCCATTGTTTATGGAAATAAATGGGAAAAACCGTGATTTTACACATTTTTATGGTTTTTCTCATGAAAATCAAATTTGCGCCAATTTTCACTATTATATTCGTAATCAGCGCGTCAAAATACATAAGTATACGTAGTTTAAAAAAAAATCGGAGGTCCGACGCTTTCGGAACTTTATCCTTAATTTATCCTGAATTCTTTCTAATTATTTGGAATTCTCTTAAATTTTTTCAAATTTACCCTTCTTTAGTTTTATTGAATTCACCCGGAAGTATTTCAAACTCACCTTTAATTCGTATGAATGTCATTAGGAATAAAATAGGAAATGATTTGAAGGGATTTGGTTGGGAAT
>JAUMHM010000078.1:8570823-8582756 GCA_032362435.1 Melikaiella ostensackeni
TTGTGAGGCGTGGCCATGAGTGTGATTTACCGCGGTTCTACTGGGAGCCGGTGTCATTTTCATGGATGGCAGTCGCTGCCGGGGGACCCTGCGGTGGTTGTTTGACCAATTTATATATATATATATACACGCGCACACATAATATATTATATACCATAACCCGAATCCAGCCAATTTTTTTTTTAGATATCGTTGTTAAACGTTAAACCTGACTTCTAAACTGCTAAATCAACTCAGCCGAGACTGGAGGGCCACTCTGGCATGTTACTTCGATGATATAAGGCGGGGGCGCGCGGGTTATGGGCTTAAAGAACGGCAGCAAACGCGATTTTTGTTTCACGTGTGAAGCGTACCATATATGGTATTGTGGGCGGATTCGGGTTAAGTTGATCCGTAGGATTAAAAATACAAGTAACCGAATATTTATATTATTCATATATATATATATATATATACATAGCCCTATTTTATTCATCAATATAAATAATTAGTTATTTATACACAGACTAGAAGAGAATTAAGAAAGAGAATCACTGGACAGGTTGAGCATCGAGAGGTACGCTTAGCCCGTGGAAGTTTCCACGAGCGTCCCTTGTCGCTTGGCACGTACGCCAAGCGTGATTGACGGGTGCTCAGGTACTCGCGAACAAAAGGATGGAGAAGGCGAGCTCGTGAAGGCGAGAGGTGGGCAAACTCGAATTTGTAAAACCGATGTTTGCAATGAAATCGCGAGCAGTGGTTCTCAAAAAATTCAGAGTTCGCAGCTCTCCCTTTTCTACATTGCGGATATACATCCGTAATGTTGTATTATAATTATATATATATATATATATATAATTTTATATAATTATATTATATAAATATATTATAATTAAATATAAATAATATAAATATGTTATATTATTAAATATTATCATTATATATATATATATATATATATATATATATATAATTATAATTATATAATGTTGTAATTACTCACATTGATATACATAAATGTGAGTAATGTAACCTCGTTATACCCATAAGTTATTCAGGTAAAAATAATTAGAGAAGATTCACATTAAATCCACGTGGAATCTGGCAGAAACTCACTATGAATTCTCGAATCGTTTTGCAACAATTTCCTTCTCATGGATCTCCATGTGAATTTGCATTCTTCATGGACAGAATGAGATTAAGTTTCTCAGGTGAAAGCTTGAGAATTCTTATGTCGCTCGACTTAAGTATTTTTTACTTACGTTTGAGTTGATTGATTTGATAGGAATTTATCAAGCTTTAATACTCTCCTTGAGAGGAAATTGATTTTTGATGAATGATGTAATTTTCCTTTAAGGACTAGATACTATACTAATTTTAATAGTTAGGATTACTTCTTAAAGTACTAAGAACTACTAACTTAACTGTAGGGCTTACTAATTCAATAGGAAGACTTACTACTTGGAGTAGTAAGTAAAACTACCTGAAAATGTTATCTACCATCGGAAGTTGTTACAACAAGTAAAGGAGTGAGGACAACTACTACCATTCTACGAAATGAAAGTAGTTAAACAAAACCACTTAAGATGCAGCGGCATATATTACAAACTAAAGTAGTTGGCCCTACTGTCTTATTAGTTGCTCCAACCAACAATTTTTTTCAGTGTGTAATTCTTCATATAAATTTATAGAAATTTATAATATTCTAAAAAAAATATACATGAAAAAATAAGATTGGGTTTTGGGTTTTGTAAATTTTCCTAATTTTTTTATAGTCTATTGTAAATATACATAAAACTATATGAAATTGATTCGTTTTGAAGTAGCATAAGCCTGAATAAATATAAACTGAGTAATCTAAAGAAGCTAATTTTAATTTTATTGCTTTTTATTCTAACGATAAAGGTATTTTATCGCCTCTATAGCTATATTGTGAAACTTGTACGTCTTTCTTCAAAATGAAGAAATTATATTATATATGTATACACGTCATCTATTTTACTACACTTGATTCACATTATGATTAAAAGTAATCCCACTGAAACACCACGAAATTATATAAAACACAGCAGCACACTTGACACACCTTCAGTCGTTCACTTTACTTCCACTATTCTATATCGAAAACAACCGGCAAGAAAGATTCACTAATTGATTAAAAACCAAAATCACTAAAGAGTTAGTCAATATTTTAGTTGTCTATTGTTGTCTCCATTCAGGAAAGATGAAGGTCGTCATTCTACTCTTAAACTGCATTGTATTTCTGGATCTTACAAGTAAGTGTTATGTCATATGATAATGATGGAGGAGGGTGAGAGCGACAGAGAGAGAGAGAGAGAGAGAGAGAGAGAGAGAGAGAGAGAGAGAGAGAGAGAAAGTGGAGGGATTACGAGGAAAAGAATTACTAAAATTAAATGAATCTGGCTGAAAACCAATTTATATTAAAATTCAATAAATCAAACATGTGCTGATGAATACTTCATATTCACATAGATAACAATAATCACGGAGGTAAAGATTTATTCTAAAACTATTAAAGTGACAGATACTGACATGTAAATAGCAAATTAACGAAGTAAATAGTACGCTAGTACTGACTTTTTTGTATTTGGTTATTGGAATACTAATTTATACATTTTTGAATTAATTTTTTCATATAATTAATTCTGTTCGAATGGAAAGAACACACCACTATTTTTTGAATATGAAACAGTTTTTTAACTTAGCCTTTAGGCCGCTTCAAAATGGTCAAAAAATAAGAAATTAGCCTCACTAAAGGTTGTTTTCATATTATTATTTGTTATCAAAAAGTGAACATATGACAAAATCGCAAAAATTGCTTCACGCATAGATAACATTTTTTGATTTTTCAAAATTTAATCACTTTCAACCACTCCGTTGTGGCTTATAGTGATATAAAAAAAATTGAAAAAATCAGAGGTGATCCTGATAGAAAACACGACTTTCCCACATACCCCAACGACAGATAAAAAAAAATCCGCTAAACAGTGACGAAGATGTTTTTTTGAGGGTCTTTTACCGGAAAATTGTAAAAAAGTGTCAGATAACTTCTTGTGTCGTGATTTATAAAATTGTGCGTAAATTTGACTCGAAAGCAGCATACAGGCTGGGGATTTTTCAAAAAAGTATAAACAAATTGTTAACCAACTTCTAGCCGTACGCTTGTTTTCAGCAAAATTAAAGTATAATTTTTCAAACGCTCCTTGCTGTTCTTCAAACTAACAGCTATTTTCACATGGTATAGACAAAATTCATAAATCTCCATTTTTTTCTTACTAAATTAGGTACAGTGGTAAGAGGAACAGGTCCATCAAGTCGATCATCAATCAGTTCACCAGGCCGATCACCTGCCAGTCCAGAAAGCGTAAATTCACCATGCGAACCAACCCTATATGCTCATTTCCCTTCAAATACAAAAATTTATATTCAAACGCCAGACGGCGAAGTTTATTTTGGACCGCTGACATACATGCATGGCCGTCCAATTCCTTCTTGGATTTTTAATCCAAATGAAGGAGCGGATATAGTAGAAAGCGTTTATGTACATATGCCTAATGGCGATGGTTTATTGTCAAATATCCAAACTCTCGAACATAATATTGATATTAATGATAAAATGTATGAAGAACACCTCTGTTTTGTATCATACGGAAATGGACATATTTTAGTAGCAGTTCTTGAGCCATTCGATCAACCCCGACGATGGATTCCTTGTGGCCCGCGCGTTATAGTACGAATGCCACACAAAGGCACTCGCTATGTGGGAGTGCTATACGATTACTCTGGCCGTCGTTCTAGCTGGCTTCAGTGACTGAACTGGATATTGATAAAAAGATTTTACAATTTTTAATTGTTTTCTTTATTAAGCGATAACAGGTGATAGACATTTTTGTCAGTGTTGTGCCACGAGAAAATCCTTATATCTATTCATAGAAAAGTGATATCAAGAAAATTATGTACCATTCTCAAATACAAACATTATCATCTGAAAACTAATCTCACTCAATTTTATTTCAGTCTACTTTAGGTTCTACATTTTTTATGTCGAATCTGTCCCAGACCCAGCGCTGCTCAGCCTTTCATGACAAAAACTTTTGTCTTCATTTAAGAGTTCTGCTTATGTTATTAGAAAACTGTTATTAGAGTTTTGAAAACAATTTTAGAAAATTTAGTTTATTTTTTATCAGTGATAGGCTCGACGCCATAAATTAATGAAAGAAGAATATTTAGTTTATTTTATTTATTAACGGTATTCACCTTTGTACAAAGATTTGCGTAAAGCATAGCTTGAAGCATGCAAGTAGTAAATTAATTTTTTTTTGGATTACAAAATAGGAGACTTATCGTTAATATCCGTAAATATAATTCTTTAGTCTATTCGACGTTACTCGAGACAGCGTCAGATAATTCGAAAGAATTTATTTGTATTAGGTATGAGTATTTATAAACCATTACCTGATAAATAACAGTTAGGCATCAATGAAGGATATGATATACAAGAAATACTTTAATCTGTTACGTGTAGGAAAAAGCCTTGATCGTAGTAAAAATTTATTAATACTTTGATAAGAGATATCTGCATTGTAAGAGATATCTTTGTTCGAATTAAATGTTCGGCAGATTTTCGACAACGTGATGTGCGAGCCATATTCCGTGTTATATTTAGCTAGATCAACAATTGTATGTCTCTCAACCTTCTCGGTGGTGTTAAGAATGATTTTTGTTGCAAAAAAGCCGGGCAGTTGAAGTGGCCATTCAGTATTTTATGTAGAAATATTAGGCCTGCAAGATTTCGTCTATTTTCTAAAGATTTAAGTTTTATTGTTTCATTTGCGGTACTCAGGTAGCCTGTCTCCCTAGGGTTCTTCGACTTGAACTGAGTCGCCCACGAAAAACGATTTTGTATCGACTCAATCTTGTCCTAATGGACTTTCTGATACGGGGCCCAAATTACAGAAGCATATTCTAGTATGGACCGAATTAAAGACACAAAAAGCGTTTCAAGGTTTTTACTTGGCAGAAGTTTCTAGAGGCTGCTGCTAAATATTATGCCCAAATCATTCATGCTTGCAGTTATATGAAAGGGAGATCCGTATAAGTGGTTAACCATTATCAAATTAAGGTCTATACCTACTTCTGAATTCTCTTGAATTCTTTTGAAGTATTTTAGGGTATTTTAGAAGATTCCAAGCCATTTTAAGGAGTTTGCACAATTTTATGAGATTTTGAAGGACTTTAATGATTTTAGGGCATTTTTGAAAATTCCATGAAATTTTCAAAAGCTTCAGAAAACTTTAAAGGAATCTTCAAGAGGTTCAAAAAATTTCAAAGGATTTGAAATATTTTAGGATATTTTAAAATTGTACAATTCATTTTTAAGGGATTCGCAAAATTTCAGGGGATTTAAAAGGATTTTAATGATTTGAAGGGATTTGGAGAAATTCTCATGAGGCTTTGCAGAATTACGGAAGTTTTGGAACGATTCCATAGGGGCTATAAGGTTTTAAGATATTTGATGAGATTGCAAGGAATTTCATGAGGTTTCCGAGGATTTCAGTGATATTAAAGGATTTCAAAAGCTCAAACATTCTAAGAGATTTTCAAATATTTTTGACAATTCGTTTCAAACCTTACCGAAGTCAATGATTTTTGAGAATATTTTTTAATTTTTCAAAAACATGCATTTTTGCAACTTGAATTTTTATGTATTTAATCGACTTTTCTTCATTTTCTTTGAATTCATCTAATCTCTCTCCGATTTCACTGAAATCAATGGATTTTTTAATAGATTTTTTGAATTCGGAACGGAATGTAGTTTAGATTAAATACTCAATAATAAATAATAAATATAATATAAAATATGTCGTTTTGTGTACACTCAGAGGTTATGTTATTGATCATATACGTACGTATATACGTGTACGGATATCAAAATATTATACATATTGATATTGCCATAATACAGGCTATGATATTGATATTTTGTATTTATTCCTTTGTATCCTTTAAAACATAAAAAAATCCTTTCTATTAAAAATGAATAGATTAAAAATATTTTGAATAATATTTTTAATGTGGTTAGGGGGGATTATATTGACCCTCAATCGTAAAATTATTTTGAAATGTTTGGTGATCAAATTGGCTTTGGGGTCCAATGATTAAATACAATTTGAATTGCTTCAGACGTTTCGGCACACGATAGTTGGCATAGTAGCCTTCTTCTGTGAGTTTTATTTCTAAAAAAAGTACAAGTAAGGGTGTTTATAATACTGAATATGTCTACAAAAATATTACTTTGGTAAACTTAGTTCTTTGGTTGACTTTGATAGGACAATAATTATTTAAAACAGTGATTAATTAGAGGCGAAGTGTGATATAAAATTAATGAAAAAATGAGCGCGATTGAAATGGATACAAATTGTGACGAAGGGATGATCAAAATTACAAAATCTTATGAATAATAATTTTTTTAGATGCAACAATTGTTCTTTGGTTGACTTGAGGAATTTAAAAACATATTTATTTGACTGAATTAAAAATTAGAGCTAATGTCGAGTGGTCAGAGTTAATGTAAGTAATGACGAAGAGATGATAACAATTGTAAAGTATTATAAAATTATTTTTTTGAGTCAACAATTGTTGTTTGGTTGACTTTGGTAACTTTATAAATTCAGAACTAATGAAGAGTTGTTTAATTGAATACAAATGTGACGAAGAGATGATCAAAATCGTAAAGTCTCAAAATTGTTTGTAAAAGATTGTAATGCATTAAAAATATTTAACGAAGATTTCAAAAATCTCAAAATATTCAGAAGATTTAAGGATTTAACAAAAATTTTCAAGACTTTCACAAATATTTGAGAGATTTAGAAAATTTTTGAAGATTTCAAAAGGTTTCACAAGAATTCTGAAATTATTCTAAGAGGTTTCTTTTTTTTCCCAAAGACTTCAAAGATCTCAAATTATTACAAAAGGTACCAAAGATTTTCTGAGAATCAACAATTGTTTCAAAGATTTCAAAAATCTCGAAATGGTTCGAAGTTTTAAAGATTTCACAAAAGAACTAATGGCATTATGTTAGCAGTTACTTGAGGGATCTGGCTATCATTACCCTGATTTCTTTGATGTATGTGGTGTAATCTCTTCTTTATGACTTCGTTGATAAAGTTTAAAGGATAATTGTTGTTAATCAAAATAGTTTTTATTCTTTTGATATTTTTGTTGTGGAAATTACTGTGGGACAAGATAATGCTTCTATCTACGAGATTATTTATGACGTTAATATTTAATTTTAGGGGAAACTATGCAAGAATAGGTCACTTTTAAGAGTAGGTCATTTGAATTTATTAGAATATGCAAAAAAATTTGTTCTTAAAACTGTAACCACATTATTTGGTACAATATTTAACACAATTGGAAGAAGTTTTATCGAAATACGAAAAAGAATTAATGTGAGAGATAAGAATAACTGATTTTTAGCATTATAACCAACGTCAAAGTCTGAATGGGACTTTAAAACGTCTTCCAAGAATTGTAGTTCTTTACAAGTTGCAAAGATTTTTTAAATCCTGAATTATTTATTTTAAGAGAATTCAATAATTTTGGGCTTGAATTTAACTTAATTAATTTGATTTAATTCAAATTTAATTTAATTTTGATTAATTTAATTTAATCTTGAATTTAACTTTAGTGTGCAACGTCCAGATTTCAGAATTCTCTCAGAATATTGAAAATTTTAAAATTGCATCCACATTTTTTTACATGGGTCAAAATCTGAATAAGATTTGAATTTTAATGACTCAGAATTCAAATGAAATTGAATTTAGATGGGTTAAAATTTAAAAGTCTTGGAGTGTAAAACGTTAAGATTTCAAAGAACTCAAAAATGTGTCAATGTTTTCAAAACTCCCAATTTCGAAAATTTTAAATTAGAAAGGTCTACATTTGGACATCATACTGAAAAAATAAAGCTGGATTACTCGTTAAATTCTACTAAAATTGACTATAAGAACTATTAAAATTATTTAGATTTTAGAATTTCTATTAATTTCACGACAAAGAACAAACAAATGTTCTTCTATTTTTAATCTCTCAAATTGTAAAAAATCGATGGTAATTAAAGATTCGTCTTAAAAACGAAACGTAATTAAATTTCAATTTTCAATGCCAATCAATTCTAAACAAATTTCAGTTTTTGAAATTTGAAGGGTTGGAATTGCAAAACTTTGAAATTGAAAGCTTTATAATTAAAATTTTCTTTGAACGGGCGTGGCACCTCATGGACGCGACATGCTAATCCATTAGAATCCAACATGGGCTTCTTTCACGGTTGCCCTCGCGGTCCCCTCGCTGTTGCCCGGGCAGTAAATGTTTAATTAAGAAAAATACCTTTAAAAATTATCTCCTCATGCTCTGTAAGCATATTTTTATAAATATATATGTATTGTTAATGTGTATAAAAAGTTTAAAAATAAAATTACCAGCATCTTATCAGACTTAGGTTTTTCCTTTTGAATAATTTATCACATTGTTTATAACATTTTTTTAGGCAAAAACTCTGTACGCGCATCAAAATTTGTTGGAATTATCTTTATTTTTAATAACTGCACATTTTGTGAAATTGTTACTGTTTGACACAGAAGAAAATTTATTACATACAAAAAAAATCGTTCGATTTTTGTAAACTAAGACATGAGGTCAACAAGCACAAGCAAAAAATGTCATTAAATTTTTAACAAAAAATCATTTTTTGTAAGTCTGAACTAATCAAACATCAAAATTTGTAGTGTCAAAATAATTTTAACCGATCGACCGTGAGGGCAAACAAATCGTTTAAAACGTTAATAATTTTTACAAAAATTGATTTGAGAATCTGAAAAAGTGGAGTAACTGAATCGTGAGATTCTTAAAAAAAATTTCGCAAGAAGTATTTCAGAGGATGGCTTGAAACTCTCAAGCAGAAGAAAAAACCACAAAGTACTTTTTGAAGGTGTTAACATGCAGATGAAAAAAGCACTTTGCCGTAATGACTTCACAGCATCTGCATGTCACCGAGTCAATTAATTCCAAACATATCCGAACGTAGGAGTAGATTTCTGTAATTCGCTTTTACACAGAGCTCGCTTTTATTCTTGAACGTTCAAGATTCCAACTGTCGACAGAAACATATTTCCGAGAGATGTTAATGAGATTTAAGTAGGAGGATTAAACTACTTTCATTATGACTTACATACCTAACATCTAACAAGAAATCCCTATCTCGCCATATCGCTAATCTTCTTTGATGAAAAAAGGTGTTCTATTTTCGTTTTATTTCATAAACAAGTTCTCGCCTCGATTTATTCTATTTCTGTTCAAATATTTATACATCAAGGCTAACTTTACTTTTTCTGTTAAGAATCGATTTTTAATTTTGAAATCGATTGTAAAAACTCTTAAAGTTTCAAGTGTCAAATTTCAGCAGCTGTTTAATTACTTTCAATTACTGGAAGTTCTGATTTTTATCTCTTATAATTTCATTAAAATGTATGTCTTAATTTGAAGAAGCAGTTCAAGAATCTCAGTGGATATTTCAGTTGTTTTATTCGAAAATTTAAGGACTCTTCGAAATCTATTTTCATTTCTGACTTTGGACAATTATTTCAATTGTAAAATTCAACGATCATTAAATAGACATGATGAACTAAAATTGGTTCCAATTTTGAATGACATACTTATTAGTCGGTGGTAAATCGAGTACAATATTAAATTGTTTCAAACGTTTCGGCACACAATGGTGGCCCTCACCAGTGTATTTTATTATAATTCTCATGAGAATTTATAATAATTCTTTGTTATAGTGGAGGGATAATTTCCTCGAGATGAGAAAAGTGAACTTTCACAAAAATAAAATTAAGAACAGTAAGTTTACAGTGAACAGTGACTAGTGAAAACGTTAAAATCTTAATTTTCTTCTTTCGAGGAAATTATCTCTCCTTTATGCCAAAGATTTATTATTAATTGATAAAATCTACTGATGAGGGCCCCCATTGCGTGCCGAAATGTTTGAAACAATTTAATTGTATTCAATTTACGTGACCCTAATGCCAACAACGAATATCAACATTCTCAAAGAAAGATATATGCTTATTAATTAATATTTTTGTCAGTGTCTATGGTTACCGAAAAATTTCGGCTAATTGTACCGAAATTTCGATACACGTAGCCACGGCCAATATTTTTATTTTGAGTTTAAGCAGTTTGTAATTTGTTGCAAAAGACTTTCACGCTTAAGCTCAACAATTCAACAAATATTAAATATTTATATAGTATTCGATTGTTGATTTGAGTATATTTAATTATTAGAAATTCATGTTCCCATCATCATCAAATTCAAATTAACCCAAATCGAAGAACTAATTAAAATTCATGTACAATTTTCATGTCAGTCTTCCCTGAAAATTGCATTAAATTTTCATCTATTAGAGTGGAGGCTAATTGGATATTGGAGAAGGAATTGTCTAGGGTTCAGGATTAATAATAAACGAACAGATTTTTTTTTTTATCGCTTCCTCACAGAGGAAGTTTTGTAACGATGAAAATTTTCGAACTTCATTTTTTGACATATCTTGTCCTACATAATGCCCATTATTTATTCAGTTTTGAGCCGGATCGGATATGTATAAATACTTTTTTCCGATTTCATGTTTTTCTCAAAAATCGTTTTAGATGTGAATTCTTTTGCACATTTTATTATATCAGGGGAAACAAAATTTAGACGTAGATTTTAATGAAATGAATCCTTTTTTAACAAAAAAGGTTGAGGTTCATATATGAAATATCGTGAGAATGTCAAAAAATGAATTAAAAAAATTCGAAAATTTAAGAACTTTTATTACAGTATTGTCAATAATACCAAGGCTCTGTAACCCGTTTTTTTCAAACACGGAGTGGTATAATAGAATGTTGATAGCTATTTCCATACAAAATTTTCATCTTTAAGAATTTTTGAAGTTTTTAATTTTTCGTTAATAAGTAAATTTTTTTTAATATTAGGGATACAGCAACGTATCAAGTACCAAATTACTTCATTTTGACAAAATGAATCGATTGATGTACTTAGAAGCACTCTATAACCAAATGAAGTTATGATATGTAGAGATTTGTAAATTTTTTAAACGTTTGTAAGAAAAAACATTCTTAATTTTAGGAATATATATATATATATATATTTAAAGGTTAACAAATTCTCAATTTTTGAAATACATTAATTTTTTCAAGTATAACATTTATTCCTGTTGATAAGATTAATCTATTGATTTATATGAAAATCATCTGTGGCCTATGAAAAACGAACAATAAATATTACTAAGCAATAAGAAATAAATAAAAAACTATAAATAATAAAAACGCAGGCGAAATCCCCTGTTTCATCCCCTCAAACTCCTTTTACAACCCAAAATCCCCTTTTTTATCCCCTCAGACTCCTTTTAAATCCAAATTTCCTTTTTCGATTCTCTCAGACTCCTTCTACAACCCAAAATTTCCCTTTCCATCCCCTTAAACTTTTTATCCAAAATCCCCTAGTCCATCCCCTCAGACTCCTTTGAAAATCCAAAATCCCCTTTTCCAACCCAAAATCCCCCATTTTATCCCCTCAGACTCCTTTTAAATCCAAAATCCCCTTTTCCATCCTCTCAGACTCCTTTTACAACCCAAAATCCCCTTTTCCATCCCCTCAGACTCCTTTGAAAATCCAAAATCTCCTGTTTCATCCGCTCAGACTCTTGAAAATCCAAAATCCTCTTTTCCAACCCGAAATCCCTTTTCTTATCCCGTCAGACTCCTTTTACGATCCAAAATCCCTTTTTCCATCCCCTCAGACTCCTTTTACAACCCAAAATCCCCTTTTCCATCCCCTCAGACTCCTTTGAAAATCCAAAATCTCCTGTTTC
>JAUMHM010000078.1:8582856-8596628 GCA_032362435.1 Melikaiella ostensackeni
TTTTCCATCCCCTCAGTTTCCTTTCACAACCCAAAATCCCCTCCTCCATCCCCTCAGTTTCCTTTTACAACCCAAAACCCCCTTTTCTATCCCTCAGACTCCTTTTGCAACCCAAAATCCCCTTTTCCATTCCCTCAATTTCCTTTTACAATCCAAAATCTCCTTTTCTATCCTCTCAGACTCCTTTTCCAACCCGAAATTCCCTTTTCCATCCCCTCAGACTCCTTTTACAACCCAAAATCCTCTCTGCCATCCCCTCAATTTCCTTTTACAACCCAAAATCTCCTTTTCCATCCTCTCAGACTCCTTTTGCAACCCAAAATTTCCTTTTCCATCCTCTCAGACTCCTTTTAAATCCAAATTTCCCTTTTTGATCCCCTCAATTTCCTTTTACAACCCAAAACCTCCTTTTCCATCCTCTCAGACTCCTTTTACAACCCAAAATTCCCTTTTCCATCCCCTCAGTTTCCTTTCACAACCCAAAATCCCCTCCTCCATCCCCTCAGTTTCCTTTTACAACCCAAAATTTCCTTTTCCACCCTCACAGTTTCTTTTTACAACTCAAAAAACCCTTTTCTATCCCCTGACTCAATAGTTATTTTAAAGAATTATTTATCCGGGAATTATCTGTAATATAAAAACCATTTTAAAATCTTGGAAGTGAATAATGATACTGATTAAATACTAATATAAATAATATTACTATAAAATATGTATAGTTTTGTATACTAATAACTAATTCTGAAAAATTTGGTATTACGTTCTTACTCAATAAAAAAGTTTATCATAGCTGTCTTTTATCAAGATCATAGAAAATATATGAGCGCGATTCTTGCTAAAGAATAATTATTTATAACAAAAAAATTCTTTGTAAGGTATTAATAGAAAATATATGAGCGCGATTCTTGCTAAAGAATATTTATTTATAACAAAAAAATTCTTTGTAAGGTATTAGTGTTCATGAAATTATCACAATTAAAGGTACAACAGTTATAATTAACGTGCGCACCAAACTACTTTGCAGCGGTTTTTTTATATACTTACTTGTTTTCGATCTAATTTTAGGTCTTTTTTTTCTACATACTTGTGATATATTTTGTCGGCTTGTTTGTCAATCATGAAAAGTCATTAGAAGATAAATCTGAGCTTCTTGGAATTTGAATAGGCAATTTTCGCGCACTGCTGAAATGATTTTTTGTGTCTCTCAACAGAATCATCGTGAAGCACTGAAGCACATTTTCTTCCTCATTCCTTCTTCTTCGAGGTAATATCGAGGTCGAAGTGGCTCGTTGTCGGGGGAGCCATTTGGCGTAATGCTGGTAGCTGGTACCGGATGCTTCCCTATAATTTGTGTGACCTACGACCTCGGGTCTTTCGAGGCTATGTGCTAATACGGCACTGCACGTACGCAACCTATTCGTTTTCCCGAGAACACAGAAAGTGCTCCAATTTCACTCGCTGTGAGATTAGAGATGACGACTTGCAATAATTGCATCATTCGAATTATTTTTCATTTTGAGAGCGATTTCTGCTAAATTATTTATAATTTTACTGTTTCAAATTCCATGATTTCATATTTTTAACTCTTTAATGGCGACAGCCAAAAAATTGACCCAGTGGAAAATTTACCATTGGTTCATGCTTGGCCCAAGCCTGAGATTCAATGATACCAATGTTGGTGCAAGATTGGCAGCCAGTCTTTGGACATCATTGGCCGAATCTTGGAATGATAACGCCAATGACAAGAGTTGGCAGCCATTCATGGTCCATGACTGGTAGCCAAGACTGCCCAATGATCTCCAAAACATGGGTAACTTGGCTGCCATTGATGGACCCATGATCGGACCAAGCATGGGCCAAAATTAGGAAAAAAATTGACTTCATAACACATTATTATGTATACCGTTGAATTTTTTTTCTAATCTTGGTCCATGCTTGGGCCAATCATTGCCAAGCCAAGCTTTCGCCAATTTTGACCCAAGACTGGTGGCTAATCTTGAGCCAGTTAAACAGCCAATAGTTGTCAGTATTGAGCCATTCTTGAACCATGGGCAGAATTGGCAATTTCCCACTGGGTAAGTCCCAGTCATTCACAGAAAAAACAAAAGATAAAGTTATACTTCACATGAAGCGGAAATAATTTCGTGATTTTAAACTTGCTTGAGTAATCTTTCGTCTGCTTTCGCCTCAATTTTTAATCGAAAAGTAACGAAAATTGTGGCGGCAGCGCCATCTACCGTCATTTGAGTTCATCAAATTGGAGCGAAATGGCGACTTCCAGATGTCAGTTGCTTTTTGCTAAGTGATGTTCAGAAATTATAAACAAAAAAGTAGGCAAAATGTCTTGCCACGCACCTATCCCAAACTACAAATTTAAAATGTTAAAGTGTTGAATAATATTAACACCATTTTTTGAATATTTGAAACTCACAGATATCATTTATATTGAGTTGAAGAATATAAAAATGAAGTTCAATATTAGAGAGTTAAGAATTTCAAAAATCACTTGAAAGTCTGTCCCACAAGTTTCTCGCCTGGTCACGCTGCCTTGCTATTTTAGGATAAAACTCGAAAATAATTATTGAAACTATTTATAATGCCGGCTAAAATGGTTAATTTTATACTTACGAAGGTTTTAGTATAGTTAAAAAACGATTTATTAACGTTGATTTCAAATAACAGTAAATAATGATCACTATTTTTGCATAATATCACTGAGAGAAAAAGATGGTACTGGGTACAATAATAATGGTAATGGGTACCATCTTTTATCTTTAATATGCGGACAGCTATCTTTATGGTAACAGTGGCTATCTGAAGATGGTAACAGGTATGGTTGTACTGAGTACCATTACAGATTGTATGAAAATATATTATACTTGTGTGACTACCGCCAAAGATAATAACTACTACTTTCAAAGGTGTTGACTATTACTATCGAAGAGGTTAACTATTACTATCAGGTACAGGATGTCCCCCGAGTTATCCTGCTCCTCATAGGGGTGGATAGAGGACGAAAAGACAAGTTGAAAAACCCTTTTGAAAAATTTTGTCAGACGCCATAGTTTTTGAAGTAGAGAGGTAAAAAAAAGACAATTATAATTATCATCAAACCTCTCTATCATAGCTCGAAAACTAAAAATCTGGCAAAATTTTTCAAGAAGACTTTTCGACTTGTTTTTTTGTCCTCTATTCACTCATATAAGGATCAGTGTAACTCGCAGGATACCCTAATATGAATTAAATTAAATTTCTTGAGGGGTTTCCTCACAAAATATAATATAAATGTCAAATGAGGTAATTTTGAATATGTTGGGTATATAATTAATGTTATATAATTTCAAATATTTATATACGTTGATTTATTCCACATGTTCGAAATTACCTCTTTGGCGGTATCAGGATAATTTATACCAAAGAAAAATAAAGTATAAAAAAAATACAAAACGATAATTTCATTACGTTGTGTATGTAGTAATTATACAATAAATTGTGAGCAACATTTTATAAACGTGGAATTATGTATATGTTCAGAAACTCATCTGATATAAATGAATTTTTATTTCAGACGCTGGATAATGGCCTTAAATTCAATCCTTTCATTTTCCCCATGAAGTATTAGAGCTAGATATTTTATGAGGAAAGTGAAAAGACTAAATTTTGAGGTTAAGGCTTTTATCGAACGCCCTTAAAATTTACTAAAAATTTCCATCTAATTGACAATTATTTGGATGGAAAGAGTATACATATTTCTTCAACAGTTTTTCTAATCAATAAGCGTGCAATAAATTAAATTAAAAAATAAATAATATATCATGTCCCACTTGTCCTCACTAAACGCTCTGAAATCCTAATATAAATAAAGTTGAAATTAATTTTGCACAAAGGCTTGGTCCATAAATGACATCACGCAATTTCCCGATAATTTAAATTCCCTCCCACCAATTGTCACGCATTTTTCGAATTTTTCCTTTTCCTTTACTATTACATTTTGGTGTATATAAAGCACAAGGAGTCAAACGCCATTTTCCACTTTTTTTAGGAGCGACTAGGAACGTGGTGTAAATCCTGCAGGACCATTTGAAAAAAAAAGGAAGAAAGTTCTTCTGAAATATTTTTATGCTCTGTTGAAGTGAAAAAAGTTTCCTTACAAAAAGCTATCCAGTTTCGAGAAAATTTGAAATGAAATTACATATAACTTCGAAATTGCCTAAACTTGATGTTTTAACTTTGAATGATAATAGCAATTATAATTTGGTCTATTTTAAAGAAATGAGAAATTGGTTTTTACATTATTTAGTGTTGAATGCAGGGGGAAAGAGATTAATTAAAAATAATTAGCTTATGTCCTTTGAAATTAGAATTGATGAATTCATTATTTTATTCTATGTTATATTGTATTATATTATTGTTTCAAGAAAGTGATTAATTCAGGATAATGGTGGGAAATTTTGTTGTCACTTTGAAAAATGCAACTCCAATAAAATCCTTCGACAGGAATGTATATTCGAATTTTGCTGATTTTTTGAGCAAATTAACCCAAATTCGAAAATTTGGCGCTTGACTCCTAATGCATATGCACCCTTCAAATGTTCTTTTTTCTGTCAAGTAGTGTTATTTGTTTATGAAATAAGTAATAATATTGATTTCATATGATTTTTTAAACGATTTATGTACTATTTTTATTTATATTACCAGGAAAAGCTAAACGGTGTAAGTCCATCTCCATTTCCATTAGATTATTACATACATAAAGCGCCATCTATTTTTTCACACAATGGTTGATAAACTGATCCATTCACCTACAAAAAAAAATAGGGTAAGTCCGGGGAGATGGCCGTAGTTCTCTCAAGGACCAGTTAAAATAAAACTACATTTATTTCGATTAAAATTATTATTTTTATTTAAACATTGAACATTATACTACATGTTGATTAACGAAAATCTTATAATTTCTAATAAGATCAATTTTAAAAACAATAAAATTTAAAAATCATAACTGGCAATCCCTTTCGGGACGTCCGGGAGAGATGGCCTTAGTAGTACGGGAGAGTTGGTCAGTAATTCATTTCCTGGTTTTTCCTTTTTCACCGTACATTTTTTGAGTTTCAGTTCCTTTCTTTTTTTTTGTTCACATTTTGAACACATGTTCTCAAATTCAATGCAATTTTCATGCACTTAAAGTTTTCAAATGATACACTGAAGCCAGTCTTCGATAAGACGTGTTTCGAAATAGTTCTCTCCGCATTCCACACAGTTATCCTCTTCTCTCCCTTTACACTCTTAATTTGGTGAATCATATAAAATTGGCTGTTCTTCATCGTCTCTACTGTCAGATATCATTCTCAAGGCTTTTCTCTTTCGTAAGACCCTTTTTACTGCTGTTTTTTTGTCTTCCTGAGTCTTGTTTTCTTTTATTTCAGTCTCGTTATCATTTTTCTCAGTCTTAATATTTTTTGTTCCTTTTTCTTGGCAATGCTTTTGAGCATTTTGCCATTTTGCATATTTTCTTTAGATTGCCTCATTCCAATGTGCTCCTCTGATGTCAACGGCGTGCCAACTTGTTAAGCTCGTTTGCGTACTTCGACAACGTTTTGTAAAACTGTAGATATTTTCATCAAAATTCGCGTTGGAGTCACATTCGGGACGTCATTTTTTTTGGACGTCTTGAGGTTGACGGAAGCATTGTGGTAACTCCAGAATCACTACTAATTATGTTCTTTATAGCTCTTTTCTTCGGAAACATTTCATTGTTTGTGTTTGAGATTCGGTGTTCCTCTGCAAAGTTTGCTCAGAGACTGTGACAGATTCACTAACTGCGCCTTTTGAAGTTCCTGAAACTTGTTCCAGATTTGTTGAGATTAAACCGCTGGTACTGCTAGTAGCTTGTTCTTGAACTGCGATTGTGACTGGGGAGTCTTTTTGAAAGGTTCATGTGAGTTCGCTTGGTTCTTGTGTAAAAGCATAATCTTGGATTGCGTTTTTCCCTCGGGTACATAATGCTTTTCTTTGGTATTTATTTGGCATCTGAAATGAACACAAAAATATTCGTCTTAATCTCAAAGTTATAAAAAACACCGCTATCAATACTATGGCCATCAGACCCTGAACGAATGTGGCCATCTCTCCTAATTTTCCGATAGAGATGGCCAAACCAGCCACGAAACAAAATTCATGAGTGCATGTGTTTATTTTGGGGTTATGTTCAAACTCGACTCATAAGCCATTACGAAAATACTTGAAATCGCATAATTTTCCAAAAACTATACAACCACAACTTGTAACGTGAACTCCTTAACTAATTTTCCACTAGGCAAAAGAAAAATAGATTTTACTTACCTTCGGTGTATAATTCGCAAATAATTTTGCGCGCAGGTGTTAAATTGTCAATTTATTATTATAAAAATTATGGAAGTTTAACATTAGCCGAAAAACAGGCGTTTTATTGCAAAGAAATTTAAGTTTGAAAGAAAATTGTGTGAGTTTGAAAAAAAAATTGTGTCAAATCCTAATTTAGAAATTCGAAGTTTTTAAAAATCCATACTTGAATTCTTTGTAAAAAGAGAACGATTTGAAAATGAAAACATGTAAAATTAAGTCTGGTAGGATTCTCTAATAAAATACAAAAAAATCGGAAAGAGTCAAATTTCAATTAATCTTTTATAAATTGAAATTTGATTCTTTTCCCATTTTTTGTACTTCATCGGAGAATCTTGTCAAATTAGTTATGAATATGAAATGCAGATACGAATTAGAGGTACAAAGGCGAAGAGTGTTTGACTAATACTCGTAGTTCCGATAAGCGCAGAATGCCTTTCTTCTACCATCTTTACGATCCCTAGAGCTACTTTAATCCAGGAACTAGCAAGGGTGCTAAAATTTATGGGGTGCATCTCAAAGAGAGTTTCGGTAAAGAGGGAAGAGATCTACTTTTAGTTAATCTTGCATTCTGACAAAGTAACCGCCAAAGAGTGGATTTCATTGGCTTACATCTTTTTTTCATTTATCAAATTTACTAGAAAAAAAATCGTTTCTCTGAAGTTAGATACTTATTAAACTTGCCTAAACAAAAGCTCTATTAGAACCTGGAGATGAAGCGGGGGCAAAGTAGCTTTTTGCGCCCACTTCTGTAAAATTGTTTATTAAAGCCTTAATTACCATTACTTTATTATAAATCATATAACGCATGAAAGAGGGACAGGGTGTCTACTCATCTGGAAAAGCTTCAATTCAGGGAATTTTTTCGAGCTTGCTAAATTAAAAAAAAATTGTAGTATAAAATCAAATAACAGTGATTTTTTATTCATAAAATAACTTTTATAGTACCGGATTGATAGTGATTCAAACCAAATTTCTTTATATCATTTTCACTATTCTCAGGTAAACATCTTTTATTCAAAGTATTATGTTCAATATGCACTGAATTTTAAGCATAAAGATAAAATAAAAAATTGTTTTAATTATTATTCAAATTAGTGAGTTTATTATTTATTTGATGTTATTTTATTTTATTATAAGTTAGTAGTTTGAGAACAAATTCAAGAAATGATTAATTATGTTTTCAGTATTATTAATTTATTTAGACATTTGATGGTGATAATTTATATATTTAAGAATATTCTGTAATGATTTGTCAAAAATTCCTCAATTAAACACAGTAATTGAATAAATAAAACATAAGATTAATTATCGACCGAAAATTACGAATTCTCAACGAAAAATTTAATAGTTGATACTTCAACCAAGAAAGATTATTTTTCAACCAAACAGTTACATTTTTAGACAAAAAAAGATGTAATTTCCACTAAAAGAAATAAATTTTAAAACTAAAAACACGAATTTGTAACAAAAGAGTTGAATTTTCCACAAAATAGTTAAATTTCCCACCAAAAAGATGAATCTTCAACTTAAAGGATAAATCTTTTAGCGAAAAAATAAATTTTTAACAAAATAGTTCCACTTTCAACCAAGTAGTTTAATTTTCAACCACAAAAGATGAATTCTCTACGAAATATTTAATAGTATATATTTCAACCGAAAAAAATGAATTTTCAACAAAATAGTTGAATACTCAACTGAAACACATTAATTATCAACCAACCAGTTTCCTTTTTAACCAAAAGGATTAATTTAAAAAAATAAAATAAAATACGAATTTTCAACCAAATAGTTGAATTTCAACTAGAAAAAGATACATTTTGAACCAAAAACAAAAACAATTTCCAACAAAGGAGTTGAATTTTTAACCTGAAAATATGTATTTTGAACAAAGTAGTTACATTTTCAACCAAAAAGATGACTTTTCAACTTAAGCGATGAGTCTTCAACCAAAAAAAATTGATTTTTAACAAAATAGTTCAACTTTCAACCAAATAGTTGAATTTTCAAAGAAAAAAGATTTAAATTTTAAATAAAAAACAATTTAATTCAATCAAAAAAGACGAATTTTCAATAAAATAGTTGAATAGTCAATTGAAACAGATTATTTATCCAAAAAAAAACAGATGCTATTTCAACCATAACGATTATTTTTCTACAAAAAAGGCAAATTTGCAACAAAATACATAAACTTTTTACCAAATAGTTGTATTTTCAATTAAAAAAGGGGTCATTTTTCAACAAAAAAAAACGTATTTCCAACAAAAGAGTTGAATTTTTAACCCGAAAAAATGTATTTTCAACAAAGTAGTTAAATGTTCAACCAAAAAGATTAATTTTTAACTCAAACGATTAATCTTCAACCAAAAAAAAAAAATTTTAACTGAATAGTTCCACTTTCATCCAAGTAGTTGAATTTTCAACGAAAAGATTTAAATTTTAAATAAAAAATAGTTGAATTCAACTGAAAAGACTTATTTAAAAAAAAAACAGTTAAATACTCAACTAAAACAGATGAATTATCAACCAAACAGTTGATTTTTCAATCAAAACGATTAATTTTTTACCGAAAAAATACGATTTTTCAACAAAATACATAAATTTTCAAACGAATAGTTGAATTTCAGCTAAAAAAGATAAATTTTCAACCAAAAAAAAACGAATTTTCAACCAAAAAGATAAATTTTCAACTTAAACGATGAGTCTCCAACCAAAAAAGATAAATTCTCAACCAAAAAAGATGAATGCTCAAAGAAAAATGTGGTAGTTGATATTTCAACCAAAAAGATTTCAGTTCAACAAAATAGTTAAATACTCAACTAAAACAGATTATTTGTCAACCAAACAGTCGCCTTTTTAACCAAAATGATTAATTTTTTATAAGAAAGATGAATTTTCAACAGAATACATCAATTTTCAACAAAATACATTAATTTTCAACCAAATAGTTGAATTTTCAACTATAAAAAAGATGCATTTCCAACCAAAAATGGAATAGTTAAATTTTCAGTTAAAAAAATTAATTTTCAACCAAAAAGATGAATTTTCAACTCAAATAACGAATCTTCAACCAATAAAAGGAATTCTTAAAAAAGTAGTTCCACTTTTAACCAAGTAGTTGAATTTTGGACCAAACACGATTTAAATTTTAAATAAAAAACAGTTGAATTCAACCTAAAGAGACGAATTTTTAACAAAATAAGTAGTTTTCAATCAAATAGTTGAATTTTCAACATAGTAGTTGAATTCTCAACCAAAACAGATTAATTTTCTACCAAAAAGTTGCATTTTTAACCAAGAAATATGTAATTTATACTAAAAGAGTTGAGTTTTTAAACCAAAACACGAATTGTCGACAAGAGTTGAATTTTCAACCAAGAAAGATTTTCAGACAAGGAAGAAAAAAATATTTCAACCAAATGTGGTTGAAATGGTTGGTGGTTACAAAATACGAATTTTGTACAAAACAGTGGAATTTTTAACACGAAAATATGAATTTTCAACAAAAAAGTTAATTAGTTCACCCATTTAGACATTTATAAGTACTGAAAAAAATTACTTATAATAAACTCGTGAAATTGTATACATATTCCGATTTTCTATGTTAATTACTTAAAATTTAAACATTCACAAGTGGATAATAAATTTTGGTTATTCAAGTATTATGTAACTTAAATGGCTCCATATTAAGAAAAATTATACCTGGAAATGTCTAGAAATACCTGGAAAAAACCTGGAATTGTCAATGAATTTTTTTCCAGGATTTGAATAGACACTCTGGAGGGAGTTTGTACGATCGAAAGTATGTATATCAATACCTGAAATTTCATAAAAAGTAGTTACCGGTTTTCCTGTTTTGCACGGAAGTATAGAGTTATAGACGTCTGCCCTAGGTGAATTTTTCGTGAGTTGTTATGATTTGTTGAAATTTCTCTCTTTAAATCTATTCTTCAAAAAAAAAAAACTGAGAACTCAGGACATGTTCATCAATTTGGAATTGATGATTGATAGAGTGAACAAAAATGATGGAAGAGATTGGGTTCTTTTGTTGGTGAAATATTTTGGATAATCCCGATGTAAATAAAGATCATCGATCATGGGGATGAATCATCGGCACGTGCACACACACACGTGCCCCGATGTTTGATTTGCTGCTTATTTATTTAAGGTTCGTTCGACCTGGCTCGTTAGGCAAGGTGCCTACTTCTTTCGGTAAGCAGGATCGATCCTCCCGGTTCTTCCCCCTTTCACCTCATGAGCAGGTTGGTTGGTATCTGCTCCACTCCTTTCGTTCAACTTGTACCTGGCTAATCGATACTGAGCCCGATTCGGCCCTGGCTCGATTCGATTCGATTCGGTTCTTTTCTTTCTCCTAGGCACGTCTCCTGGACGTCCTTATAAGGTAATGATCAAGATTGCCCCTTTCCATGACCCACCCTCACCCTCACTTCGTCAACAACCACTGGCCAATTGAATCTTTCCTTGGTATGGACTTCAACCCAAAAAATAACAAGTCAACCCCACCAGTCCTTCGTTCTCTTTTGTCTTTTGTTTTTTTGTTTGAGTTCTCGGAAGACTTGAAAGGACAAAGAGACTACTTCTTGGAAAAAAAGTAGGACTTTTTTTAAAGAAGCTGCTGCATAGGAAAAATATCCTCGATTCTTTATCAACATCAATGTAATTTGAATGAGAATTCAAAACTGAATTATTAAAGATTTCAACTATTTGAAATGATAAAATCTCCTATCATGTCACCCTATGAACATCTTAAGATGAAAATGAAAATAATAGGTCGGGCGTTTTTTGAAAAAAGTATATTTTTTAATTTTATTACTAAGAAATTAATAAATTTTCATATTATTATATGGTGAATATTGGTTAACATTTCTTTATCAGATTTTTTTTATTGATAGTGGATGTCTGTCACCCCACGAACATTCAAAGATGAAAATGAAAATATTTACCATATAATCTCCTGAAAATTTCTTCATTTCTCAGTAACTAAATATAAAAATCGTTTTTTTTTAAACACCCCTCCGATAATTTTCATTTTCATCTTAAACTGTTCATTTGGTGACAAGCAACCACATTCAATAATAAAATCTATTACAAAATATATTAAATAACTTTTACCATATAACCTTATGAAGATTTCTTCATTTATTAGTAATTCGATAATAAACTCGAGTTTGTTCAAAAAACACCCCTCCCTCTTCATTTCTCAGTAATTTAATACAAAAATCGAGTTTTTTCAAGACACACTTCTCCGATTTTTTTCCTTTTGATCTTAAAATGTTCGTGGCGTGACAAATATCCACATTCAATAAAAACATCTATTAAAAAAAATGTTGATAAATATTTACCACATAATATTATGAAAACTTCTTCATTTCTTAGTAACTAAGAACAAAAGTTGACTTTTCTTAAAAAGCACTCGACCGATTATTTTCATTTTCATCTTAAAATATTCGAGGGATGTCGTAGTACCATAAACAATCAAAAAATCCCATTTAACTGGAACTTTCATCAAGCTTAGTTCAGCGTAACCGTGGGTGTCTACCTGACTGGGAAATCGGGAAAACCAGGAAATTACCGGGAATTTTTTTCACCGAGAAAAGCCGGGAAATGACCGGGACTTTGATTCAGTAATCGAGATTTTCTCTCGAATGCACTAATATGCTCGAATTTTCTTGAAGAATTATAATTCTGAGTTGGAACCGGGAATTTTTGAAAAGAATTACCATTCTAAGTTGCGACATGGAATTTCAGTAAAGAAATATAATTTTGACTTGAGAACAAGAAATTTCGTAAGACTGGTAATTTTTACTTTAAGACAGGGAGTTTCCGTAAAGAATTATAATTTGACTTGGAACAAGGAATTACTGTAATGAATTATAATTCAGACACTTGAAATCTTTGAAAATCGTTAAAAATCATTCAAATCTGTTGAAATGTTTTAAATTGATCGGGAAAAATTCACAATTGACCTGGAGAAAACCGGAAAATGACCGGGAATTTAAAATCAGCCGTCGGGAAGACACCCTGCTTATTCCGTCTACTTCAAAATTTACATTGTCAGGACTTGAATCGTCCGTCTTTTTCGACTTTTTTTCGACTTCTTTGAAGAAATGTGACTTTCTGCGACTTTTTGAAGAAAAATGCGACTAATCGACTTTTTCCCGTTTATCTTAGAAGTTCGCTATACTTAGTTTCAATTTTGATCACATTGAAATTTTAAAATTGAAATTCAAAACTAGAAAAAATTGTACCATTTAATAATATTAATTAGACAATTTTAAATTAATAGCGTTTGAAATTGAGCAATTTCTAATTGCGTGAATCCATATTCAAATTTTCTCAAATTTTGAGCCTTAATTGTTAAACATTTTTAAGTCGGAAACGTTAAAAATCGATTAATTTCAAATTCAATTAACAAAAGATTAATAATTTCATATTAATATTGTACAGTCCCAAATTTAAAATCTTAATTCAAACAGTAATTTTAAGTTTGAAGCAGGGACGCGGTCGAAACTTTCGTTCTATTTCGTTATTGATAAAAAAATGACATTTTACTAAACGTTGCTCTGCTGTCTCTAGGTTTGGATGAAACGAAATGAAACGAAAGTTTCCGTCTGGTCCCTGATTTAAAGTGTTCAAAATGAATGTTCATGAAGTTTAAAATTAATGTAAATTATAAACTTCTCTCATTTGAAAATAATGCAAGCTGACAAGTTTAACAGTTCAGAAAGAAATATTTGACCCAGATTTGGAATCCTTCAAGCTGAATAAGGATTGTTAAAAAATTATTTTAACTTTAAAGTTTATTTCGATTGTGCAAAAACATTCGAAAATCAATAAGAATTATGTTCTCTATATTCCGCGCTATATTCCTAAAAAAATTAAGTTATTATTTCGGTCATTCATTGTCTGATACTGCTTTGTTTTTTCATTATCTTTAAAAATTTTAATACGACTTTTTATGGACATTTTTCGAAATTCCATGCGACTTTTTTTTGTAATTTTATGCGGCTATTGCAAATTTTTTTAGGCTTTATTTATTTATTTTTTTTATTTATTCATTTTTTAATAATATGAAATAAGTCAATGTGATCACTTCAATCACAGAAAAAAATTCTGTTTGTTTTCTTGGTGTCTACTCACTTGGAAACCCTGCAAAACCTAGAAAAATCAGGGAAATAAGTTGGTCAGGGAAAAGTCCGGGAATTTTTTCGAGTGTGCTCAAGGTTGTTTTAAAAATTATAATATTAAATTAGATAACGATGTTTTTACATTCTCATCAGAGAAGGTATGAGATTTGTGTAAAATTTGTGGGGGGGGGGGGGGGGGGGGGGGGGGGGGGGGGGGGGGGGGGGGGGGGGTGGGTGGGGGGGGGG
>JAUMHM010000078.1:8596728-8621987 GCA_032362435.1 Melikaiella ostensackeni
AATCATTAAGATAATCATTAATCGTCTTTTTAACTATTTATTTGTATATATTATACGGCGAGCGCAGAAAATCGTGCTCGAATATTATGATGAGAATGTATTCCTTAAGGCCGATAGAGCCTTAAGTCAATAAATTTCCTTTATCATTTGAAATCAAAAACAAATTTAGTAATTTGTGCATCATAAACATATAACATCGAGCGCGAAGCGCGACGACCGAATTGCGCGCCATAGGCGCGCTCAAACCTGCGAGCGAAGCGCGCGACGAGAATGTGCCCGCGAAGCGGGCAGATTTTTTCGTTTGTAAAAGTAAATTTATAGTATTGGATTTATACTTATTTAAATCAAATTTATTTTTATAATTTTACTAATCTCAAGAAAATATATTTTATTGAATGTAACAATATGTTAAATATTCACTGAATTTTAAGTACCTATGAAAGCAATAAAAAGTTTGTTTTAATTACTCATCAAATTCATGGGCTGTAGCAAAAAGTTTAAAAATTAATTAATTATGTTTAGTATTATTCTTTTTTTTCTCAATTATTCTATAGTAATAATATGTACGTGTATATTTAATGATCATGAAATTCTTGAAATCTTGTACCATTCAGAAATTACTTGTCGTTTTATAAAGTTACTTTCATGAATTAATGAACATCGTTATTTAATATTATATATAACAAGGACAATTTATACAAATTCACATATTTATAAGAGCTGGAAAAATATTATTTATAATAAACTCGCATAATTGCTGTATACTTATACCAATTTTTCTTTAATATTCCAATTTTTTCATAACAGATGGATAATTAAAGGGGTTATTCATATATTATGTAATGTTTTGAAGTGGTGTAGGGTTAGAATTGTTCAAAAAATGCGATACGTAACAGTTGGATGGCTCCGTTTTAAGAAAAATTATACCTGGAAAAATCCTGCAATTGTCAGGGAATTTTTTTTCAAGATTTCTGTGAGACGTCCTGTTTTTTGCCGGCTTTTCACAATATTTTTGTCATGATTCAAATTTTAAAGATTCATGCCCTCAGAATTGTACAATTCGAAACTGAATTGAAAATAAAAACATCTCAGAGTGGGACAACTGTAAATTCAAAAGCGTATCAAATTTATATAAGTATTTAAAATTGAACATTTTTCAATACAATAATTTACAGTCTGAAACAGTAACCAATTTCAAATTGGCGGAATTCTGAGCCGAATAATCATAATTTCGGGATATTAAACTTGAAATTTTTTAAAATTTGTATGCCTATAAACTGAAATAATTTCAGTACTAAGCATTTAAAACTAAAACTAAATGACTGTATGAAGTATGAAATTAACAATTTCATAAACTTGAAGAATGCAAAATTTAAAAAAAATTGAATTTGAGGGGCTCAAAATTATACAATAATTTCAAATTGGAATCATAGAAATTTGATTTTCTATTAATTTTTATTTGTAATTACCAACGCTGAAACAAATTGTTGAACTTTGAAGCGTTCAGAATTCATAAAACAGAACAAAATCGAAAAGAGGTACAATCAATTTTTGGAAGATAATTGAGAAATCTGAAGTTCTATAGGTAATGTCTAGCGTTTATAACTAACAGAGCATTAAACTATAATTACAGGTTCAATAATTATAGTGCTCTCCAAGAGAAACCAAAACGAAGATATTGACGTTCTCCATTTCTGCATATATTGAGTGCAAATAATTTAAAAATACCCCTATACATATTTTATTCACTGAACTACATTTAGTTTCAGAATCTTTATTCTGTCTGATATGTAATTCAATTTCCATAATATTATTTTTTAAATTTTTATCCTTATTTTGGATAATGATATATGAAATAATAATGTGATTAGATGTAATAGGATTATTATTTAGTGTAACTTATTGTTAGATAATAATACATACCTCCTGTAGGAATAATGTTTTTAATAATATTTATTATCCTTCCTGGATAAAATTTATATAAAATGAAATGATAACTTACTTTGAGTGTCACTTCAGTTACAGAATTTTTCAATTATTCCTGGGGCTGACACTCAGTCACTTAAGTCACTTTTAGTCACTTTTTAAAAATAAAGTCACTATAGTCACTTTTTTAAATGAAAAGATCACTTTAGTAATTTTTATTTCAATGAGCCCATGGTTTAACTACCATGGAATTCAGGGCTATACCTATTTCTGAATTTTCTTGAAATCTTTTGAATTCCTTTGAATTATCTTTAATTTAGATTAATACACCCTGATTTATTTTTAATTCATTTTGAATTCGTATGAATTCCATCGAATTCCCTTGAATTCTTCTAAATTCACTCCAATTTTACTGAAATCAATGGCATATTTTGGATTTGTTGATTTTTTTCAATTTATTTGGAATTTACCCTGAATTCTTATTAATTTATCTGGAATTATTTTTAATTCTTTTGAATGCTTTGGAATTCTCTTGATTTTTTTTTATTCATCCTGAACTCTTCCAAAATTGCTCAATTATTCTACTCAATTGAATGGATTTTTTTTCTTTCTTCTTTAGTTTTTTTTTAATTCACCGTAAAATCTTTTCAACTCACCTTGAATTCTAAGGAATTTCATAAAATTCTTTTCAAGTCCTTTGAACTCTTCTAAACTGACTCGAAATTTAAAGAATTAAATTAATTTTTTTAATATTTTAAAATTGTTTTCAGTTCACTTGAATTTTTGGAAACTTTACCTTGAATTTTGATGCTCTTTATCGATTTCTTTTTATTTCCTTAGCTAATTCTGTTGACTCCAGTTTTACTGAAATTAATGGAATATTTTGGATTTTTCAAAATGCATTTGAATTCATTTAGAATTCATCCTGAAATCGTATCAATTTATTGTGAATTCTTTGGGGATTTTTTTGAATCCTCCCTTAATTCTATTGAATTTACTTGAGTTGTTCTTAATTCGCTCAACTCTACTCAATTCAATGGATTCTTTTTTTCTCTTAAGTTTTTTTTTTTAATTCACCATGAAATCTTTTAAACTCGCCTTGAATTTCCAGGCATTTAATCAAATTCTTTTGAATTCCCTTGAATTTGTCTAAATTTACTCAAAATTTAATTAATTCAATGAATTTTCATAAATATTTTTGAATTGTTTTTAATTCACTTGAATTTTTAAAAAATTAACCTTAAATTTGTATGAATTCCATCGAATTCTTCTCATTCCCCTCAAACTCCTCTGAATTGACTCGAACTTTATTAATTCATTGGTTTTTTATTTTATTTTTTGAGCTGTAGAATTTGTCCTGAATTCTGTTCACTCCCATTTTACTCATTTCAATGGAAATTCTTCGTTTTTTCAAATTTTGTTCGATTCACTGAAATTCTTGTGAATTTCATCAAAGCCTTTTGAGTCCCTTGAATTCTTGTCAATTCATTGAAATTTTACTGAAATCAATGGAATATTTTGGATAAATTTTTTATTTTCCATTCATTTTAATTCGTTCGAATTTACCTGAATTATTTTCACTGTGAAACGCCGGTCCTCAAAAGTTTGCCGAATTTGGTGTAGTTTTGAGTTGCAACATTTTTGAGACACGAAAAAAAAGAAGGCACAATGAAAATTTTAATTGTTCAAATTGAGATACAAGAAATTTCAGAACAATGGTTTTCTGTGATGAATTCAAATTGAATTGTTTTGGATTCGCTCTGAATTCTTATTAATTTATTAATATATCAATGCATAGTCAATTTTAGTCACTTTTTGGGTTAGAAATTAGTCACTTTTGGTCACTTTTTCGGTTTCAAAAGGTCAATTTTTTCTCTTTTTCAAGTAAATTAGGCTGTGGCAGCCCTGATTATTTCAGATTCATACAATTTACGTAAGTATTTTAGACAATTTTATGTGTAGCTTTATATTTTTACATTTATAAATAGAGATGTTTTTAATCAACTTTGGCTGACATTTAGCTAGGATGTTTATTTTTCAAAGTTAATTTCCGAGAGTATCATATAAAATTAAGTAGCTATCTTTTTATGAAGCTCCATCTCTCGAAATGGAATTTATCTGACGTACCCTAATAGACATCTTTCCCTTTTTAACGATATTTCAACTTGGTTCTGTGCCAAAACATTTTCCCGATACCAACTTGTCACATCGTAAATATAAAGTGGAGTGCTTTCACTTAGGTGTTACCTGTACAAAAAATGTACTACGTAAGTCTATAAAAACGATACAACACTTTCAATCAAAAGACATCATTTTTCTGGGCACACAACGTATTTTTTAGATTAAAGAATTTTAGAATAAGTTTAAAATTTTTCAATAATTCCATAAATATAGTCTATAGATTAAACAATTGAAATTTGTTGAAAGTATGTTTGAAGGCAATTCAAATTTCAAAGCATTCCTAATTTACAAGTTCGGAAAAATCAAAAGTGGGCGCCCTAAATAAACTTAAACATTAAAAGTGAATTCCAAATTTATGAAAATCATTTAATTTTGGATCGATTAAATTAGGAAGCGTTCCAAATTTTAAGCACCTAATTTAAAAGCTTGGAAATACATAAAAAGAATTGAAAGTTGAAAAGCCACTCCAATTTTTATGCATCCGAAATAACAAGAAATTTTAATGAAGATGAATCAAATTCGCATGCGATTCTAATTATAAAGCAGAAAAATTGATAAATATTTCAATCACGTTCGAATTTTGCCTTTTGATTGAAAGGCTTTTTAAACTGAAAACTTTGCAATGTTAAAACATCCAATAGTACAAATTTCAATATACGAAGGCTTTCAGGTTGAAAGTTAATTAACAAAACTTAATGAAAGAATGAACAATTTTTTAGATTGGATGGTTCCAAATTCCAAAGAGGCTTTGGATTAAATTTAAATTAAAAAGAAGCAATTTGAAAGTAGTCAGAGTATAAAGCGTTTAAAAGATAAAATCACTCAGTCGTAATACTTCACGGATTAAATTTTTTTCAATTAAGTCTATAATGATTGAGGTTCTATTGATTTCTACTCGTTAATTAATGAAGGATTTGAATTTTTGAATTAAAAAAAGAATTATAAAAATTGATAATAGATGGAATTGGAAATATCTCGTCTTTAAAAATGGTTACAAATATAAATCCTTTTAATTTAAAAATAATTCAAGTAGAGATACTAACTTCATAGTTTAAAATGATCGAAATTGAACATTTTTCTTCTAGAATATATTTCAGTTTATAGAAATTTTTTTATTAGAGGAATTCAATTTTATAATATCAGTTTTAATATTAGGATTATTTTAGATTTTAGAATTCAGATTTATTATTTCAAAAATTCGGATGCTTTAGAGCTCGGATCGTGCGACTTTTTGAAAAAAAATGCGTCTAATCGACTTTTTCCATTTTTCTCAGAATTTTGCTACTTAGTTTCAATTTCAATTATTAATGAATAAATTCGTATGTATGTTCAAAATGAATTTTCCTCAAGTTCAAGATAATCTAAATTATAAACATTTCTAATTTGAAAATAATCTAAGTAGTCAAGTTTTAAGAGTTCAGAAAGAAATATTTTAAACCCAGATTTGGAATCCTTCAAGCTGAATGATTATTGTTAAAATATTGTTTTAACCTAAAGGTTTATTTTGATTGTGCAAAGAATATTTCTAAATTTCTTTGTTGATTCCAAGGGATTCCAGAGAATTTCAAAGATTTCAAGGGATTTTAAGAGATTTCATGAAGATTTATCTGATTTCAGAGGATTTCAAAGTTTTTATAAATTTTCAAAGAAATAATAAGCCTGAGCGATATTACAGGATGTCCAAGGACTTTGAAGATTAAAAATTTTTTAATAGATTTTGAAACATTTGAAACATTTTAGGGCATTTAACAAGATTCTCAGAAATTTTAAGAGACTTCAAAAATTTTAATGGATTTTGAAAGGGCTTATCAAAGGATTTAAAGAGATTCTAGGGAGATCAGAGGATTTTAAAGATTTAAACATTTTAGAAGAAGTTTAAAGAGATATCAAAGATTTCAAAATGTTGTACGGGATTTCAAAAGATTTCTAAGGATTGTACAAGATTTGAGGGATTTTAAAAATTTCAAAGCATTTTAAACAATATAGTATATTTTAAAAGATTCCGAGGAATTTCATGAGATTTCAACGAGTTTTGTAGGATTATAGAAAATTTCAAGAGATTAAAAATTTCTGAGGAATTTAAAATGATTTCGTGGGATTTCATAGATTTCAAGGAGTTCTTAGAGTATTTACAAAATTTCAAGGGATTTGGACGAATTTTACAATATTTGATGGATTTATAGGATTTCAAAAGAAATTAAAAGATTCCATAAGAAAAAAAATTTCAGAAATTGAATTCAGAATAAATCAAAATTAAAACGTCTATATAAAAAAAGATAAATAATAAAAGAGGAAAGGAAAAGAAAGCAACGTCCAAATCCGCTTCCTTCTTTTTTTCTCTCATCTTGTTTTATTTGTATTTGTTTCTTAAATCGCAATAAAAAAAAATTTACCAAAAAACTACTAATGAGCATCGAAACGCGGGTAAATTTTTTGTGAATGTGTTTTAATGGTGATTTTTAAGAAATAAAAATAAAAAAGACGAGAGAAAAAAGGAAGGGGATTCAGACGGCTTTCCTCTTTTTTTATTTATTTATTTTTATTCAAATGGAGGCATTCAGGAGTGTGATGTCCAGATTTGAAAGTTAGATTCTTAGATTTCTTTCTAATTTCCAAGAATTTCGTAGCAAAATGCCATAAGATTATGAGGAATTTTTATTGATTTAAGGGGCTTCAAAAAAAATTGGGGAGTTTACCAGGATTTTCAGAGGACTTGAACCGAATTCAAGGGTTCTCAACAGATTTCAAGGGTTTTTAAAGTTTTTAGGGTATTCTAAAAGATTTCAAGGAATTTCCGAAAATATCAAATATTTCAAGAGATTCCTAAAGGCTTCTTTAGATTTTATGGGATTTCAGAGAATTTCAAAGGATTTTTCTAAGGGTTAAGGGTATTGTAAAAGATTCCAAAGAATTTAACGAGATTTCAACATTTTGATGGGTTTTCGAAAAATTGCGTAGGATTTTAGACAATCTCAAAGGATTTCAAAAAGGCATCCAGGATATCAATGAGATTTAAAAGGTTCTAAGGGATTTCTGCGGATTTTAAGGTATTTGAAAGATTTCAAGGGACTTGAAAAGATCGACGAGTTTCCCAGGAATTTTTGGAGAACTTTAACAGATTTCAGGGGTTTTTAAAGGATTTCAAGGGATTAAAAAACCTTCCGGGTATATTAAGAGATTCGAAAAGATTTCACGCGATTTTATGGGAGATGTATAATTTATACCTGGTTTCAAAAATAGTTGACTCCTTGATTTATTATTTAAAAAATTGCATGACACTATTTTATCACTACTTTTCAATTTCTCAAATCAGTCCGAGACCTGATATTTGAAAATCAATAGTGATTATGTACTGTGAATTCCTAAACAAATAAAGTTATCATTTTATTCTTTCAATCTGATACTGTTTTTTTCTTATTATCTTTAAAAATTTGATGCGTCTTCTTGTGGACTTTTTTGGGACTTTTTTAGAAATCCTATGCAACTCTTTTGTCATTTTAGCCGACTAATACTTCTTTAAGCCTTCTAGTCGATCCGAATCCTGATGTTTTCAAAATTCCCAAAAATTATGAAAAAATTTACGAGATCTTACAAAATATATCCTTTAATGTACTAGTGATTTCACAATTCAGGCGTTTTCGAAGTTAATGTCCTGCATTTTAAAATTTGATCTAGCACTATCGAACCTTCCGAAATTTGAACGCTTTCAAAATTGGAAGAAATTTCAAACTGTTTGTTCTTCCGAAACTCGCTGGAAAATTAAGATTAGTCAAGTTCTTATTTAAATTCGTATGAAACGAAATGAGATTTAGAATTCAATTTTTCGTGTTTCATATCTTTTTATATAAAGTTCTGAAAAATTTATCAAATTCTTTATAGTTTGAAATTTGAATTTTTAATTACTTCGAAATTGAGACGCTTTTGAAATTGAAATTCCTAACTTATCGTAAGTTATAAATACTTTATTTTTAATTGAAAAAAAATGAGGGGAAAAATAATTTTCATTCTCCAGGTTGATTATATAATGCAAAAAGCGAGTCAGCGTAGTAGACGTAGCCTTGACATTGACTATCACTCACCTCTCTATTTAACCTCGAAAGTGACTGTCAACGAAGCCTGACAATTCAAGCATACGCGCTCTTAAATCTCTCAAATACCAGCAATATTAAAATGCCAGATCCGGTGGAGCACATGTACTGCGCTGAGCAGATTAATATCCCCGTGAATTTTCCCTACATTTTGAAACTTTATGCAAAAGCTGCTATTCGAACTCAACCATACGATTTACTCAACTGGACCTCTGCTTATTTTCGAGCTCTGGCTGATGGCAAAATTCCACCTGTTAAAGTTTGTTGTATCCAAATTACGAAAATTAATTTGTAATTCGTTATTCAAATTTACTTCAGATATTTTCATATTACAAATTCGTTAGTTTTAAGTTTAATAATTTATTACTGTTCTTTAAATCTAAAATTATAGTGCTTAGGTATACGGACTTCACAGTCATTCCCCTATTCCCCCTTTTCCACTTTTTTCGAGAAATTTACCCTTTTTTCCCCTACTTCCAAGATATTTCATCTATTTCTTCATACTTACGTGCATTCTTAACACTTATTCCAAAAAATACTTCTATGAAAAAGTCTATTTACCTACCTCAAGGTTCCCAGGCCAAATCCCGATTTTTGAATTTTCTAAAAGCTTGAGGCGGGAAATTCTTTCTCATAATGAGAAAGTTATTCTGTATTTTTTCAGAATTTCAAGAAAATATTTAGAGGTCGCTAAAGTTTTTTTTATGGTCAGTATGCGACGTTTATGAGGTAATATTTTTTATTTTTTATACTTTTAAGATTTTCATCAAAACTAAGGGTATTAATTCTTCACAAAGATGTGAATATTTCTTTCAAATTTTTGGTGTGAGAAAAAATTTTGTTAAGGGATGATTAACATCTATAGAGTATCAATTTTGTGATAGACTTCAGTTTTAAGGGACAAATTTAGTCCTAAGATTGTTTTTTAATATGCAACTTATGGCAAATATTTTTCACGTAAATAACAATAATTTCAAGTGCCATAAGCTATGATTAAAGAACTAAATAGTTAATTACACATTTTTTAAATTGAAATTATTTTTTAATCAATGAAATCGCTCAAATCTTGAACATAGTAAGGGATTAAATCAAAAGTTCATAAACAATGCATATAAATAAATCCGAATACCTACAAGAATCGTTGGTAATCGTTATCGTAATCGTTTTTCAATAAAAAAAATTCAGTGTACTGAATAAATTGGTTCAATTATTGTTGAAGGTATTTGAATATATGTATATGCTTTGTTTATCGACAAAAATATATATTTGAGCAATTTTATTGATTCAAACAAAAATTGTTAGTGTACTAAAAATAATTACCTAGTTGAACTGTAGCTTTTGTTATGAGAAATTATTTGTAATTAAGAGACAAATGTTTTCCATGAGTTTCATATTTTAAAAAAATGCTAAGGCTAAATTTGATACACAAAACTGAAATTTGTCATAAAATTGATGCTTTAGGGATCTTAAAACCCCCTTCGAAATTTGTTTTTATCACACAAAAAATATGAGAGAAATTTCACATCTTTGTGAAGAAGTAACACCTTTAGTTTTGATGAAAAATTAAAAAATTTAAAACTAAACAAAAATGATTAAATCATGAAAGTTGCGTATCGGCCATAAAAAATACAGTTAAAGACTGTTAAACTATTTGAAATATTAGATTTACTTCCCCCATTTTGTCTTTTATTTTGTGAAAAAATTTTCTCTTTTCCCCTATTTTGAGAAAATTTTGCGCTGTGAAGCCTGGGTATATTTTCAGCGTCTCAAAATTTGGTGCTTTCAAATTCTAATGCTCTTTACGTATAGACAGTTTTATAAGCGTAAATTTAAATTTTTAGTGATGCCAAACTTACATTATTGGTTATTTTTACATTATTTTGAACCCATAAAAAATTCCAAATTCGAATTCATTATTGTAATATATTAATAATCTCTCAATTTATATAGTCCCATTTTAGAGGGCTTACAAATTTCGAACTTGAACAATTCAATGATTTCAATTTTCACTTGTTTTTCAAAATTGAAAAACTCAACAATAAGTTTAGTAATCGAAAAGTTATGATATAATTCCGAATTTTAAATGGAAAATTCGAAAGAAAATTGAATATTTTTACTCCCTTCAGAACTCTCCCATAATTCGGAACAGTCAAAGATTTTTGGAAACTTTTGTTGTTAAAAATAATAAATTTATCATTTTTATTTAGTTTGTATTTATGACTTCAATGCAATCTGAAGTTAATTTTGAAACCACTTTTTAGAAAGTGAAAAAACATTGAATATGAAATTTATGATTAAACTAAAATGTAATTTCAACCCTGGTTAAATGTTGGTAAGGATAATTTAAATCCAGAAAATTGATGCAAAATTGTACATCAGTGAGTCATTTGTAACATTTCCCTGTGGGATTGCAATGAAAAGCAGAATGGCCATTTTAATCTCATTCAGGAAATGAAATCTGTCACGCTGAATAGGGCTTAACGAGCAGAACAAAAAATCAATTATTGCAGGGGTGTCTTTCACCAGATACTAACGCATTCTTGCTCGGTAAATGTATATGGTATTGTCATGAGCGTTACTCTAGAGCCTAGAGGGATTCCTGGCATTAGTTCTTCATTAAAAGTTATATTATTGAGTGAATTTCAAGTAAGCAGACATGGGATTCCAATTTACTCTCTAAAACTTAATAGTACATTCCCTTAACTTTGATTCATTTTGGAATATTCTCAATTAGCATAATATGCGCGCGCGAGTAACATTGCTTTAAATGTTAATTCCATCTAGACTTGTTTCAAAAGAAATTTTTATGGTTTGAAATGTTTATTCATAAAATTCTCATGTGAAATTATGTGAATAAATTTTTAATACAAAATTCGCTTTTTTCTTGAACTTCTCACAGTTTGGGTTCTAACGAAAGTAAGAAAGTCAATCAGGGAATCATGCATACATTGTAGAATCTCAGTAGGCGTTCTGTTACAGCAGCTGGAAAAATGTTTTTTTTTTCTCGAAACTTGAAACTTGAAAAGATCATTAAATGACATCTTTGCTGGTTTTTTGAAAGACATCGTTTTTTATTGACCCAAAACTCAAAAAACATCTTCCTTGAAAAGATCCCCGGTAGTATAACGAGGCTAGAACAGAACGAGTTACGCTTATCCCAAAAGGAATTAGTCTTAATTGTATAATAATAGTAATAATAATAATTGCTTACAAGGGAATTTTTCTATATTAAAGTTTTATGTTATTATTTTAAACCTAATAATAACCATTCACGGATAATATAGAACGTAATCACGGAAATATTTAATTTGTGCGTTTTGTTTAAATTTTGAACCTCCGAAATTCAAAGCATTTATTAATTTCACATGTATTACCTTTAGAATATTTGTGTTATAATAAACAGCTTTTAATCTAATTGCAAAATCTGTCATATTTTGCTTAATCAAATAAAAAATATTTATAAATTTCAATAAGATTTTTCAGAATAAAAAAAATCCAATGATTCTGGTAATATAATTAGTAAAAGTCTGGACGTAACAACAAAAGTAGTACTACAAATAATTTATCTGAACATTCAACTAGGAGCCCTAAAGAGCTAGGTTTCCATCTTCAAAACATCCACATCCAATAAAAAACACTTATCACACGAATTACTCAAAAAGACGATGCCAGCCAGGGCATGATGGATGACATAAATATCCAAAAAAGTTTCAAATAAAGTTTTCCATGCGTTTTTTAATCAACTTAACCGGAATACAGAAAATTAAAACCTTATATGAATATTATTTTTATTAAAACTTCCTAACGGAACTGAACCAAACAATCTTTGAAAGAAAATTTGACATTTATTTTACAAAAAACAATGAACAATCTTTTGGATTTGTGTTTAGAAAAAAAGAAATCAAATTATAAAATATGAAATTGTGACCTGGCTTCCCCAGTGTGCTCCGTTTAGCCTCGGTTTACGGTATCGAAAGAATTAATGTAAAAAGTAGAGAAACTAAAAGGGAATGATTTATTTTAGAACACTCATTATCTCATATGGAATTACACAAAAATAGCGATTTTGCACAAATAAACCTCACACAGCAAAAATCTATGAATTCCCTTGATATCTTTAAAATCGCTTGAAATTTTATTGAAATCCATAAAAACTCTTTAGAATCTCGAAAACCCTTGCTGGTGTCTTTGGGAATATTTTTAAAACCAATAAAATCTTTGAAATCTATTAATATCCGTAGAAATCCCTCGAAATCTTTGAAATGGTTCGAAATCTGTAGAATTCTTTTAAAATAAAATAAATAAAATTTATTCTCTAATGTTCTTAAGAAATCCCTTGAAATTTTTAAAATCTTCTAAAATCCATGTAATACCTGGAAGTCCTATAAAAACCATTAAATCTTGTAAATTTTTTTAAATTAATATTTTGATGTTCTTGTATCGATTACTGGTCAAATTGATTTTTGGAGAAATGAGAAAAAATCTACCTCGGCCCGGATTTGAACCGGGAACGCCGACTTTACATGAGTGGAGCGTTGACCAATTACGCCACCGAGGCCGCAGTAGATCGTTTCTTATTTCTCCTCGATGAAATAACATCAATATTTTAAATTATTCATAATTTTTAATAATAAGGAGCCATTCAAGTATTAAGTACTGCATTTTTAAATCATTACATAATACTTGAATAACACAAATTCATTATCCACTTGTAAATGGTTAAATTTCAAGTAATTAACATAAAAAATTCGGAATATACATGCAATTTCGCGAGTTTATTATGAATAACGATTTTTCAGTCTTTGTAAATATCTAATTGGGTAAAATAATTAACTTTTTTGTTGAAAATTCAACTCTTGCTGAAAATTCTTCTTTTTGGTTTAAAAATAATCAGCTGTTTTGTTCAAAATTCATCTATTTGGTTGAAAATTCAACTCTTTTGTTGAAAATTCTTCTTTTTGGTTGAAAATTTATGTATTTGGTTGAAAATTAACGTGTTTGGTTGAAAATGAACTTTTTTGTTGGAAATTCATATTTTCGGGTTGAAAATTCAAGTCTTTTGTTGCAAATTCCTCTTTAAGGTTTAAAAATTTTAATCTTTCGGTAGAAATTTAATTTTTGTTGTTGTTACAAATGCAACTGGTTGGTTGGAAAGTGATCTGCCTTGGTTGCGGATTTAACTATTTTACTGCAACTTCAACTATTTGGTTTAAAATTAACTTTTTTGTTGGAAATTCATATTCACGGGTTAAAAATTCAACTCTTTTTTCGAAAATTCTTGTTTATGGTTTGAAAATTATAAACTACTTTGTTGAAAATTCAAGTGTTTGGTTACAAATTAACTTTCTTCTTGAAGATTCATGTTTTCGGGTTTAAAATTAAACTGTTTTGTGGAAATTCGTTTTTTGGCTTTAAAATTCAACAATTTGGTTGAAATATTTTTCGTCTTGACTGAAAAATCTTTCTTGGTTGAAAAGTCAACTTTTGTTGAAAATTCGTCTTTTTGGTTTAACAATTCATCTCTTTTGGTAGTAATTTCAACTTTTTTTGGTTAATATGCACTTTTTTGATAGACAATTCAACTATTTGTTTGCGAATTAACGTTTTTGGTGAAAATTCATATTTTCGGGTTGAAAATTAAACTCTTTCGTTAAAAATTCGTCTTTTTGGCTTGATCATTCAACAATTTGGTTGAAATGGTAATTCTTTCTTGACTGAAAAACCTTTCTAGGTTGAAAATTCAATTCTTGTTGAAAATTCATCTATTTGGTTAAAAATTTCATCTCTTTTGGTACAAATTTAATCTTTTTTTGGTAAAAATACAACTGTTTGGTTGAAAATTAACTTCTTCCTTGAAGATTCATATTTTCGGGTTCAAAATTCAACTGTTTTGTAGAAAATTCATTTTTATTTTCGCTTGAAAATTCAACAATTTGGTTGAAATATTTTTTCTTTCTTGACTGAAAAATCTTTTTTGGATGAAAATTCAACTCTAGTCGACAATTCGTCTTTTTGGTTTGATAATTCATCTCTTTTGGTAGAAATTTCATCTTTTTTAGTTGACAATTCAATTATTTAGTTGATTTTTTTTTTATTTTATTAAAAATTCATCCTTTTCAGTAGAAAATAAATCTTTTCAATAAAAAATGCAACCGTTTTGTTGAAAATTAATCTGTTCTAACTCAGGATTCAACTATTTTTTTTTGAAAATTTGTCTTTTATGGTTACATTCAACTGTTTTTAATTTAAAAATTAATTTCTTTTTGGTTGAAATATCAACCATTACCTTATTCGTTGAGAATTCATCCTTTTTGATTGAAAATTTAACTACTTGGTTGAAAGTTGAAACTACTTTGTTAATAACTCATTTTTTTGTTGATAATTCATCGTTTAAGTTGAGAACTTATCTTTCTGGTAGAAAATTAATATTTTCGCGTTGAAAATTCAACTTTTTTGTTGCAAATTCGTCTTATTGGTTTGGAAATACATTTCTTTTAGTAGAAATTTAATCTTTTTCGGTTAAAAATTCAACTTTTTGGTCGAAAAATACTATTTTTTTGGTTGAGAATTCAACTATTTTGTTGAACATTTGTCTCTTTCGTTCGAATTCAAGTGTTTTTGGTTTAAAAACTTTTTTGGTTGAAATATCAACTATTACGTCTTTTGCTGAGAATTTCTCTTTTTTTGGTTAAAAATTAAACTACTCGGTTGAAAGTTTAACTACTTTGTTGAAAATTAATTAGTTAAAAATTAAACTACTCGGTTGAAAGTTCAACTACTTTGTTGAAAATTAATTAATGTGTTAATTTGAGAAGTTTTGACAAATAACTACAGGATATTCTTAAAAATATTAATTATCACCATCGAACGACTAAATACCTTAAGAATGCTGAAAACATAATTAATCATTTCTTAAATTTGTTCTTAAAGCACATGAACTTGAATAATAATTTAAACAAATTTTTATTTTATCTTTATACTTAAAATTCAGTACATACATATTTAACATATTAATACTTTGAATAAAAGACGGTTCTCTGAGAATAGTGAAAATAATAAAAAGTTTGATTTAAATCAGTATAAATCTAGTACTATAAAAGTTACTTTTACAAATAAAAAGTCATTGTTAATTGTATATTACATTAAAAAAAAAACGTTTAGCACGCTCGAAAAAATTCCTTGACTTAAAAAAAAGCCCTGATATTTCCAGGTTTTTCCAGGTAATACAAATTCCCAGGCGATTCCACGTTTTCCAGATTTTGCAGGTGAGTAAACACCCTGACATCATTTCAAAGCTTCTGAATTATAAAATTTAGTTAAAAAAAAAAGAAAACTTACATGTACAAGCCTCTGCAAAGTAGAGACATAACTATTTTCCGAACGAACGATCGCATCGACGATGTGTCTTCGTTTTAATTGCTGTGTCGTTAAATTCGGAGGCACTGGAGGTAAAGAGGGAGGCACTTGTCTTCGTTGAGTAATTTGAAATTGTCCTACGGTTCCCGCTTCTTCTTCCAACTGGAATTTATAATCTTTTATAAATTATTTGGAATTGTGACACGTTCACAGAGATGCCACAACCTAATTTACTTGAAAAAAGTGAAAGAGTGACCAACTCAAACCAAAAAGTGAAGAGTTATATATGTATAAGAATTTAGGATTAATTCAAAACAATTCAAATTAAATTCAAAAGGAAATATCCACAAATCCAAAAAATTCTACTGATTTCAGTAAAATTGGAATGAACTTAGAAGATTTTATGAGACTTTGACGGAATTCATAAGAACTTTGTGAATTGAACAAAATTTTTAAAAGGAAAAAAAATTCCATCGAATTGAAAAAAAATGGGAGTGAACAGAATCCAGACAAATTCAATAAAATATCAATGAATTGAAAAAAAAATCGAAAAATAAAAATAAACCAATTAATTCAATCAGGATTGCTACAAAATCCCAATTTTGAAATTCCCTGACTTTTCCCAGACCGTTATAGATTTTTCTTTCACGTACAGAAAACAACCACCTTACACCTAGAAGATCAATAATGTTAATGCAAAAAACTGAGAAGAATTCGATCAAATTCATAAAAATTCAAGGAGAAATAAAAAAAAAGTAAACTTACAACGATTCAAAACTATTAAAAAAATTCATTGAATTCATTCAATTTGGAGTAAATTGGCAAAAATTCAAGGGAATTCAAAGAATTTAAAAGAATTCAGGATAAATTAATTAGAATGCTGGCTGAATTCCTAATGGATTGAAAAAAAAATCTAAAATATTCCATTGATTTCAGTAAAATTAGAGCGAATTTAGAAGCATTAATGAAAATTCCAGAGAATTCCATTAAATTCATACGAATTCAAGATTAATTTGAAAGAATTCAGGATCAATTAATAAGAATTCTGGCCGGATTTCAAATGAATTGAAACAAATCCAAAATATTCCATTTATTTCGATAAAATTAGAGCTAATTTAGAAGAATTCAAGAGAATTCCAGAGAATTCGATGAAATTCATAAGAATTAAAGATTAATTTATAAGAATTCAACTGAATGGAATTTTTTTTTATGAAAGTAAAAAGAAAATTCATTGAATTCCATAAACAGATAAATGGGAGAGAATAGAATTAGTGAATCTAGAGGAATTTAAGGAAAATGAAAAGAATTCGAAGAAATTCATAAAAATTCAAGTAAACTTAAAACAATTCAAAACTACTTTAAAAATGCATTAAATTCATTAAAATTTGAATGAATTTACAAAAATTCAAGAAAATGTAAAAGAATTCAGAATGAATTCAGAATGAATTCAGAACAATTCAAGTTAAATTCAAAAGGATTCGAATCAATTGAAAAAGAATCAAACAATTACATTCATTTCAGTAAAATTGGAATGCACTTAGAAGAATTCGAGGAAATTCAAGAGACTTTGAAGAGATTCATACGAATTTGAGTGAACTGCACAAATTTTAAAAAATCAAAGAATTCCATCGAATTGAGTATACTGGGAATGAATATAACTCAGGACGAATTTAAGTGCATTGAAAAAAAGTTACACGAATAAAATTTAAAAAAAAAATGAACTAAATAAAATTCGGGTGAATTTTGATGAATTCAAGAGAAATAAGACGAATTAAATGAAATTGATCAAAATTCAGAATCTTTAAAAAATTCAAGTGAATTAAAAACCAATAAAAAATAATTAAAAAATTCATTGAATTCCTTAAAATTGTAGTGAATTTACAAAAATTCAAGGGAATTCAAAAGAATTTAAAAGAGTTCAGGATAAATTAATAAAGAATTCTGGATGAATTCCAAATGAACTGTAAAAATCCAAAATATTCCATTGATTTCAGTAAAATTAGAGTGAGTTTAGAATAATTCGAGGAGATTCTAGAGAATTCGATGAAATGTATACGAATTCAAGATTAACTGAAAAGAATTCAGGGTGAATTTAGAATAATTGAAGTAAATGGAAAAAAAATTTTTCAATTCAAAAAAATTCCATTCAATACCATGAACAGATAAATGGGAGTGAATAGAAGAATTAGTAAACTTAGAGAAATTTAAGAAAAATGAGAAGAATTTGAAGAAACTCTTAAAAATTCTAGGTGAATTAAAAAAAAAATTAAAATTAACTGAAAACAATTCAAAACTATTGAAAAAATTGATTAAATCAATTAAATTTGGAGTGAATTTACCAGAATTCAAGGGGATTCCAGAGAACTCGATGAAAGTTATAAAAATTCAAGATTAATTTAAGGAATTCAGGTTAAATTTATAATTATAAAAGTAAATGGCACAAATTTTTTAAAATTCAAAAAAATTCCATTGAATTCCATAAAAAGATAAACAGGAGTAAATAGAATTAGTGAATTTATAGGATTTTCAGGAAATTGAGAAGAATTCGATGAAATTCATAAAAATTCGAAGTGAATTTAAAAACTAAAAAGAACTGAACAAAACTTTTAATTATTAAAAAAATTCATTAAATTCAATAAATTAAGAGAGAATTTAGAAGAATTCAGGGAGAATTAAAAAAAATTCAAGAGAATTGCAAAAATTTTTTTTTAAAATGCCGCATAAATCAATAAGAATTCAGGGTGAATTCCAAATGAATTGAACAAAATTCAATAAATCTACAATCTTCAATTGATTCCAGTAAAATTGCAGTGAATTTAGAAGAATCCAAGGGAATTCAAAATAATTTGAAAGAATTGAGGATAAATTATTAAGAATTTCTCATGAATTCCAAATGAATTGAAAAAATCTAAAATATTCCATTGATTTCAGTAAAATTAGAGCGAATTTAGAAGAATTCAAAGGGATTCTAGAAAATTCGATGAAATTCATACGAATTCAAGATTGTTTTAAAGGAATTCAGGGTGAATTTAGAATAATTCAAGTCAATTGCACAAATTTCTTAAAATTCAAAAAAATGCCATTGAATTTAGAGGAATTTCAGGTGAATGAGAATAATTCGATGAAATTCATAAAATTTCGAGGTGAATTTTGAAAAAATTCAGAACTATTAAAAAAATTCATTGAATTTAATGAATTTAAGAGAATTCAGGGAGAATTCAAACAAATTCAAGAGAATTGAAAAAAAACTTCTTAATGCTGTAAAAATTAATAAGAATTCAAGGTAAATTCCAAATAAATTGAACAAAATTAAAAAAATACAAAATATTCAATTGATTCTGGTAAAATTTGAGTGAATTTAGAAAAATTCAAGGGAATTCAAGAGAATTCGATGAAATTCATACGAACTCAAGATGAATTAAAAATAATTCAAGTGAATGGGTGAATATTTTTAGAATAAAAAAATTCCATTGAATTCAGATAAATGGGAGTGAGCAGAGTCAGTCAGGGTGTCCAGTGGAAATTTACGATAAAATTCCCGTACATTTCCCATAAAATTCCCGCAGGCTTTTAAAAAATTCCCGTACAAATTTAATTTAAAAATTCTTTCTTATGTAAATAAATTTCGTGGCAATTAATTGTGTTTCTAAAAACATAGGGTTGATAATGTTATGGGATAGGTATGGGATAATTAAACCCAAGAGTTCAACTCTTATACTCTGTCTTTTGTTGGCAAAAAAAATGAATTCCTCAAATTTTGAACGATTTTCATACAATACCTCTGCACGAAAGATAATTCCTGTTAAATAGACCCCTGTTTCTAACAAAATTTTTTTAAATACACCATAGAAATGACAAGAGATTTTTTCTGATTCATTTGAAGACTTTCTGCTAATAAATTATAAATACAGTTTTATATGACTTTGAGTTGTGTTTTATAAAAATTATATTTTTCTAACTGAGTTTAAAAAATATTTTGGATATTTGAGGGTTTTATACTTATCAAAATACACTAGAAAAGAATTGACAAGCCTGAGAAATAAAAAACTAGAAAAAACAATGATTTAGAAACAATGTCTCTAATGTATTTTGATAAGTAGAAAACCCTCAGATGAAAAAAGCATCACAAACAGTTATATAAACTCAGCTAGACAAATATATTTTTTTTTCAAATACACATACCTCTGTATTTTAAAAATTAATTGCATTTACATTTTTTATTCTCTAGACATATCACATTTTTTTGTAACGAATTTCTATCAGCAAAAAGTCTGCAATATATTAGAGAAACTTCTTATCATTTCTATGATGTTATTTTAAAATATTTTGTTGAAAACAGGGGTTCATAAAACGTGAAACGTCTTTTATGGTGCAGTGTATAAAAATGAGTCTTTGGAAAGACTGCTCCAGCCTCCCGAAGCATTTTAAAAAACTGACAGCTATGAAAATAAATGATGACATGAGAATGACAATTGGATAAGGACCAATTTTTTGAAATTTTTGTTTTAGCGATTTCAAGTAATTTAGGACACTATTTATCGATTCATATTAAGAATATGTTAAAATCATTTCTCTTTTCACTCGAAAAAATGAATTGTAAAATTATGAGAATGACAACTGGAATCTGGATAAGGACCATTTGGTTTTTCCGCATTCAAGTCCAGAAGATTTAAAAAATAAATTATTTCACCTTCCTGAAATATTGCAAAATATGGCCACATATTTCTATAATTTTGAGCGAACTTTCTATCATGTATAGAAATAATTTTATTTTTTGTCCTTATCCAGTTGTCATTTCCACATATTCATAAAATTTTTTAATTCCAGTGCAAACATTTTTCAAAATTTTATAAAAAATATGCGGTTTTAAAATTGATGAGATGGAAAACTGGATGAGGACCATTTTGTTCCCCCCCCCCCCCCCACAGACAAATTTTGCCTTATTTTTTCACATCTGCGATGTAGAGTTTTTGGGGAACACATGCTTCTATAATTTGATCAAAATTTTATATTAGGAAACCTATCGCAGAAAACTTTTTTCTTTATCCTGTAGAATTTCATTTTTGGTAGTTATTCAGTTGTCATTCTCATGCCTTCAAATATAAAAATTATAAAAATAATAATTTTCTTAGACTTCCCTTTCTTATTATCAAGCTTATGTTTTATTTTTTTGAATCGTTTAAACAATCCCAAGCCATAGCCATTTTGTACTTTTTGGTAAAAAATTTAGAGAAAAAACTCCCGTGTCTTTTCACGCTTTTCTCACACGTTGGACACCCTGTCAGTGAATAAGAATCTAATAAAATCCATAAGTATTTAAGCTAAATTTAAGTCTTCAATGTTAATTAAAAAAAAAAAGAATTGAAAATCCAAAAAAGACTGGATTTCAAGGGAATTCAAAAAACTTCACGATAAATTTAAATAATTTAATAAAATACAGAAATAGGTATAGACCTGGATTCAATAGTGGTTATCCCTTGGGTTCTCTGTTTTAATTTTTTGAAAGAAAAGTGACTCAAGTAATCTTGTCATTTAAAAAGTGACTATAGTGACTACCTTAAAAAAGTGACTAAAGGGTGATTTGAAAAAAAAGTGACTAAAAGTGACAAAAGTGACTTAAGTGACTCTGTGGCATCCCTGCACGTTCAGGAAAGGAAATGTGAAATTTAATAATTAAACACCTCGCAAAGTTGGGGCATCTGGGGAGATTTAATCGGACTTGTTAGAGAAACAGTGTCCGAAGTATCGACATCGTATTGGTGCGTCGATCCTCTTCGAATGCTGAACCACCTTGAAAGTCTTCCCTGATTGCAAGGTTCCAAGGATTCAGGATTGCTGATTCTTATATTTTGGGACCTCCACTTGTCGCAAAGCGTTCGCGCTTTGTGGATTGTGTTTCTCAACTGGCAGTTGCTCTTAATACTGACACTACTTTTTTCACTCTCTTCGTCGGAAGAAAGATCATGATCGGATGCTGAGCACCAGGAATCTTCACTTCTCGCTGATCTCGTCGACGTGTTGGAACCGATTGGTTCCATTGGCAGACGTTGATGTCTGCTATGTTGACTGACTGTATCCATTGCAATCGGTCCCACGTCATCCCATGATCTGCACCTTGAACGAGGCTCGTCTAAAAACAAATTAAACACAAAAATATATAGAAATTTCATATAAATTTTTTTTTTTTCTTCTAAATTTCTAGAAGCTTGTAACAATTTTTCTTGTTTTCCGAATTTGAATTTCGCGCCACAGTGAGGCTGGAATTGGAGCTTATGTTTAAGAGTGGTACTGTATTTAATAATGTGCTGTTGAAAGTTTCATTTGAAAACTTTCACATTGAAAGTTACAAAATCCGAAATTTATGATCAGTGAAATATTTAACGAAACTAAAATGTTAATTTCAACCAAATAGTCTAATTCTTTCCAAAAATGTTGAATTTTTAAGCCAAAAGGACGAATTTTCTACAAAACAGTTCAATTTTTGAAAAAATAGTTCAATTTTTAATCAAATAGTTGAATTTTTTTAGCAGGATAATTTAATTCTCTACCAAAAATATGAGCTTTCAACAAAAAAGTTAATTGTCAAGCAAATAGTTTGATTTTCCACCAAAATGTTGAATTTTTAAGCCAAAAAGAATTTTCTACAAAAGAATTGAATTGTCAAGCCGAAAATATGATTTGTCAACTAAAAAGTTGATTTACAACCAAATAATTGAATTTTCAACCAAAGAGGTGAATCTTTATGAAAATGAATTTTTAACAAGATAGTTCAACTTTCAATCAAGTAATTGAATTTTCAACCAAAAAGATGGTTTTTTAACAAAATAGACTAATATTGTACCAAAAAAGACGAATTTTCCACAAAATACATGAATGTTCAACAAAACTGTTGAATTTTTAAGCCAAAAAGACGAATTATCTACAAAACAGGTGAATTTTCAACCAGAAAATATGATTTTACAGCATAAAAGTCAATTCTTTACCAAATAGTTAAATTTTTTAAATTATTAGTTTAATTTTAAACCAAATACTTGAATTTTCTACCAAATTGTTTAATTTTAAGTCAAAAAGACGAATTTTACAGTTGAACTCTCAACCAGAAAATATGAATTTTCAACAAAAAAAGTTAATTTTCTAACAGTTCAATTTTTGAAAAAATAGTTTAATTTTGAATCAAACAGTTGAATTTTCTACCAGGATAATTTAATTTTCTACCAAAAATATAAGTTTCCAACAAAAAAGTTAATTTTCAACCAAATAGTTTAATTTTCCACCAAATTGTTGAATTTTCACGCCGATAATACGATTGTTCAACCAAAAAGTTAATTTACAACCAAATGAGTGAATTTTCAAACAAAGAGGTGAATCTTTATAAAAATTAATTTTTAATAAAGTAGTTCAACTTTCAATCAAGTAATTGAATTTTCAACCAAAAAGATGGGTTTTTAACCAAATAGTTAAATTTTCAACTAAAAAGATGAATTTTATATCAAGAAGATTAATGTTCTACAAAGAAGACGAATTTTCAACAAAATACATAAATTTTCGACTAAGCTGTTGATTTTTCGCCAAAAAGACGAATTATCTACAAAACAGTTGAATTTTCAACCCGAAAATATAATTTTACAGCATCAAAGTTAATTTTCTACCAAACAGTTAAATTTTTAAATTAATAAATTAATTTTAAAGCCAATACCTAAATTTTCTACTAAAATAATTTAGTTTTCTACCAAATTTTGTTGTAAATTCGTCTTTTTTGCTAGAAAATTAATCTTTTTGATTGCAAATTCTACCGCTTGGTTGAAAGTTGAACTACTTTCTTAAAAACTTATTTTATTAGTTGAAGATCCATCTCTTTGGTGAAAATTTAACTATTTTGTTCAAAATTCGTTGCTTTTTCTTGAAAATCAATTTTTTGAACTGCAATTTTAACCATTCTGTTTTTGGTTGAAAATTCATATTTTCGGGGAGAAAATTCAACGGTTTTTGGCTTTCTGGCAAAACAGCCCTTTTTGGCTGTTTGGTTAAAAATTAATCACTTTTGGTTGGGGACTCAATTATTTTGTTGAAACTTCGTCTATTACATTTTTTCTTAAGAATTCATCTTTTTAATTTAAATTCGACTCTTTTCGATTCATAAAATCTTTTTTTTTTGTTGAAATATTGAAACTATTATATTTTTCGTTAAGAATTAATATTTTTTATAGAAAATTCAACTACGTAGTTGAAAGTTGAACTTCGTTGTTAAATATTCATTTTTTTGGTTGTTGAAGATTCATCATTGTAGTTAAAATTTAATTATTCTTTTGAAACATTTATTATTTTGTTAAAAATTCATCTTTTTGGGTCGAAAATGTGAGTGTCTTGAACATTCGTCTTTTTTGGATAAAAAATACGTCCTTCTGGATTAAAAATTCAACTGTCTTCTAAAAAGTTCGTCTTCTTGGCTTGAATATTCAACTTTTTGGTTCAAAATGCAACTGGTTTTGGTTCAAATTTAATTTTTTTTGTTGAAGAATTCGACCGATTGGTAGAAAATTCATCTTTGTAGGTTGAAAATTCAACTATTTTGTTGAAAATTTGTCCCGTTAGCTTGAAAGTTCAACTACTTGGTTGTAAATGCAACTGTTTGGTTGACAATTTATTTTTTTTTTACTAAATTCATCTTTGTATAGGTTAAAAATTCAACGATGTTGTTTAAGTCACATTTTTTCGAAAATTCAACTGTTTTGTTGAAAATTTGTCCCCCTTGGTTGAAAATTTATTTTTTATGGTAGAAAAGTGTTTGGTTGGAAATTCATCTTTCTTGGTAGACAACGGTTTTATACAAAATTCATCTTTTCGACTTGAACATTCAACTATTGATTTAAAAAAGTAACTATTTGTGGTTGAACTCTAATTTTGTTTTGTTTAAAAATTCGACCATCTGGTTAAAAATTTATTTTTTATGATAGAAAAGTGCTTGGTTGAAAATTCATCTTTCTTGATAGAAAATTCAACTCTTTTATAAAAAATTGGTCTTTTTGGCTTGAAGATTCAACTATTTGTTTAAAAATGCAACTATTTGTGGTTAATGTTTAATCTTTCTTGTTTAAAAATTCGACCATTTGATTGAAAATTCATCTCTTTTGGTAGAAAATTCATCTCTTTTGGTAGAAAATTAATCGTTTTTGCACGAAGCGGCAGTTAGAAAATAACAATAAAATAATGTATAAAATATAAATAAGTCCTACGTACAAAATTTATAAAAAGTTATTCAATTGAATGATTATCAATCGTCAATTTGGCGCTTTTATTGGCATCTGTAATAACTTAACAAGTTTATGTTAGTTTTTACTCAGTTTATTTGTTATTAAATCAGTTTTGACACTTTTGTAGTTTTTGAAATTAAGAAGCCCCTTTTCAATGCAAATGAGGCACTTTCCATCTAAAATTATTATTAATATGGCTAAAAAAAGGCAACATAACCTTTTGCAATTAAGCCATACAGTGACGTCATGTCCCGTCGGTAAAATCACTTTCTAATAGACCATTAACGTTCACCCATGTAATTTACCCCTTATCTACAGTTTTCGGCGTAAATTACGTAATTTATGTAATGCGCGTAGAAAACCTCGAGTGACGCGTCACTTCGCAACTCTGACTATAGTGGTATTACGATCTTGGCGGGAAATTTCAATTGAAAGATCTCTATTTCCAATAGGGTAC
>JAUMHM010000078.1:8633939-8654474 GCA_032362435.1 Melikaiella ostensackeni
AGTTTCGTCAGTTCACACGGTCCGCACTTCGCTTCATTCGCTTTCAGTGTTTACGTTATGTGTTACAAAAATATCGCGGGAAAACAAGAGGCAGCGTTTATCCTTCAAAGAAAAAAACGTTTAAAGAAATTCAGTAAATATTTTTTGCTGCGAACAAAAATCACTTAGAAATGGTTCATACGGCCCTGATTGTTGACGTTAGAGTCGGTCTGCTATATGCGCAAGGTCATTTTAGGCATGAACCAAAATCGGACTTAATAGGGACTTCAGTGTCTCATGAATTCCTTTCTGAGACATGATAGGCCGTTAGAAACTAAAAACATTATTCTGTCATTAAGCTGCTTCAATATTTTTTATGGCCTTTCTCGTTTAACTCATTTTATCCTTCTTTTCAAATTAAATCCTGCTTGTTGCTATCTCGTGAAATTTCTACTTACAGAAAATAATTCCGAGTTTCATGATTTTTTTCGCACTGTTATAAATATTTACAGTTTTAATATACATTTAATTTACATACATATGTGTATTAAATCTAAATTAAATCTAAAAACTTGGTATATGAAATCGACATTAAGAGACTGTATATTAAATTTCATATACATGTATATTGATCATTTGTTAGAAGTGTCAGATAATTCCAGTTTACCCAAATTAAAAGTAATTTTGGTAGTAATTTTCAATTCTGAATAATAAAACACGATATGTTCTTCTAGTTTAATATAAATTACACTAGTTTTTAAGCAAAAATGTTCAAGAAAGCAAATAATTAATGAACCTAACCCACAAGCAGCTGGACTCACGCTAAAATTCTAACATTCACTGTAAATTTTGAAAAAAATCCCACCCGTACGTCGCACTTTAATTATACATAATAATCCAGTCGACGAATTTTAAGTTATGACTTTAGTTGGTAAACATTTGACAAGATCTGAAGGCATCTGAAAACTTTGAGGTTTCATACACTCTGTTTAACCGACTTTAATATGCATGTATAATTATTCTACAACATGATGGTATATTAAATTTAACTTGCGGTAGTTGCAAATGACTTCACTCACATGTATATTAAATTTAGATCAGATTTTTCTAACAGTGTGGTGAAAATTTACATCTCTCAACAGTCCTTGAGTAACAGCTCTAAAATTCTAGGTCCTAATTAATCCTTTCACAGTAAAGTAGCGTGCAAGCGTAAAATTTTAAGTCGTACTTTAGAACCTTTTTGAGACGATGGTATATGTGTGTGAACTCTTGACGGAGGAGCCTGAGGGCGGATCCGCGATGATACCACTGAAAACGTTTCTCAGCCTCTACGGATATCTCGCAAATCTCAATTGCACGGGAGAACCGGAAGCCTCAGACGTTTGCTTCTGTGAAAGTGCATCCGGGATCGCAGAGGAAAAGGAGGATGAATTTGAAGAAAAAGATCATGCAGAAGATGAGGAAATAAAAACGAGAAGTAGCAGAGAAACTGTCTCAGATCTTGCACTTGGTTATGCGGATCAAATAGGTGAAGAGACTGAGGTACTCTCAAGTTTAAATACTTTAAGTTGAATCCTTAAAGACGAATCCTTAAAGACTCAAAGCTCGGAAATGGTAAATTCAAGTCAGAGATTCAATTCTAAAAATAGGAATAATATCAAACTTGAGCAACAAATTTGTTTTTTGACCTTAGGGTTGACACGACCTCCGTTTCTTACAATATTACTACCATGTTCCAATTCCTTCATCCACTCCTCACCCAATCCTTCCTTCCCTAAAATCTTCACCACATTTCCTTGCCAGCTTCCTTTATCTTCAATTCCTCTCAGACATCTTTCCCATATATGCTTCGATGCTTCCTCTTTCCATTCACATATTCTGCACTTTCTGTTCTCCTTATTTTTCCAATACATCCCTCCCCTTATTTAGTATCCCAATATGAATTTTGCTATTCTTGTCCATCTTCTCTCTCCCCATCCCTTTTATAAATACTTTACTACTCCTTCCATTTTTATCATCTTATACCAATCATTATATTTTGCCTCCTCAATTATCCCCCATCTTTTTATTAATTGCCTTTCTCTGTCGTTTTTCTCTAAATCTTCATAGTTTACTCCAGTCCCATCTTCCATACCTGTATCCGTAAAGAACTCTTTTCTTTCTTCTTCTCGTTTCGTTAATTCTATTGCCCTTCCTCTCCTTTCTTCTACCCCTCTCACCATATATCCAGATGTCCTCCATTCTACCCTTGGTGTGCATCTAATGTACCATTCTTGTAAAATTTCAATCTCTTCCATTTCCTTCCATCCCCATATCTCTGCTCCATATCCTAATACCGGCCATACCAGCGTATCAAACAACCACATTCTCCTTCTCCAATCTTTTTTGAACCTTCTTTCTCCTATTCCCCGTATCTGTTTCATTACCCCTGCCGCTTTTTTATTCTTTCTTTTATATGAGCTCTATGATCTCCATTTGTTTGCAAGGTATATCCCAAATATTTGAACTTCCTTACTTCTTCTAACTTTAACCCTTTCATCACCCAGTCCATTATTTTTTCCCCGTCCTTTTCAAAACCTCATTAACTTTGTCTTTTATACATTTAGTTTCAACTTTCTCCCATTTAAGTATTTCTTCAACCCTTTCATTAAGCCCGCCGTCCCTTCTTCATCCTCATCCATCACCACTATATCGTCCGCGTATTTCAGTGTATATATCTTTTCTTTCCCCATCCTAAATTCTCCCCATTCCTTCATTTCTTCTTGTGATTAGATCAATATATCAAGTAAAAGTGGGCTAAGAGGACAACCTTTTCTTACTAATCTCACCAACCAGGAACTATCTGCTACTTGTTGTGTAACCTTTACCCTGCTTTTTGTCTCTCCAAAAATGTCTGATATATTTCTTTATTAAGCCCTCTCTTACCCCCTTTTCCCCATAACTTTTTCTACCTCGTCTCGGTTCAGTGAGTCAGAACATGATGTTCATCACCCCCATTTCTTTCCTAAACCCTGTCTGATTCGGTCGCACTATCTTTTTTTCCTTAACTCCTTTTTTTAACCTCTCCGATAAAACAGTTACATATAACTAATACAATGATGGCATTAGCATCATTCCCCTATAATCTTTAACCTCCTCCCCTTTGTCTTTTTTCACAACCGGTATCACTACCCCTTCTCTCTGTAACTTTGGCCACCCCTTTCCTCTTCATACTCTATTGCACGTTATCCATGTCCATTCCTTTAGCCTCCCCCCCACTCCACCTCATATTTCCAGACTTAATTTGGAATTTCATCTAAACCAGGAGCTTCCCATCTTTCATTATTCTCATTATTTATAACACCTTGACTATTTCATCCCTTGGTATGTCTTCTTCCTCGTCTCTTTCCCTTCTCTCTTTTCCTCCCTTCCTAACTTTCTCCTCTACCCCTCCTAGCAACTCTATAAAATATTTTTTTCTTTTTTGCCATCTGAATATCCTGGTTTACTCTTTTCCTTCTTTTTCTCTATCTATTGACTACTTTCCTAACCTCTTCTTCTGTCCTAGCCTTTTCTGCCTCTGCTTCAAACCTTTTATTTTCCTCCTTTTTTTAATCACACATCTCATTATATTCCTATGTGGAAAAGTAGTGTATTAGGGCTCTAAAAAATAGTAATTGAATTAGCATTGATTTATGAACGCCTTCAACTTGCGCGTAAGTAAAATGTTTCTAAAAATTCTAATTTGTATAGTTTTGATATTTTCGTGTATGTCAATTTTCTAAATGTTTTTGGAGGTCCTACTGTCTCTCCAAGTTTTCACAGTGTTTCAATGAATGTTCTCAAAGCGATAATTTATGTTTAATGGGCCTTTGTTTTCAAAAAACAATTTTAAAATCTGTAGGAATGACGAAAGAATTTTTTCATGTGTTTGAGGCTTTTCTACTGCTAAAAATAAATTAGAAAAAATGTTCATTAGTTTGAGAAATCATGAGCGTAAACACTTTTCAAATGATGCTTAAAGATATTTATAACTTCTGAGAGCTTTTTACTGATAAAAATACTCTAGGAAAAAAATTGATTAATCTGTACAACCAAAAAATGAAAAGATGGCCAGTTTTTCAAAAAGTTATTTTCGTATTTTTCCAAATTATATTTTCCATCTAGCTTTGAAAAATATTTTCTACGTCCGAGAGATTTTTACTGGTAAAAGTACACTTGAAAAAATTTCAAAAAATACAGAAAAAAATTATTTCTGAAACTTGCTGCCTCCATTTATCGATTTTTTAAACTTCTCAATTTTTTTCTAGTAAATTTCTACCAGTACAAAGCCCTCTAATCTAGAATAGATCTTTTACCGCCAGCTGGAAAAAAATATGTAATTTGTGAATATACGAAATAAATTTTTAAAAACATGCTATCCTTTTGTTTTTTCATTACATAGACTTATCAAGTTTTTTCCTAGCGTATTTTTATTAGGAAAAAGCCCTGAAATGTTATAAATATCTTTCAGCATCAGTTAAAAAAATAATTTTAAAAAACGTAAAACTTAGTTTTTCAAGAACTCACAGTTTTTACATTTATGATTTCCCAGGCTTATCAAATTTTTTTCTAACATACTTTTACCAGTAGAAAAGCTTCAAACACATGAAAAAACTCTTTCGTGATTCCTCCAGATTATTTTTTTAACAGGGATCTATTAAACGTCAACAATCGCCTCGTGTTCGTTAATTAAGAAGCTATAAATATTTGCAAAGACAGTTAGGACTTTTTAAAACATTTTAAAAAAATTGACATACACAGAAATATCAAAACTCAAGGTATCTACTTGACCGAAAATCGGAAAAACCGAGATATGACCGGGAATTTGATTCAGTGACCGGAATTTTTCTCTCGAATGTACGAATATGAATTTTCTAAAAGAATTATAATTCTCACTTTCGAACAGGGAATTTCTGTAAAGAATTATAATTTTCCTTTCGGAACGGGATTTCTGTCAAGAATTATAATTTAGACTTTAGGAGTAGGAATTTTCGTCAAGAATTATCATTTTACTTTGAACAGAGAATTTTTCACATGGAACGGGAATTTTGGAAAATAATTTTCATGCTGATTTAGCAAAGGGATAATTAAAAAATATCCCTGTTCAAATGCAGAATTATATTTATTTTACAAAATTCTCGGCTCAAATTTAGAATTGTAATTCTTATGACCAAAAATATCTGATGTTTCAACTCAGAATTATAATTCTTTTCCGAAATTCCCTGTTCCAAATCACAAATATTTGAAATCTTTTAAAAATCTCTTGAAATCTTTAAAAATCGTTTGAAATTATCAGTCTTTTGAATTTTTCTAAATTGACCAAGAAAAATGAACAATTTTATTGACCGGGAGAAAACCGGGAAATGACCGGGAATTTAAAATCATTCGTCGAGTAGATACCCTGAACTATGAAAATAAGAATTTTTTGAAGCCTATTTTGCTAATGTGCAAGTTGAAGGCATTCATCAATCAACATCAAATAAATACTTAAGTTCCTAATACACTACTTTTCCATATAGTTCTAATTTCAATTTCCATAATTTTATTTTTTCGACCCACCCTACTTTACATTTGAGGGCTTCTTTAAAATTGTTTAATTTCGACGGCTTTAATTGAAACATTTGAAAAGGATTGAAAAGGGGATAACCTTTTTAATCCTTGAAAATATAAAACTCGGAAATTGGAACTTTAGAATCAATTAGATGCAAGAAAAGATTTAATTCTGAGCTCAGAATTGGAAATAAGGCTTGAATTGTTACAAGAAACAATCGTAATTAAGTAGAGAGATTGATATTCAACGTCTCGTTGCTTCTTAAATCTCGAAAAACAATCATCATTGTGCTCTAATCAATTAATTTTAACTTGAACCCACACAAGATTCATAGCTATTTATATATCTGAGATACAAATCTTAAGTCGGCCTTCTATACGGGAACAATGATCAGAATAATAATAATGATCGATTTTCGAACGTGAGGTGACTAAAACACTTTCTACATGCTTGGAATATTACAGTTATATTCCCAAGTCGCGGCAGATGAGTCGATTCAAGAGATCGTCAAGGACGAGGTTAATCCTCAAGTCTCGGGAGAGGAAGACGACCTGGGACAGCTGCGAGAACCAGTAAATTAATTACGTCAGAATTTGCTTTGATCAAAAGTTTTCCAAAAGTTGAGCTACCAATTTTGAAACAAAATAACATCTGATAACCTAGATAGAATCAAATTTATAGGAATATTAGAATTTAAAAAGTTTTTAGTAGATATCTTGTAAAATGCTTTTGAAATCAATCAGTTTATTCTACTTTTAACTAAACGATCCAAAATTAGATGGAAAATCAGACAATAGATGCAAATATCCATGAAGTTGATAGAGACCCTGAAGATGAAAGAATTCTTGAAGAAAATGCAGTTTCAGAAGATGAAAAGAAACATCCTCAAATTGTAAATATCGATCAAGAGGATCAAAGTCCTGAAATCAAACCCATTAATGGTGACCAGGAACCCTTAATGGTACCGGAAACTCCTCGCGATTCCTTTGAGGTAATTCAGTGAATTCCATTTGCTGGAGATAAAAGAAAAGCTTTTCAGAGATGGGTTAACAAAAGAGATGAAATATTTATTGATCTTCAGGTTTTTTCGTGCAAAAGAAATGAAAGGAAGAAAATCATTTAAAATTGTATAGTTTCATATAATTTCAGAATTGCTGTTCTAATATTACCCATCTCTGGAGCTTTTCTAATACTCTATTCATGTTCCAATTTATAATAATGCAATTGTACCGGAGATATGAATCATTCATAAAGTTTACGAGTCGGGAATAAATGCTTAAAATATCCAAGTTGAACTGGGAAATTTATCTTGGATATGGGAAAGCCGCAAAGACAAATCTTAAAGAAACGTAAATAAGCTGGTAAAGATACTAAAACATTGTAATTCGGATTTGTATTGCGGAGAAGCATTTGAAATTGCAGTACAGCTCATTGTTAATCTAGAAACTGTTTCAAATTTTAAATGTTTGAAACGTTTGGAGACCTGTGGGAATTTCAAAAAATTGATAAAAATTTTTGGTAATGTTTGAAACTTCTGGAAATCTGGTAAACTTTTGGAGGGTAATGAAAATTTATGGAAGTTTCTAAGCTTGTCAAGTTTTATTCAGGGTTGAGAATTTCTATCACACTTATGAACTAATGTACTGTCTCTTCCCATCTTAAAGATCAAACTGCAGGAGGCTGGTGCCCTCGTCGGTATACAACACAAACCGATCATAAGTCCTTCGGTTCTGGCTTTGTTTTCATACTTTCCTTTGAATGACCCAAGTTTGGTGGAAATGACGTTATGAATAGACACACCACCCTATGACGATTTAGTTGTTTAGTTTGGACATGATTTTCTACTTATGGAAAACATTTCTCGCATCAAGTTGGTAGTTGGGTGTACATTTTAAATAATGAACAATACAAATAATAATGTAGCCTTGGATAGGATTGAACACTTCCGTTGACAAAAGGCATGCCCTCGGAAATGTTTCAGGCGATGAATGTAGGCTGGCTATTTGGAGTGCTGGAGGTGTAAATGATCTTAAGAAAAGAGGATTGCGGGATACAATGCGCGTAATGAAGCTAGATATTTTATGTATACCGAAAACAAAGAAGAAGGGATGTGAGATAAGAAAGATAGAAAATGGACTCGAACTTTCGTCAGGAGTAGATAATCACATGATAGCCAGAGAGACGGTCTGATTATGAATGAGAGAGCAAAACAGCATGTCAAAAAGTATGAATACGTATCTCCTAGATTATTATGGGTTAGAATAAAAGTGGGAATCGGAAGGCTATTCATTATAGCGTGCTATGATCCAGTTGATGGTGACAGTAGTGATGTAAAATATACCTTCTGGGACTCGTTAAATGATATTGTAGGCACTTGCGATCCTTGGGAAAGAATCATTCTACTCGGAGATATGAATGGCTTGGTTGGTGTGCGACGTGAAGGTACCGTTTCGGAGACCCAAAACGAATGGTAACGGGGAGAAATTGATTAGTTCATGTTTAAAAAAAGGCGAAAGCCACAGCATGATCGAATTTGTTGTAGCGGATGAGAGACTGAGAGGGCTAGTAAAAGATACAAGGGTTATGAGGGGGGCTTGAAGTTCTGAACGTTCAAATGAACGAAATTTTTTACAGATGGCTTAGTAAATTAAAGACAGTGCTAAAATGTTTGTTTATTTATATTGGAAATAATAGAATATCAAAAGAAACGTATAATACATTATTTTTATTTGTAGTTGGAACAATATTTATGGATGAAATAAGATTGGGAAAAAATATTTCGTTTATTTGAACGTTCAGAACTTCAAGTACATAATTATGAGGGGCTCTGAATGTGGAACGGATAACTACCTCATATTTCAAAAATAAACCTAGGTCACGGATGGAGGAGCAGAAGAATTAATAATAAGTCGTAGCAGACGCGAGTTAGAATTGAAAATTTGCAGAAACCAGAATTACAAGTGGTATATCGTGAAAAGTTGAATAAATATTTAGGACATCGTAGAGAAGACTCAAAGACGGAATAAGGCAATAAAAATGTAGAGGGTGCATGGATAATACTACTGGATAACGCCTCCAAGAATGGGTATGAAGTGTGCAGTACTGCGATCTTAGGAAGAAAGACTGGAGATGCTTGGTGGAATGATGAAATCCACGCAGCATTAAAGGACAAAAAGCAAGTGTACTCAAGAAAGCAGAATATCGAAGGTCTTACCAGTGAGGAGAGAACTAGATTAGAAAATGATTATAGGGATAAAAACAGAAAAACAAGGAAACTAATCAAAAAAAGCAAGAATAAAATAAAAGCGGAAGAACATAAAAAAATGAAAAATGTTGAGAAGATTAGGAAAAGAAGTACTAGTACTGAGTTGGTCGGAATTAAGAATGCTGATGGTGAAATGATACGGGATTCGGACAAAGTGAAAGACTGTATGAGTGTTTTTTTTTGTCAAGAAATCGTTTGAAGGTCAAGTTATGGAGCATAACAACCGTGACACTGAAGAGGATACGTTAGATAATCCCGATGTAGATAGCGGAAGAAGGATCGATATCAACGAAATTATATCCGTGCTTAATGAAACTTAAGAATGGTAAAGCTGCTTATGTGGATGGTATCACCGATGAAATGCTTAAAAGCAGTGGTAGATATTTGTTTGTGTGGCTGAGCGAATTTATAAATGTGTGTGCTGAGAATGGTGAAGTTCCATATGATTGGGGAAAGGCGATTATCGTTTCAGTCTACAAGAGAAAGGGCGATGAAGGTGACGATACTAATTATAGAACGATTAGCCTATTAAGTAGCGTGGCCAAAATATTTACCAAAATACTTATTGGTATGGTCATGGTAATAACTAAAGAAAGGATCTGGGAAGTTCAATGTGGATTTATGCCAGGGAAATCACGTGCGGATCAGATATTTAGATTGAGGCAGATCATAGAAAAAAGTTTGAGAGTAAACAAAAAAGTTTTCAGTGCATTTGTTGATTTGCAAAAAGCTTTCTATATGATGGGTAGAACTAAACTTTGGGAAGTCCTGAAAGAGTATGGAGTGAATGGTTGGCTTCTAAAAGAAATAAAAGCAATATATAATGGTAGTAAAGCGAGTGTGAGAGTAAATGGTCAACTGAGCGATTGGTCTGATATTAAACAGGGCATTAGTCAATGCTGAGTTATGTTCTTCTGGATGTTCAATATATACATGGACAAATGTCTGAGAATGGCACTCTCAGACGAAGAAGGTGTTGATCTCGAGACAGTGAAAATACTTGGACTGGCGTTTGCAGATGATAAGATTGTTACGACAGAATCAGTCAATGATTTACAGAGAATGATAAGCAGACTGGATACCAGAATGACGGGTATGGGTCTTAAGATTAACACGAATATAACAAAAATTATTACTTTTGAAAGAGAAGGTGAAAAATAGTATGCAGCGTTGCCCTAAATAAAGAGAGAATAGAACAAGTTGATGGTTCCGTGTGTGTTAGAAGTTTATTTACTGCTGACCTATCTTATCATATTTATAAAATAATGAAGGGTCTTTTCCCATCTTGAAGATCAAACTACAGGAGAATGGTGCCCTCCTCAGTATACAACATAAACCGATCATAACTCCTTGAATCATAACTTCTTGATCCCCGGTAGTATAACGAGGCTAGAACCAAACGAGTAACGCTTACCCTGGAAGGGACTTGATATAATTGGAATAATAAAAAAAGTAATCTTTTATCATTACTTAAAAATATAATTTCAAGTCAAGTGCAGAAATTTGAAACGGCAATTTCTAGTTCTGAGTCTCACAAAGAGGAGATCAACTGTTGAACGGATTTCGCTCAAACTTTCATTAACCTAAGAGGTGGAGTGAACCATACAATAGATTTACTATAGAGATAGCAAGTATGTTACAGTGGGAGAGGCACTTAAATGTGCAAGGTAAGTTCCGCGTATCATATATAACGTATATCTATGGAGACATCAATATATAATAAAATCCATGTTCTAGCTTTACGAGGACTTCACATTCAGTGTTAATTGGCTACGGGGCGGAAATAATAGGCTAGATCCCATTTCCGTGCATCGCGTTTTATGAAACTCATCAAGAGGCATCAACTTGACACAAGTCAGACGAATTCAGAAAGACCACGAAGTAAATAGTCAACTGGTAAATTAAAACAATTTTTTATAAAATTTCAGTTCAATTCTCTAGAAAAATTCTTGTACATGTGTAATTATAATTCAGATCAAATGTGAAGGGATTTTAAGATTGATTTAATTTTAAAGATTGCTCAATCGGCGTGAAGCGAAAAAATATACATATATTTTTTCAAATTCGAGGGGAGGGGGGGGGTTCAAAAGCTGGAGTTTGGTGCCCGGACCCCCATGAGAAGTTACAGATAAAAATAAATATATATTATGTTCGCGCAACCACGATCAAGCTCAAAATTAGGAATAGTGGCGATTTTTTTGTTATTTTGGTACGAAATCAATTTTTTGAAAGATGAAAATGGTTCTAAACAATAGAATTTACAGCTATTATTATCCTCCGAAAACTATGCAGCAATAAAGTAATCCAGATGCATCGTGAATTTTTACTAAGGTTGAAAAAAGGAGGAAAATCACGTTTTCACTCAATTAAATGATATTTTCCTTATTGGTAGCGATTCTTTTATTGATGGAAAGGATTCTAAAAGTTAAAGATTACACCTGTTGTTATCCTACGAAAGCTACACAGCTATAAGTAAATTTTTATACATCGCGAAACATTAAATTTAACTAAATTATATAAAATCATGATTTTCGACTTATAGATGTTACTTTTATAAATGATTAATATTTTCAGGAATTGTTGACTATAAAACCCAAAGAAATGATTTTTCAACCTGAAAAGTTGAATTTTTATTTAAAAAAAAGTATTTTGAAACAAGAAATATGAATTTTCAACCAAAGAAGATAAGTTTTCTACTATAAAAGATGAATTTTCAACCCAAAAAGACAAATTTTTTAGAAAAGGGTTGAATTTTCAAACTAAAAAATTTGAATTTTCAACAAAAAAGTTATTTCCGAAAGAGAAAGATAAATTTTGAATCAACAAAGATGACTTACTTGTCATAAAAGATGAATTTTCAACAAAAAAGTTCATTTTCAACCAAAAAAGATGAATTTTTAACCAAATAGTCGCATTTCCAGAAAAAAATAATTTTCAGTCAGACAGTTGCTTTTACAACCAAATAGTTGATTTTTCAAGTAAAAAGATTAAACTTCAACTGAAAACAGTAGCATCTTGAACTAAATAGTTGAATTTTCAAGCCAAGAAGCCCAATTTTTCAGAAGAGAAGTGAATTTTCAACCTCGAAAATTTTAATTTTCAACAAGAAAGTTATTTTCAACCGAAAAAGATGAATTCTTTTCCAAAAATAAAGAGATTTTTCTATCCGAAGAGATGAATGAACAAAAAACAATTTTCGATGAAATAGTTGAATTTTCAACCTAAAAAGATGCATTTTCAACTAAATAGTTCAATTTTCCGAAGAAAAAAAATTCAACCAAAAAGTTGAATTTTCAACCAAATAGTTGAACTTTCAAGCAAAAGAGACGAATTTTTTCATTTAAAAAAATGTTTCAACTAAACAATTGAATTTACAACCAAATTGTTTTTCTACAATAAAAAAAGTAGTTCTCAACCAAGAAGAGTTGAATCTTTAGCCAAACAGTTGAATTTTCAAGTCAAGAAGATGAATTTTTTGGAGAACAATTGAATTTTCCTCCTGAAAAGTTAAATTTTCAACATAAAAGATATCTTCAACCAAGAAAGATGAATTTTTAACCTAACAGTTGAATTTTCTACCTACAAAGATGAATTTTCAATCCAATAGTTGAATTTCAAAAGAAAAAACAATTTCAACCAAACACTTGCATTTACAGCAAAATAGTAGAATTTTCAAGCCAAGAAGGCCAGTTTTTTCGAAGAAAGTTAAATTTTCAACCTTAAAAATTCAAATTTTCAACAAAATAGTTATTTTCAACCGAGAAAGATGAATTCTTCACTAAAGAAGGTGATTTTTCTACCCGAAGAGATGAATTTTAAAAAAATCAGAATTTTCAATGAAATAGTTTAATTTTCAACCTAAAAAGATTAATTTTCAACTAAATAGTTGAATTTCCAGAAGAAAAAAAATGTCAACAAAAAAGTTGAATTTACAACCAAATAGTTGAACTTTCAAGCAGAAGAGACAAATTTTCAGTTGAAAAAATGTTTCAACCAAACAGTTGAATTAACAACCAAATAGTTTTTTCACAACAAAAAAAGAAGTTCTTAACCAAAAAGAGTTGAATTTTTAACCAAACAGTTGAATATTCAAGTCAAGAAGATAAATTTTTGGAGATTAGTTGAATTTTCGTCCTGAAAAGTTCATTTTGCAAAATAAAAAATATTTTTAACCAAGAAAGATAAATTTTTAACTGAAAAAAGATCATTTTTCTACCTACAAAGATGAATTTTCAATCTAATAGTTGATTTTTTAAACAAAAAATAATTTCAACTGAACAGTTGCATTTACAATCAAATAGTTAAATTTTCAGGCCAAGAAGACAAATTTTTTAAAAGAGAGTTAAATTTTCGATCTTAAAATTTTTAATTTTCAACAAGAAAGTTATTTTCAATCAAGAAAGATGAATTTTTTACCAAAAAAGGGACTTCTCTACGCGAAGTAATGAATTTAAAAAAATGTCCATTTCCAATGAAATAGTTGAATTTTCAACCTAAAAAGATGAATTTTCAACTAAATAGTCGAATTTTCACAAGAAAAAAAAATTTCAACAAAAAAGTTAAATTCACAACCAAATAGTTGAACTTTCAGGCAGAAGAGACGAATTTTCATTTTAAAAAATGTTTCAACCAAACAGTTGAATTGGCAAACAAATAGTTTTTCTACAACAAAAAAAGTAGTTCCTAACCAAAAAGAGTTGAATTTTTAACCAAACAGTTGAATTTTCAAGTCAAGAAGATGAATTTTTCAGAGAACAGTTGAATTTGTATCCTAAAAAGTTGAATTTTCAACATAAAAAATATTTCTAATCAAGAAAGATGAATTTTCAACCAAAAAAAGGTAATTTTTCTATCATAAAAGATGAATTTTCAATCTTCAAGTAAGACAGTGAAAAGTTATGATTTAAAATAATTTATTCAAATTTAATAACAATTCACGATGTGTGAGAATTATAGGTGTGAGTACTCAGTTTTAGAACCCTCTCTATCCATAAAAAAATTGTTACCAATAAGAAGAGTATCATTTAATCTAGTAAAAACATGATTTTTCTCCTTTTTTCAATTTTAATAACAATTTGCGATGCATACGGATTTTTTTATAGCTGCATAGTCTTCAGACGATAATTTTAGTTTACAGATAAAATAAAATAAATATAATATATATAAAATATAAATATAATTAGATAATTTCACTAATTTCAAGAATCCTTTTCATCGATTAAAAAATTGATTTCGTACTAAAATACCAACAAATTTGCTACTATTCGTTATTTCGAGCTTTACCGCGGACGCGCGAACATAAAATATTTTTTTATCTTCAAATTTTTGTGAGAGATCCGTCTACCAAAATACAACTTTTGCACCGCCTCCGAATAAAAAAAAAACAATATTAATATTTTTTTGCTCCGCCCTAATACTCATCAATATATTGTAAAATAATAAATAATACGACTTAAAAGTAACCAGAGTTTATGAAGCTAGCTGTACTAGAAATTTCCGAGAAAATTAATTTTTTTTCAATCTTCTAGTGACCCTCTATATCCTGATGATAAAAGGGATTCAATTGGCTTTGCGTCCTGAAACCCCTGGAGATTTCTCAGTATACTTTTTCATACAAAAAAAAATCATTCAGAAAGTAATTTATGAATAGAAAATCTTTTATTATAGAAATATTATTATACTTTTGCATTTCAGTTCAAATTTAAGGCATTACGTGAAGCCTTTTTTTGATTTAAAGAAGAAACTCGAGTACAATACGCGAACTTTCTATGGCCTGAATGCGAAGCAGAGAGTGTAAGCTTCTCAATGTTCGAGAGTACTGACAAAGCACCGGAAGCGAACATAGCTTTCCGGTACTTTACTGAAGCAAACAACAAATTAGATAAACCCCTTCTTTTGAGGCAAAAAGTTTTAAATCGCGGTGCAAATTATGTTAGAAATGAAATTCTCTTAGCAAATGTTAATAGCAACACAATTCACTTAATTATTCGAATTTTTGTTTAAAATATTAATTATAATTATAATTTTTTGAACACCATTTTTTTAAATTCTGGTATAATTTGCAAAGCTTCTGATATTTTATTTTTGAGTAATAAATTTTCCAAGTTATATGAATCTCTCCAAATATTTGTAGAATTGATGCCAAAACTAATGAGTCTTCCTTGTGACTTCGAGACAACTTTTTTTAAAACTATTTAATTCATAAAAAAACAGTTCGTGGAGCGAAGGGCAAGCGCACATCAAAAAGGGTTTCGTAGGCAAACGTAAATCTTTTGTACAATGATAGAGGAAAGCTTCTAGCATAATGGTCGATTAACCCAAATTTCCTCATTTTTCTTATTTTTCAACTATTTCTTTCCAAAAAAGAAGATAAATACATAGCAAATTTGATTTTGTATTGCACATCTACATGACACCAGCTTTAATTTATGCCACCCCCGAAGAAAATTGGACTTTCACTGGTTTGTCTCTACACTCCTGGAATTTTGATTATTTTTCTAATTTTTATTTCAATAATATTAGAATTTTAGCAAGAAAAAATGACAATTATAAAAAACGAATTATAGAATTAATACTTATGAAAAAATTTATTAAAATTTCTATAAGCCTTTAGACCGAAAACATAAATATTAATCAGATTCAGAGTGCATCATGCATGGAATTCGTAAACCACCTTTTTTACAAATTTAACTTGAAATTTTTTTGAATTCATGAGCTTTGGCGCGCTCTCCTCTAATCCGTGGTTCAATATGGGTTCAATGAAAACTTGAGCTGTTCAAAGTGTTCTAAAGAATTTAAGTTTTCAGAGAAATTCTAACAAGCATGAGAATATGCTCGACCTTTATGTGCTCTAAGAGTTTAATGAGCATTTTTGAGCACTTTGAATTAGGATTCAAAAAATCATGTTTTCTATCTTTATTAACTTTCAAAGCAAAAATGTGTTCCTGCTTACATTTTACGTCTTATTTCAAATTGTAATCGCTTGAATAGCTAAAGTTATTAACAATTACTCAAATAATAATTACAGTATTTAAATTTCGCGCGAAAATGCATCTCCTCAAATTAGAAAGCGCGCTAAATTCAAATAATAAAAGGAGTCCAGGTAATAAAAAACATATTTTTTCATAAAACAATATATAATTCAAACAAATATATATTTACTCTACAGGGTTCCTGGAAAAAAATTCTCTGACAATTCAAGGTTTTTCTGGGGATTTATAGATTTTCTAGAAGTAATTACTGCATTTTTTAAAGCAATCGACCCTACACCGTTTCAAATTCAAAGAAAAACATAATAATTGAATTACTCTTTGTTACCCACTTGTGATTGGTCAAATTTTGCGGAATTAACACAAAAAAATCGGAATATGTATACGATTTCGCGAGTTTATTTTAAATAATGTTTCTTTCTGTCCTTGTAAACATCTAAAGGGGTAAAATAATCAACTTTCTTGTTAAAAATTCATATATTTACGTTCAAAATTCAACTTTTTTGTAAATATTCGTCTTTTTGGCTTGTAATTTTGATAGTTTGGTAAAAAATTCAACTATTTGAGTGAAAATTAACTTTTTTTTTGAAAATTCAATCCTTTTGTTGAAAGCTCGTCTTTTTGGTTTTAAAATTGATCTCTTTTGGCAAAAGTTTCATCTTTTTTGTTCATAATGCAACTGTTTAGTAGCGAGTTCATCTGTTTTAGTTAAGAATTCAACTATTTTGTTGAGCATTCATCTATTCGGTTGAAGATTCAACTATTTGGTTGAAAATGACTTTTTTTTCTTGAAAATTCATATTTTTGGGTTCGAATTTCAACTGTTTTGTAGAATATTCGTCTTTTTGGATTTAAATTTTAATAGTTTGATGAAAATTTAAGAGTCTGGTTGGAAATTCATCATTTTAGTTAAAAATTTATTTTTTTGGTGGTGGATTAAATGATTTTATTGAAAATTCTTCTATTTGGTTCAAAATTAACTTTTTTCTTGAAAACTCATATTTTCGGGTTCAAATTCAAAATCCTCTGTAGAATATTCGTCTTTTTGACTTAAAATGTTAATATTTTGGTTAAAAATTCAGATACTTGGTTGAAAATTAAGTTTTTTGGTGAAAATTTATATTTTTGGGTTGAAAATTCAACACTTTTTTGAAAATACGTCTTTTTGAATTACATAATTGATCTTTTTTGGTTAAAAATGCAACTATTTGGTAGCAAATTAATCTGTTTTAGTTGACAATTCAACTATTTTGTTAAAATTTCATCTATTTCGTTGAATATTATTATTTTTTTGAAAATTCATATTTTCGGGTCAAAATTCAACTGTTTTGAAGAATATTCGTCGTCTTGGCTTGAAATTTTATTAGTTTGGTCGGAAATTTAACTATTTGGTTGAAAATTCAATTACTTGATTGAAAATTATAATTTATATTATAAATTCTATATAAATTATATCTATATAAATTATAAATTCTCTAGTCTGAAATGAAGAGTTATACAATTTATATACACTTTTGTGCATTTTATAATAATTATTCATTTTTAATACAAGAATTGTTTTAATACTCATTTTGAATTGCGCGCCAACTGCGGCCAACCAGTTCGCGGCTCCAGCGCAAGGGCAATAGCACAGGGTGCGCACATTGGCATCACTGTGCTCATGTAGTGTCGTCCATATTGTCAATGTTAATGTAAGTTGGATATATAATCTGTCTTGTTCCTTAATGTAGTAACCATTGTGATTGGTACTTTTTCTTATTTTAAAATGTAATTTAATTTTTTTTTTTTTTTGATCCTCTCCAATTTTTTTGAGGCTCCAATTTAGGAAATAACTCAAGTTTTTTCTAACAAACTAAGTATTATTGTCTGATATATGTCACATACATATCGCTCCAAAAAACATTATTTGCATCGTTCGACATTATCTATATTTTTAAAATTTTTTGACTTGCGTATTAACGCAGGTGATAATAATTTTATCATACTCATTACTTCATAACTAGTACCTTAGTTTATTTTATTATAAAAAACAGTACTTGATGTCAGATAAATGTTTTTTCCTGATGAAGGCCCGCATTGTATGCCGAAACGTTGAAGATTTAGGGCGTTAGAACCAGGCCCTAACCTCAAAATTGAATCGCCTCATTTTGCGCCATATAAATACTAGAATTACATCTTTTTTAAATACTTAGGGCTTAGTCCTGTTTTGAATTAAGTCTATATTTGTAATCAAAAATTGGCTAATTTCAAAACATTTTGTGTAAAACGATTTTTAAAAATTCAAATCCGAGCATTCGAAAAAAGTGTTTTACATAAAAAGTATTGAAATTAGCCGATTTTTCACTCCAAATAGTCTTGATACAAAACAGAAGTAGGCCGTAAGTATCTAACAAAGATGTAATTCTAGTATTCGTAGAGTAAAATGGGGAAATTCAATTTTGAGGTTGGGGCCTGGTTCCAACGCCCTTAAATCGATGTCAAACTCCTGAAATCGTTTCTTCTTTTTACAATAGACCGTCAGACAGAAGAAAGAAACTATTATTAAAATTAAGAAAAAAAACCTTTCAGCATGAACACAACCATTTTATAAGGGTTTCGCCTATGAAACCCTAAAATCGTTTTTTTTTTGTTTTTACATTGGACCGCAAGACCGAAGAAAGAAACCATTATTGAAATTTAAAAAAAAGCTTCCAGCATGAACATCTGCACTATTTTTTAAGGGTTTCGCCTATGAAACCCTCAAAGTCTGAGCAATTTAACATTAACCAAATACTGTCAAAGTAAATTGGTTAATATGCAATAAACAATAAATGAAGACTTCTAAATTATCACTCAATATTTCACTGTGATAAATTATTTGAAAACTGCCTATTATAATTATTTTTGTAATAACTTTATATTGTTGAAACGAAATTATACTTTCGACACTTCACATTCCAATAAAAAAATCAATAAGATTTCGAAATTCCCATAATGAAAGCACTGAGAAAAATCAAGAGAGGACATGGACCTTGTGAGGAAAAACGAGGGTGGAAATATTTCTCTCTAGAGCAGCTGCGCTCTTATCTGTCTTTCCTTCAAAAAGATTTATTAGATGAAGAAAAAAACAATTATTAGAATTTATGGTGTTATGAACATTTTTCGGAAAATTCAACAGCAAAATACTGATTAAATATGAATCAGTCTAATTAATTAATTTTTTTCAAGTTTTTAAGATTTAAAAAAATCATACTTGCCGATATGATGGTTATTAAGTGCCGTATCAAGAAGATGCTTACCTGAAACAGAACGAAGAAAAAGAGTCTTATAATTGTTGTCTTTGAAGAATTATAAAAGTTCCATTTTTAGGTTTTCGTAGCCCTGGGAAGAAACCCTCATGGTTTCGGTCGGGTGTCAGTCCGTCGTGTGAATAAGAGGGAGTGTGGCAAGTCAGAGGAAATGAGGGAAAGTAATTGGAAATGAGGGGAAGGGGATGATGGCAAGTAAGGGGAAATTATGGGAGGGGGTTGGTGAATGTGTGGGAAGGGAAATGAGGGGAGGGTGATGAGTGGAAGTGTGGGGAGTGAAGGGGAATTGAGAAGAAGTAATAGGAAATGAGGGGTAGTGCGCAAAGGAGCGGGCAAGGGGGATATTTGACCGACTTTATTAACGACTTAATAGGCTACGAAACCCTTTTTGTAGACGCCTGTATTATTACTTATGCAGGCACCTGCAATTTTACCAATTTTTAATTTATTTATTTATAAAATGTAACCATATTTTCTTTCCAGTTTGAAGTTCTCATCTACTTTTCGAAAGATAGAATATCGTATTCGTATTTAAACTTCTCGTAAATTTATTTTAAAAGGATTTTGCTTCTGGGATGTTGGAATTTTGAATAAAATGAATACACCCAAGGCAGTAACTTTTCATCCAATATTGTAATTTACAGGAAGACGAGGCAGGCTATATTTCCGGAGTGCAGAATATACCTGTAACCTAGAGTTCCTGTGACATGTCGTTCATCTTTCGGTCGCGTAATGCATGGTTCCACAGGGCTCAAAGAAGACTCGGTGTGATGCCCTCCGGAATTCCCTTTTGAATTTAATCGCAAAGGCTTTTTCTTCAGCGACGTGACACTGACATCGCTTTATCAAATGTTCGGCATTTACAGGAATATCTATCCCGGCAAGGAAAAATTAATTGGTAGGATTCTCAACACGGATTTTATTTATTGATACGGAAAATTAAAGCCCAATTTTTACCTCATGAATCCCAATCCTGAGTCTAGATTGCATAACTGCATAGGATTTAATTAAAGCTCTAATTGATCTATTTTCAAATTTCGAGTCTAATAAGATTTTGAAAGTACTTCAATTTGACAAAAGGTAATTTTTTTAAATTAGTAAAAGTAGGCAATGTGCGCCTACAAAAAAGGGTTTCGTAGCCTCTTTGATATAGTATTTAAAATGTTTAACCTCTCCCAACTCCCATTGCTTAGGCCACATTTTAAATATGATCACCTCCCCGCAAATCCATTCACATCCATTCTCTTCTTTTCTTTCCCGCCCCCCTCACTTCCCCTTTATTCCACTCCTCTGAATTTTCCTCCCTTCATTCCCCCTCAATTCCCATCATCCCTCACTATTCCACCATTCTCCTCCCTTTGTCCACCCTACAGGGTTCGATTGAAAAGTAATGAGCCTTATTTTTTTTAAGCAGTTTTATTAAACCTTTTGGCTTATACAACT
>JAUMHM010000078.1:8673659-8713638 GCA_032362435.1 Melikaiella ostensackeni
TAGAATTTCGGATGCAGATTTCTTAAAGGATCTGAAAGAAATGGAAAGCTTCGGAAAGAAAGTTCTATCAGAAATTTGTAGCAGGGTGGCAAACTTGCCTAAAGTTTGCGGTGTAAGCTTCCGAACCTTGCACCTCAAACTTCCGGCAAGTTTGACACAAACTGTTTTGCTATCTGGGAACCTAATGAAATGAGTGAAACCAATTACAAAGATAAGTTCTGATTTATTGAATACAAAAATAGGTTAGGTCGAAAAGATTTGTGAAGAGAATGAGAAAGTGTTTTGAATCTTGAGTTGAGTTGAGGCCCAGAAGACAAGAATCCTTATTGGTTCAATGAGAAAAGGTGGGTCCTTTGAACAGAACAAACATACAGAGGGTAAGTATAGTTACCCTCTCATATTGAATAATGTCAGGTTTTGATGAAAAACTGTGACTTACCTTTGAGTTTGTTGAATAAATAAGATGATGCGGAATTCCGACAGAGTATTTCCTTGAATCAGCAGGGGGTCGACAGGTACCACATCGTAGTTAAAAAAAATGGCTGAAGATAGACCACCAGAAAGGGTTGCGTAAATGGAGGTTTGGGTGAAAGTAAATTCCGACGATGTAACTTCAGGAACAAACTGAATTTGGAGAAGCACACTAGTCGAATGCGGTTCGTCAAAAAATAAACTGGAAGAGATGACAATGCTGTAACAATACCCAGCCCCTTATATAGACAAGAAACTCATTAAACATGGCGTCCTTCGTGGCCACCCCCGTCTTGAGGCTGACCGTTGTAGTTGATTTCTTCTTTCATTCGTTTGGTCCTCTAATATTCATGTCCAACACGGTATCCCTTCTTCTATTCTATTTTTCCATTCTTAAATTATGTAAGAGGACCTGATAGTATGAGGGAAAGTCGTATTCTTTCCCCATTTTTTCAAATTTACTACCTTATCGAACGGAGGGTGGACCGTAGAATTTCACCTTCCCTATCAATGACAATAGTACCTACTACTGCTATGATGAGCCACCCTCTCTATTATGCTAGCTTTTTATTATGTTTTCTCGTTATCGACAAACATAAACTTTTCTTCTCGATTACTCGTACAATAATAATTTTAAAAATCTGTATTTGTAAAATAAATTAATATCAGTTTCATTATAATTAAATCTATTTCTTGATGATAAAACAAAAAATTTTTCCCTTACTCATCTTGAAATGAATCTTAAGCACTGTGAGGTCTGAAATGATGAAACTATTATGTACGGAATTTTTCTATTATCAGTCATTTATTTACTGTTAATTGGATAAACTAATAGTTTTCTATTACTATCATCAAAATGCCAAATACTCCATTATTTTTCATATACAAAACATTTTAAACTAGAAATTTACAATCGAACAATATCGGTCATCTCGTAACAAGTACTCTTAAATTATCCTCGATAATTTTTGCAACAATATTTTGATGAATATCGATGGTTCGTTTTCTGTACAAGGGAATATAATTAGATAAGTATGTTATTCTATAAGTTCTCGTCTCTTTATCACTATCAGGAAATTTATAAAAGCCAATACATTCCACATTGTGTATAATCCGCCCTGCGAAATTATGCAATACTTCGTAAAATTTAGAAACTGAGAAATCTGCTTTTATCGAAAAGGTGATGTCGAATAAAAAGCACAAAGGATAGAGAGAAATCGGATCAGAAATGTTTTTCTTTTCTTTAATTCTCTTGATATCTTTCCAAGTTCCTTCAAAATTTTTTAAATCTAACTTCGTTTTCGGGGCAATTTTAGTAATATCAGGTTCACCAACTCGTTCAAAAAAATGTATGAGGGAGCCTTCAGTGTTGAATTGTTTTTCTAAACTCCGATAACCGGTACTGAGATAATTTTCGAATAGGGAGATTTGAAAAGGTTCTACTTCAGTTAATACGAAATTTCCATGAGCTGCCATTTCCACTACTTGCCAGGAATCGTTCCAACTTCTTCTGGGGTTGTCAGCTGGAGTACCACCTTGTCCGTTGCAAAGCGTAATTATTATTTGTCCATTTCGTTTCAAAAAATCTCCAGCTGATATAAAGAATTTTTTTAGGAGGTTCCTGTTCTTTTCTATTCGCATTTTTCCGCCCACGTGTGGAAAGTTGAAGATAATTTTATCAAATAGGTAGCTTTTTAACTCAGGACGTTTCTTCAGATTGGTTGCATCGACTCCTAATAAGACTCGTGCTCCTACGAATTACAAAAGTGAATTAATTTTTTGGGGATTTATTAAACATTAATTAGGAATATTAGTTTATCGGTATTTAACCAACCCTTTTCTTTGAGGATTTCCACATTGTTTTTCGCAGTATTTTTAACGTCAGTTTCGTAGCAAGAGGCGGTGATACTAATATTCAAATTCTTTCTTAATAAACCTAGGGCGAAGGAAAAGTTTCCTTCGCCCAGAAGTAAAACTTCATCTTCTTTGTTAAACACAGAAAGCCTCATTTTAGAAATGTACTTCCTTAATCAGCAAGTTGACTTTCAATTTTTGTACACACATGATCATGATTTAAGATGAGAAATTATTGAATAGATTTTGAGTGTCATAGAAATAATTTACAGTTGGGAGTTAGAAGCACTGCTCAAGAAGTTTATCTAATAACAGGTATAATATTGTGAATTTAGGAATTGATTAATTAAGTTTATCTCAGATTCGCACCATGATTTTAATGAAGCTGCCATTGTCTGGAATGAAACGAAATAAAAAATAGAAGATTAATTTATTATTTAATTAATTTACTAATTTGTTGAGAGCAAGTTTCAGATAATAAGTGATTTGCAAGTGAATGCATGCGAGTCCAACCGATTCAAAGTTCAAATCTTAGGCAAACATGAATGGACAATTTAAAATTTAACGCTTTTCACAAGTGTAGCACGGAAATTCAAAACCTGATAACCACCCTTTTGAAAATTTTACAGGAGCGCAAAAAAACGTTCGTATTTTTTGCAAAAACACAGTATATTTTAACAAAGCAAAGAGTGAATAGTTCATAACCATCTACGTTATGTGTCTAAATTTTAATACTTCATCAATTGTTGTTTAGAAGTTATGCCCGATCGAAAATTGGATCCTGATAACTCCAGGGGTAAGCGAAATTCAAAACCTGACAAGCGCCACTTGTTTTCGCGAATTTTTTTCGAAACCTTGGAACGCGGTAAAAAATTTACAAAAATTCCTACGTAACGGCGCCAAAATACAGATTTCGAAAGTGGTATTAACTCATTTTTGAAAAAAGTGGTGGTTATCAAGTTTTGAACTTCCGTGCTACACTTTTAGTCACTTTTTAGCTTCAAATGGTCACATTTTCCAAATTGCGTACATATTCTGATTTTTGCATTCTAATTAATGCCAATCATCGAATTAGATGGACGGATGTTGAAGCATTTACGCTTTTAACGTCTGGAAAATAGTAATCCGAAAATTTTCGTAAGTAATTACAATTTTACAATTTTACCATTGAATTATTCAAGTAATTATGTAATGTTTTGAAGGGATGTAGGGTCGGTCACCTTAAAACTGCGATACTAAATACTTGAATGGCTTTGTATAAAAAAAAATATACCTGGAAAAATCTAGAGATACCTGGAAAAAACTTGGAATTTTCAGGGATTTGTTTTTCAGGATTTGACTAGATACCCTGCGTGTGTTCACTAAATGAATACTTTTCGCATAAAAGGCTCATTTGTTTCATGAACATTTTTTTCTTATTCATGTGCTTAAATATTAAAAATTAGAAAAGTGTTAGATTAGTCAGATTGATGTAAATTGTGAATTATTCATCGAATTAATTGAATTCCTCTGAAATTAACCAAAAGTTACTGAAAAAAAAATCCTAAAAATAAACTTATTTGTAATAATTTTTTTTTAATCGATTGATTGTGGATTTTTTATCAGTTACATATTATGCAAGAATTCAGGCGATAGAACTATTTTCGTGAGGCTAACTATCAAGTTTTTTGTCAATAAGGGTGCGCCAACTTACCCTCTTCTCTCCTAAACTTATTTTTTAAGCGAATTTTAAATTTATTATAAAAACCTAAAACATCAAAGACATTTGCATCTAAATTAAATCACAATCTAGTTGGAGACCCATTCGAAGAGAGTTTCATTTTACGGGTTCATATCAAGTCACAAGCGGCATGTCTCCCTTGATGCATGTCTCCCCTGCGGCAAGTCTCCCTTGGCGCATATCACCTCTGCGGCTAGTCTCCCCTGCGGCATGTCCCTCATACGGCAAGTCTCCATGCGGCATGTCTCCCTTCCGGCATCTCTCCCCAGAAGATTGCCAATTTTGCGACAAGCTTCTCGAACCCAATTGTCACACCTGCGGCTTGACTCCCCAGCCGCAAGCCTCCCTTCGGCATCTCTTTCCCAAGACAAATATTAAGTCTTTCTTCAAAGTGGCAAAAGCGCGGCAAGTCTTCCGGACTCAATTGCCACATCTGCGGCTTGTCTCCCCAGTCGCAGATGTGGCAATTGAGTTCGGCAGACTTGCCGCACTTTTGCCACTTTTGAGGGAGACTTGAAATTTTTCTTAGAGGAGAGATGCCACAGGTAGGCTTGCGTCTAGGGAGACTTGCGGCTGATGTGGCAATTGGGTTTGGGAGGCTTGCCGCAAGATTGGCAATCTGCTGGGGAGAGGTGTTTCAGGGGAGACATGTTGCAAGGGTGACATGCCGGAAGGGAAACATATCTCAAGAGGGACATGTCGCAGAGGAGACATGCCACAAGGGAGGCACGTTGTAAGGGTGACATGGTTCATGGTAGATATGTCGCAGGGTGAATTGCTGTAGGGCTGACATGCTACTTGAGTTACATGTCACAGGGGCGTCATGTCACAAATGAGACATGCCACATGAGTGACATGTCGCATGATCGACATGTCACAAAGTAGACATGTCGCAAGGGAGACATGCCGCATGTGACTTGATATGTGCCCCAATATACTATACCAGAAATTTTGATTGCGTGAACTCGGTTTCAACTGAACATTCCTGAGAAGTAGATATTTATCCCAGGAGAAGTTCCGATTGAGTACGTCTGATGGCTGTCTGCTCGTAAAACGTGATCTACGAACTTGTATCTTCCCTAGGCACGAAGTGGTGCGGAAGCGGAAACGTGGCTGGGAACTATGATGACCTTGGAAAATATGCAGAAACAGACGCCTGCTGTCGAGAGCACGATCATTGCGAAGACGTAATTGAAGCTATGGAGACCAAATACAATCTCACCAATTTCGCTCTTTACACAAGGTTATGCAAATTTCATTCCTTCACTACAGTGTTAAATTTACCAGACACAAGTTTCTCTAGCTCGAGTTACTCAGAAGATAACTTTTCTCTTATTTTCTCAAGCTTTGGGGTGTTTGAAATTGCAAGCCTAATAGGAATTCCTTTTTGTTGTATGAAATCTTTTCCTAAACGAAATTTAACAATGATCAGGCCCTTTCTAAATTGAATGAAAAGTCGATAATTGTATTTCAGACGAGATTTCAGAGCTTGCAGGTTTCACTCTTTCCTTATCATCCTATTTTCCCCCTTTTTAGGGTTTCGTAGCCCTGGGCAGAAGCCCTTATGATTTCGGTCGGGTGTCTGTCCATCGTATAAAAAAGGGTTATTGAGGGGAAATGAGAAGTAGTAAGGGGAAATATGGGAAGTAGGGATAAACGAGGGGAAGTGGGGGTGAGGGGAAGGCTGAGGAAATGAAGGATAGTGATAGAAATGTGGGGAGGGGAAATGAGGGTAAGTGAGGGGATGGTGATAAAGGGAAGTGAGGGAAATGAGGGGAGGATTGACGAGGGGGAATTATGGGAGGATTAATGACGGGGAATTATGGGAAGTAAGGGGAAGTGTGAAGAAGGGAGGGGGATTGTAGGTAGCGGTGGAGAATGAGGGTTGGGGGAATGATGGGAAGTGCGGGAGGAAAGGGGGAGATTCGAACGACTTTATTAACAACTTGATAGGCTCACAGTGGGGCTAACCCAACTTTACTTGCAAGGTCCTTGCATATGGGATTTTCCAACTTATTATGGTAGTCTATAATTCCATGGACATTTTGAGACCAGAAACAAAAAGATCCATCCGTCCCTTTTTGAAAAAAGTCGACTTTTATGTTCAAAGTATTTAAAAATAACAAAAATTCCAAAAACTTGTTTACAAGATCCTTGGATATGGAATTTTCGAGCTGATTATGATAGTCTGTAATCCCAGGGACATTTTAGGACCAAAAACAAAAAAATCCCGTGGGCGTCTTTTCGAAAAAGTTGCCTTTAATGTTCAAAATATTTAAAACTCAAAAAATTCTAAAAATTTAATTACAAGATCCTTGCACATGGGATTTTTCGACTGATTATGGTATTCTATAATCCCACGGACATTTTTAGATCAGAAACAAAAAAATCCATCGGCTCTTTTTTGAAAAAGTTGACTTATATTTTCAAAGTATTACAAAATGAAAAGATTCTAAAAATTTAATTTCATGAAAAAATTCGCTGTCAAAATATTCAAAACTCAAAAAAAATCTAAAAAATTTAATTGCAAGGTCCTTGTTTTCTGTTAACATCCTAGGTTTCAGAATGTATACTGTATAATATTAATAAAATAAGTTACCACAATAATTTTTCAATTTTTAAGATTTTGAACATAAAAATCGACATTTTAAAAAAGGGCTTTATAGTTTTTTTTCTGGCCTCAAAATGTCTGGGATTACAGTCTACCATAATCACTTGGAAAATCCCGTATGCAACCTTATAATTAAATTAATTTTTTTAATTTTGAAGTACTTTGAACAAAAAAAAAATCGAATTTTCCAAAAAGAGCCCAAGGGAATTTTTTGTTTCTGGTCTTAAAATGGCCGTGGGACTACGAACTACCATAATCAGTTGGAAAATCCTGTATGCAAAAAAATTGTAATTAAACTTGAAAAAAAATTATTTTAAAATACTTTGAACATAAAAATCGACTCTTTCAAAAAGGGCCCGATGGATTTTTTGTTTTTGATCTTAAAATTTGCATGGGATTATAGACTACCATAGTCAATCCGAAAATCTCATTGCATTTTGAATGCCTCAATTTTAAATATCTCAAGCTCAGGTTAAAATTTCTTTTTTAACAAAAGTTATTTCGATTTTTGTGTTTTTGCTTCCATTATAGGTAAAAGCTGTAGTTCTTACTAAGAATTTTAATCTGAATTTTTTTTTTCTAAAGTAAGCTTCAGTATCTCTTCCACAATTAATTGCAATTAACAGTCAGTATTGATGTTTGTTAATTTCAGTTTTAAACAACGACAATATTTCCAATCATTGTCGACACATCTAACAATAAGTTGTTCAGCTTCAAAGTTAAAGGCTTCAAAATTGAAATAAATTCAAATTCAAAGCCATAAATATTTTGAAAAATAGTATTTTTAGCCCGAAAAACTTGAAGAATATCTGTTCTGAGTATTCTAAACTAAAAAGTTTGTTATTTAAAGTGAAACTGAACCAACAATTTTAACTCTAATGTTTAAAGTTAAATAATTTTAAATTTAAAGTGCTTCTCGAAATGCTTATATCAATTCAATTTCAATTTATTATCCTCTCATGTATGCTCTTGTGGGTTTTTACATGTACAATAAACCTACTGTAGTACCTTTTTTTTGCAATTTTAATATGTATAATGTATCCGCCATTATTTTCTTTTTCTAATTTTAATTCTCATTCTGCAAATTCAAAGTCCTTATCATTTCATAATATGAAATTGGAAATTTTCAAAACTAAAGGATTTTAATTTTAATGCAATCAAAATTTCACAGAATCAATATGAAGCATAGAAAAGTTTTAAAGTGGAATTTTTTAAATCAAATTTCTTCAAAATTGAGAAGTTCAGCAACATTTTAAGTCAATTTCGAACGCTTTTAATTGAAAAATTGTTAATGTCAGATACTTCCAATTTGGAATTATTGAATTTAGAACGTTTTGACTGAAAAATGGTTCAATTTCAGGCACTTCATATTTGAAAATTGTACAGTTTCTGATATATTTAAATCTGAAAGATCAGATTTTTGAAAATTTAAATTCAAAATTATTCATTTTCAAATGCTTTTAATTCAGAATGCTTGCAATTCGAAATCATTCAAAAAAATTTGGAGGGTTACAGTACAGAACTAGATAACCAAAAAAATCGGAATTTTCCACGAGAGCGAAAAAACATTCTGTAAAATTAAAAACACCATTCAAAGATAAAACAAATATTCAATCTCGAGCTGAAGTATTACTGAATTGAGTCCAAAAAAGTTTGACTAAAAAAAGTTATCCAGTTTCTGCTGCGAATTGCGATAAAAAATGTAATCCTCAGTTTAAATAAAAACTAAACACCCTCTCCCGAAATATTGAGTTTCTAAATGCTGGTAAAAAACTTTCGATTTAAAAAAGATAGCCCATTCCGAATCATCGGCCAAGAATTTTGAGATCACAGTTTCAAAGGTTTTGAAAATCGGCTTCCTGTAGCGATTAAAAATCGAATTTTCAATTCTTTTCGAAAATATAAACTTGCTCCCGAGATATGGGAAAGTTGAATAAGAATAACGAATTTTTGATATTAAAAAATTATTCTGTTCCGACAAAATCAAAATTTAGTGTCACGATATCGCACTGTGATAAACGATTTTTCGCTAAAAGTCCTATAATATAAAAAGAAGACACTTTTTCAATAAATTATAATAATTTCAAGAAGGTTAATGCTGAAAGGAAAAAAGAAGTACATATTATTACGCTAAAATACTACGTTAAATGTTTTAATTAAATTTGTTTGAGAATCTTGATGTATAAGTTGTTGGCTTTAGGGTCCAATAAAATTGAAAACAAATTGCTTCATACGTTTCGGTACGTGTTGGTGGCCGTCATTATTGAGGGTCAATATAATCCTCCACTGATCATTTTAACTAAAATTAAATTTAAAAAATTGTTAATTAAAAAATGAGAATTCGAACGAATCCTTTTAGCACAACTGAATTTGATTTTTTGAGAATTTTTTATGCAATTAATCCATTTTCGAAAAAATGTTGGTTATCTAGTTCCGTACTGCTACCCTTCAATTGTAGTTTTTTTAAGCAAACAAGGTACCTTTTTATTAAAAATTGTGCTTCTTGAAGTACTAGCAATTTCCATTTTCATCATCTCATAAACAATTTAAATTGAAATTTGTTCAATTTAAAATCTTTATACTAAAAAAGTGTTTTTTTTGTCTGGTAAGTTAATACACTAATACATACACTTTTCACCCAAAGAATAATTCATTGGTTCATTAATTCATTGATTCATTCATTCATTCACTCATTTTTTAAATTTCAATTCTTGAAGAAATTGAGGAAGAAGTAAAGAAACTCATCTGAACAATCAATTGAGATATGTATAATCAACGAGATTTAGTGAAAGCTGAAAGGCATACATAATTGAGTGTTGAAATTTTTTTATTATTTTTCAACCTAAACCTTAAGCCTTAAATTTAGCTTTAAATTAAAAATTGTTTACTTTTGAACGCTTAAATTTTTCAAATATATTTTTTTAAATTTTTAACGCATAAAAGTATGAATTGGAAACATATGAAAATCCTTTTAACCACCAAAACGATCATAATTAAAATCCCATTTATTTAACGTTTCTGCATTTACATCGCCACCATTGTCTATAATTCTAAGATTTATTAATAATTTTTTGTGAATCATTTTACTCTTAGAAATATTTTGACTGGAAGACTGATCTAAATTTTGCTAAAATAGATGTGCCTTCGTTTCTTAAGACGTTTATTATGGTGATGCGAATTAAACGCACCCGCGGTTGTAAAATGTAGAGGGAATATGAGCACACTGTACAGTATCGCTCAAAAGCATAGGGTCGCTTTCAAATAAAATATATATATTTTTTGATTTTCATTGTTTGAATTATTATGAAATACGTCAACTGTTTTATTCATGAATTACTTCATAAATAGTTAAAGTTTCGAAATATTTTTGAGTTTATTTTAGCTGAGATTCTAAAATTTTTCCTAAAATTAATTTCTCAAAATCTTAAAAACTATATATATATAGTCAATGTCGGAAATCAGTCATTGTCGACAATGCCCAGTCAATATTGACAGTGCCCGCTGGCATCGGTCATTGTCGACAACGTCTATCTCAAAAACTAAGATTCTGAAATTTCTAACATTGACCGGTCATTGTTGGCAATGCCCAAAAACCAGCAATCAATTTGCTTCAATTCTTCAGAGTTGGGGGCAATTAGCCTAACTGACGGCGAGAAACTATGTACGTGGCCAATGTCGGTTCTCTGAAAACTATTACTTTTCGGGATTGGCAATGTTTATCTCATTGATCTCTATAGTTTTGGTGTTAAATGTGAGCAGAATTAATTTTCCATTACAACTGATTGAAAATAGATGCTATTTGGCAATCGTGTAAACAATTTTCATTTAAAAGTTCAGAATTTAGATATTTTTTAATTAATAGGTTCAATTTTTCATGGTATCAACTAAGATAGTCTTTCTGACGATTCTTTGCTATGATAATTTGAAAATTGACAACTGTTAGATGTTTATGTAGTTTTCATTAACAAATGTACACTTTTACTACTTTTCAATGTATAGGCGCCAGTTTTATTTCTTCTTCTTCTTCTTCTTCTTCTTCTTTAGAACAGCTATACACTGGAACCTCTATTTAACGGCCTTCCATATACCGTCTTCGTAGAATTTCCGCCGGCTGCATTCGGTAATGAAGGGGTCCAAGGAGCCGAGAAAGAGAAACCTTGCGAGCTCAGCGGAGTTGAGCAGTTCCGTACTCACAAAGCGGACAGTTGGAACACTCGCGAGCATATTTCGCATTTATTTTTAAATACACGCGAAAAATTCTCTTTTCTTTAATTAGTCTCTATTATTAAATAGATCCATCCTTTATGATAACAAAAATCAAAATTTGTACAAAATACAGTTAACTAATTTATGTATTCCTACTGGAGATGGTTTATATGGCCCTGACTGTTTACGATATAGAAATTCTTGGATGGACTTCACGCCCATCGCAGGCCATACCCGAGACAGCCTCTAAATCGAGGTTGCAGTGTACTTCACTTTACTAGGTATGGACGTACAATAATGACTCACAGTTTCTCGATTCCAGTTAGGCACTTGCGTCCCCCGATCAAAGATTGCCTTTATTGCCCCTTAACTTTGAAGAATTGAAGCAAAGTGGCACTGACTGCTGATCTTCGGGCATTGTCGACAGTGACCGATCAATATTCGAAATTTCCGAAGTTTAGTTCTTGGGATGTCATTGCCCAGTAACTGTAACATACTATATAGAAAGTAAGCGGCTCTTATAAAATGTTGTAAAATTTTGAGTTCAAGTTTCCTCCTTGATCGCATTGAAAACATTAATTTTAGGAAAAAGCTGTAGAAATTCAGTTTTTAGGGAAAAAAAATAATTTCCTTTCTCGAAACCTAGAACACATTAATACCTATCCAAATATTATGTCTGATAGAGTTGGAAAACCATCTTGTGTTTTTATTTCAGTTTACCTTTAGTATCCCGGAATTTCTATTTAAAAAAAATATGATTATAGAAAATAACTATCAAAAAAGGATACGATACTTTTGAGTGGTACTGTAATAGCATATAAAAGAAACGTATGAGGGAGGATTGGAGGAGTACAAAAGTGTTGCGAAGCACCCCTTTGGTAATGGATGTCGAATTCACGCCTGGCCTGAATTCCAATCGAAGCCATTGCAATAATATAGAACCCTAAGCTACTCAGTTACAATTGTCACGAATGTCCATCTTGTCTCCCAATGACAGGGTGCATTGCTCCTGCGACGAGAAATTTCACGATTGTCTTGAACGATCTGAGGATGGGGTTGGCAGCAGAATAGGAATTCTTTACTTTAGCATTCTGGATACTAAGTGCTTCCGCAAAGATCATCTGATACGAAACTGTAAGCGATACTCTAGGTAATGTTCCCCATTTCATCAAATTTATCTTCTTATATTTCTCTCTTTGTCATTGTGAAATATGAACATGATCCCGTCTGTTCTGGCATCCCCTCAAATATGAAGAGGCTCGTCATATTTTAAAAGGTCAGAAACAAAAGCACCAAAATTAAAAATTATTTGTTGGCGTTCTAATATAACCAGTCAATCATGTGGTACAATATTTTTAATTATCATTAACTTTTAACACGTTTTTTAGCTAAAAAAGACGACCCTATATTAGTTATTTTTTCGCAGATTTTCTATCTGCAGTTTTAAGAGCTTCACACTCAATATTAACATAAAGAAAATGATTAAATCTTGCAGGATCAGTAAGAGTCGAATAAGAGCCGAAAAATTTCTGTAAAATAAACTAAACTTTCGAAACCACCATGCAGAATCAGTAGATAAGATTAATTTAAAAATGTGTCTACAAGTGATACAATTGGCTTTTATAACAATTCTGCGATATTTTTTGTAAAATGATCCGATGTTTTGGGTCCGCTATTTTGAATTTTGTATTTTTAATACGAAATTCGTTATCAGCGATCCCAAAAATCTTTGATAACAATTTTTTATGCAAATTCCATAATTTTTTTGTAAAATGGTTCAACATTTTGCCTCCGCTATTTTGAATGTTGCATTTTTAATACGAAATTCATATTCAGCGTACTAAAATAAACCATTAATAACAAATTCTTCTGCGAATACTATCATTTTTTGTGAAACTGTCCGCCATTTTGCATCCGCCATTTTGAATTTCGAATTTAAAATGCGAAATCTGTAAAGAGCTCGGTAAAGAGAGACCCAAAAAATCCTTGTCAAGAAAATTTTATGCAAATGCCTTATTTTTTTTATAAATCTGTCTGCAATGTTGCATTCGCCATTTTGGATTTTGCACTTCTAATACGAAATTCGGAATTAGCTTTCTAAAATAAACTATTAATTACAAATTCTTCTATAAATACTATCAATTTTTGTGAAACTGTCCGCCATTTTGCATCCACAATTTCGAATTTTGAATTTTTAATGCGAAATTCGTAAAGAGTGACATCAAAAAAATAATAACAGCCGTTTCGTTACATTTTAATTAGTTAAGGACTTTTGGTCGCATTTTGAGGATTCTGCCTTACTTTGCTTCCGTAAAAATTATAAGGAGGGGGGTAATTTTCTTTACCCTTTTTATTTTTTTAAATTGAAGTTTTAAATCGTTTTCAATTTAAAAAGTTTCAAAGTTTACGGATTTCTCGGATCCCCTTAAATATGAAGAGACTCCTCGTATTTCAAAGGGCCAGAAAGGAAAAACTCAAAATTGAAAATTATTTTTTGGCTTCCCTACAAATTATAAGAAGAGGGACAATTTTTTTTGTTCCTGGTTATCTTTTTAATTGAAGTTTTGAGCCAAAGTAGATTATTATAAAATAATCAAAGGAAAATTATATTGTATTAGTCAAGAGATTAAACTATCTTATTTATAAGTTATTTTACTCGATAGTGAATTTTAAAGTAATTGTTTTTTCTTATAATTACACAATTTAAATGTTCAATAAATAACGTGGTATGATAAGAAAAGAATTTTTATTAATATAATGGTCAGAGCGGAGTAAAAATGCTTAATTTAATCGAATCGTTCGGGAATAGGAAAAAGAATTTGTGGTTTGGCATATGAAAAAAGTAAAAAAAAAGTTTTGAAATTGGGTAATCTTCTGTTCGGTCTTTGGATTTGAAAATTCAAAAAAATGTTCTTATTGGTTAAAAAATTATGGCAAATTTTTTGTATGTACAGCTTTTGATAATGAATAGAAAAATAAGAAATTAGAATTTTAAAAAATTGTGTGCAATTAATATCTTTTTGAAAATGTGCAAAAAACATGTTTTTTTAGATTGAGTTAACTGCATACTTTTTTGGGAAAAAGTTGAATATGACGATCCTGAAATTTTTTCAGCTTGAATGAAAGAAACATGATATTATTTTGTTTTCGTGAGAACACATTTTTTTCGTGTTTACAGTGTTATGTTTTCGCAAAAAATCCAAAATCACGAAAAAAAATTGTTTCCATGAAAGCAAAATGTGTACGTGTATTTCCTTAATTTAAACTGAAAAAATGTCATGTTTGACATATTCAACTTTTTCTAAAGACAGGTGTGCATTTGACTTAATCAAAAAAATATATAGACATTTTGCACATTTTCAAAAAATTCTAAATTGAAACGTATATAAAAACGTATGCTTCTTACTTGAAGCAAAAATATTGATTCAAATAGTAAAAAACGACATTTTAAGCAAAAATGAAAAAAAAATTCAGGGGCCCGAATGAAACTTTCATTCCATTTCATTACTGCCAGTTAAAGATAATAATTTTGATCCAATCATTAATGTAATTTTAGATATTATCTAATTTCATCCAAATCTAGAGGTGGCAAATCGAAGTTTAGTAAAAAATCTTTTTTTTCTATCAGTAACGTAATCAACAAAAATTTAGGTCGGGTTCCTGATCTTTTTTTAAAGAATTTATGCAAAGCAAAAAAGGTTTTATTATTTTTTCTAAAAGAATATTTTGAAGTATGAAATAAAGAAGTATGAAGAAAATCAGGGTAGTAAATTTTGGGAATAAAATTTTTAAAAAAAATTAATTTTTTTTTTAAATAAGAAAATAACCATGAATTAGCTCTGCTGTGCTTTAGAAGAATATCGCTAACTGCAATTCGGATGTCACCTGAAAGTAGTTAACGGTAGAGCTGTTGTAATCACTTGAAATCTAAAAATTTGGATTTCCTGGGGTTTTACATAAAAAAAAGTGTTTCAGTTAATTAAATTGAAACCGAGCTAAGCGGCAGCCTTTAGCGCATTGGTGCTATTCGTGTTTTAGACTCAAAAAGTGTTCAAAATAGAAAAATTGCATTGACTTTCAAACAAATTTTTTTCATGTGAAATGTTTATCAATCTATATTTTTTCTATTAAACAAATAAGTAGTCAAAATTTGAAAAAATCGATGTGGAATCAACCCGTAAATGCGAGAAACTTCCTAGCAGCACTTTCCTAAAGATCTTATGGATCACATTAACATAAAGTTCAAGGATCAAAGATGACATCTTCAATGTCGATAAGACAGCTGCCTTTAAACCGAAATAAATCATGCCTCAATGAGAAATGTTAGTTTAAAACTCTGTTTAAAAACTTGTCAACTTAGGACCAATCTCTCCAAATCGAGATAATCTAACTTCGGCTTGAGGGCAGCTATTAGTCACTCGAGTTGACCGGAAGGATCGCTCCTTGATCTTTTGGGGTCAAAATTGGTTAGAATCGGTGAGAATTAAAAGGAAAAATGGTTTCGACAGATTTCCTAAGAGGTGTGTGGAGTACGAGCTGGACGAAGGCGGAGAAAAGATGTATCAATGGTTCGACGTACCACCCTTCAAAGGCTAAGTCGCCATTTATCACGACCAGAATTCTTCAACCGATGACCAAGGGACACACAAAAGGACCCGCAAAAGCCACTTTTCTGAACCACATGATTTCAGTGTCCACACCGTATTTTTAAAATTTATTTCTAATATCATTGTAACAGCCATGCATAATACAATTTGAAAAAAGATGGAAAGTTCGATTAAAAATTGAAGAATCTGTATGAAACTTTTCTTTGGCACCAATCTATTCCGTTTTCATCCAATCGATATTCTATTTTATTCAGGAATAACAAAGAAAATATATTCTGCTTAATCGCACAAATTAAGTCTTTTCAAAACAAAGCGTTTTAAATTGTACAATTTAAAATTAAGGCTTGAAGTGCAGTAGTGTAGCCACTGGACCGGAAAACCGAGATTTTTTTGAGACCGGGGAAACCGGGAAATGGCAGTAAATTTATTTTTTGACGGGAAATCGTTACAAATTTTTAGAAGAAAAATCTGCTCAATCACTTATGCAATTATTCTTATAATGCAATTCCAAATAAATTCGATTTCAACTTTTTTTGAATGTTAAGTTCAAGTTTTAACTTTTTCAATTATGAAATCCTTCAGTTTACACTGCGTAATTCTAAAATCTTTTACTTTAAACATGGTCAATTTTAGGTTTTTTTCTTAAGCGTACATTTTTAATTTAAAGAATTCAAAAATGCAGTTTTAAAGGCTTGAAGAATTGAAAATTAAAAGCGTTTGAAATTGAACATTGTTGATAGAAAACGTTTAAAGTTTATCAACTGTGAATATAACTTAATTAATGATTTTCAAAATTGAACTATAGTTCGAGTACTGAGTTTGCACAATAATTCATTTTACAAGACGATTCTGAATCGTTCAAAATTAAACGATTTGTACATTTTAACGTTGAAAATTAAACTGTTTCAATTCGAAAACCTTAGTAGTTGAAAAATTTTAACATCCGATTGAAACTTTATAAACTATTTTCAATTTTCAAATGATTTCAGTTTAATAAATTCATAATTAAACGCCTTTCTTTTTTTATTTTTGTCGTTCAAATTTCAGAGTGCTAATTTTAGACTTTAAACGTTACAGTTTTAATTGTTTCATTTTTTAAATGCTTAATTTGTGATTGAAAGTGTTGAATTTCACAATTCTAATTTTAAAAGAATTGTAAGAAATTTTGTTATTTAATTTTTTCCGAATTGGAAGAGGAACTTTTTTGTTTCTTACATTTTTAATTTTATTAATAAAAAATTAGTTAATTCAAAAAGTTTAAAGATTTACTTTTCTTAAATAAAAATCAGTTAATTAAAAAATTTGGTAGTATTAACATTTTCATTGAGTTTGAAACAAGAAAATTTTATTGATTAATTTTTGGAGAATTGTCAGAGGGACGTTTTATATTTTAAAGATTTTTATAGAGTTGGGAGGGGCAAAATTTGTATAATTCCTTTTTCTCTGAATTGGAAGCCGGAAATTTAAAAAAAATATTTTTGTTGAATTAGAAAAAAGGAAATTTTATTTTTCAATTTTTTCTCAACTGGAAGAGGAACTTTTTTGTTTATAAGATTTTTATTGAGTTGGAAGGGACGAAATTTTGGTTATTTATAAATTTTTTTCTGAATTGGAAGAGGGAAATTTTTTGTTTTTAACAGTTTTATTGAGTTGGAAGGGAGGAAATTTTGGTCTACAATCTTTCCTGATTCGGAAGTGGCGCTTTTTTTGTTTTTAGCATTTTTATTAAGTTGGAAGTCGTGAAATTTTTGTTATTTTTTCTGAATTGGAAGAGGCCATTTTTTATATTTAGCAAGAATGTTTTTTATTTTTTTTCTGTGAATTGGAAGAGGGAAATTTTTTATTTTTAATAGTTTTAATAAGTTGGAAGGGAGAAAATATTGGTTTTCAATTTTTTATAACTGGAACTTATGTTTTTATCATTTTTATTGACTTTAAGGGCGAAACTTTTCATTTTAAATCTTTTTGCTGAATTGGAAGAGGATAATTTTTTATTTTTAGCATTTTCATTGAGTTGGAAGAGAGGAAGTTTTGGTTTTCAATTTTTCCTGATTTGGAAGAGGGACATTTTTCTTGTTTTTAACATTTTTATCGAGTTGGAAAACAGGATATTCTGGTTTTGATTTTGGTTTTGCAATTATTTTTAAGTTGATAAATTCAAAATTTAATTGCGTATTTGATTTTAATAAAAAATCTTTAAGAGTGAGCAATTTTAAAATCAAATTCTTCCATGTCGAAAATTTTTTCATTTTGTAGCATACATAATTGAACAATAATTATATAATTATATATTATATAATTAATCTTGAAGAACTCAAAGCGGAAAACAAACTTCTACCGAATTGTTTATTTCGACCATTTGATATTGTTCGTGTCCGTTCTTATCCATTTCGATTCCCAAATAAAAATTTGTACTTTTCTCTATCTTTTTCCCAGCGCGAATCATTTTTTTTTAAATTAAAATTTTGATTTTGATTTGACTCGGTGTTGATGACTTTCCTGGCGAAAATTTCGGATAGGAATCCTATCCGTGCCAGTCCGAACCAATACGAATTATTCCGAAATATGTATCCGAACCAATCCGAATCAATCCGAAAGGAGTGTTGAATCTCGTTCAATCAAAGTCAGTTAAAAATTAATCCGACTCAATTCAATTTAATCCGAACCAAATTTTCAATCTGAATGAACCCAAGTCAATCCGAACTGGGAGTGATATATACTAAATTTTCAATCCGACTGAATCCAAGTTCGGATTGAATCGGATTCATGCGGATTGAAAATCCAAATTTACTTGGATAGTTTTTCCACAATTTTCAGAGAATTCAACTATGAAAAACTATCAACTTTATACAATTTTTTTAATAATTCTCAGAAATATTATCAGAAAGAAAATCGAGGGGTAACATGAAGACAATTTAAGCTTTCATTTTCCTGATTACATCTGATTATTCTCCTCCTATTATAGCCGCTTTTCATTCCCTACAATTTCCCAATTTTTTGAAATTATTCCTTATTTTGACCTTTAATAGGTTCCGTGAGACTTAACCCAAACTAATCACAGGAAAACTAATTAAGGGAGAAAGCTATTGAACCAGCGTCAGTTTAATTGCTCGAAGCGAGTTTAATTGTCCATTTTCCCTCGTCGAATGCAAAGCTCTATTTTTTTCCATTCTCATTTAATGTGAAAAGTGGTGCAAACGTTAATAAAGTCCATCCAATATTCCCTGCTATAAAACAATATTTGCAAAAGAGAATATGACACACTGTCCGTTTTATCGCCTCCACAATAATAGCGAACTGAGCTTTTAATGTCCATTTTAGAAATGAGAGCAGCCTTCATATTGTGTCATTAAACTGATTATACCTATAGCCAATCGAACTATCGTATTAGGGGCCATCGTTAAATTACATAACGTATCCTCTGCCAATTTTTTTATTCCTCCCTTATAACCTTATCCTTACGTAGTTCTTTTCAAATATTTTCAGGCATATCTTATTACATACAGTTTAGTGACACCTGAATTATTAAATAATAAATAAATTATTGAAATGAAAAAAAATTAGTACAAACCTTAAAAACATTAAATCCAAAGTTTTATTACAATCTGTCAAGTACTTTGTGTTTATTGTAATTGTCGCGTGATCATCCCAGTGATTTTCTGAACAATGGAAAAAAACGAATTTCGTGTTCTCATTAAACATTATTATTTGTGAGGCAAAATGTCTAAAAAAATCTAAAGAAAATCTTGAAAAGTAATATGGCACATCTGGTCCAGCGAATACAACAGTCAAAAGGTGGATGCAAGAGTTCAAGTTTAGTCGTACGAGCAATTGAAGGTGCGTGAGATTTCTAAGATGGTAAATATCTCAACCGAACTTGTACACAACATTTTGCATAATCATTTGAACATGCGAAAGCTATGCGCGCGATGGGTGCTGCGCGTTCTCACTGACAGGCAAAAGTTGGAAAGAGCTGATGTTTCTCAATCTAATTTGGACATGTCCAAGCGTAATCCGAAGGAGTTCTTGCGCCATTGTGTAACCGTCGTCGGAATCTGGATTCACCACTATACCCCCGAGATAAAGCAGCAGTCAAAGCAGTGAATACTGCCTGGTGAAAGTACACTAAAGGAGGCGAAGGCTGTTTTGTCAGCTGGGAAGGTCATGGCCACAGCATTTTGGAATTCCCAAGAAATTATTCTCATTGATTACTTGGAGACGGGTAAAACTATAACAGAAACGTGCTATGCATCATTATTAGACCATTTGAAAGCCGAGCTACAAAAACAACGGCCACGATTGGCGAACAAAAAAGTGCTGTTTCATCACCTTAATGCACCGGTTTATACCGCCGCTATCGCATTAGAAAAAATACACGAACTGAGAATTGGGTTTCGAATTGATTCCTCATCCACCCTATTTTCCAGACTTGTCTCCGTGCGATTTCTTTCTATTCCCAAACTGGAAGAGATGGATGGCTGGCAAGAGATTTTACTCAAATGATGAGGTAATTGCCGTAACAAACGCCTACTTTGAGGAGATGATCGCCGACTACTATAAAAAAGGCATCAAGCTTTTAGAAGCACGTTGGAATGAGTGTATCGAGCTGGAAGTGAACGATGTTGAAGAATAAATGCGAATCTTCTCAAAAAAATGTTGTCTTATTACTCAGGCTTTGGACTTTTCAAACGACGTAGTACCTAGATATTTTCTACAGAATGATAAAAAAAAATACTAATCTGATTATACCGATATAAAATCTTTATAACGTTATTCAAATCTTTTGTAATTAATAATTCGTTGAAACTTTGACGTTAAATTCAGGGCTGCCACTCAGTCGCTTTTAGTCACATTTTAAATTGAAAAGATCACTTTAGCTACTTTTCCTTCAATAAATTAAAACGTAGAGCCCAACGGTTAACTACTATTAAATTCAGGTCTTTACCTATTTCTGAATTTTTTTGTATTCCTGTGATTTTTTAAAAAATTCTTCTTGAATTTTTTGGAATTTTCTTGAAATTCACTGAATTTACTGGATCTTTTTTGGATTTTCAATTTATTTCTTAATTTACCATAAACTACGTTACCAATTTGGGGGAGGGCGGGGGCTAAAACTACGGTGGGTAAAGTGGGGGGGGGGTGTCAATGGATGTACCTTTACGAACGTTTGGTTGAAAATTTAGTTATTATGTGGAAAATGGAACTATTTTGTTATCTCTTTTGGGTCGAAAATATTCAACTACTTGGTTGAGCTGCTTGGTTAAGAATTCATTTTTTTTTGCTTGAAGATTCATCTCTTTTGTTGAAAATTTAACTATTGCGTTGAAAATTCGTATCATTTTTGGTTGAAAACTGATATTTTCGAGATTAAAATTCAACTATCTGGTCGAAAATTGATCTCTTTTAGTTTAAAATTCAACTAACTGGTTGAAAATTGATTTATTTTGTTGAAAAATCGTCTTTTTCAGTAGAAAGTTAATCTTTTTGTCAGAAAATTCATCACTTTTTGTTAAAAATGTAACGGTTTGCTTAAAAAGTAATCGGTTTTAGTTAAGCATTTAACTATTTTGTTCAAAATTCGTCGTTTTTGCTTGAATTTAATTGTGTTCAATTTTTAAGTAAAATCGTGTTTGGTTTAAATATTAACTATTACATGTTTGGTTAAAAATTCATTGGGTTGAAAAATCAACAACTTGGTTTAAAGTTGAACGACTTTGTAGAAATTTTTTTGTAAGCTAACTTTTTTGTAGAAAATTCATATATTTTTTTGAAAATTCGTGTTTTTTAGTAGGAACTTAATCTTGTTTGTTAAAGATTCATCTATTTGGTTGAAGATTCAACTGTTTTATTGAAAATTCGTCTTGTTTGGTTCAATTCAAATGGTTGAAAATTCGTTTCTTTTTTTGCTGAAAATTAATTTTGGAAACTCAAAATTTAACAATTGCATTTTTGGTTGAAAACTTATATTTTTTGATTGAAAATTAACTTTCTTTTTGAAAATTTATCTATTCGGATTTAAAAGTCAACTGTTTTTTAAAACATTCGACTTTTTAGCTTGAAAACTGAACTCTTTTGTTACAAATTTTTCTTTTTGGGCAGAAAATTGATCTTTTTTGTTGAAAATTTATCTATTTTGTTGAGGATTGAAGTATTTTGTTGATTTTTTTTTTCGTTGAGTTAAGCTGGTTGAAAATTCGTTTTTTTTTCGAAAAGTTTTTTTATAAATTTAAAATTCAACTGTTCTATTTTTGTTTGAGAACTTATCTTCTTAATTAAAAATTCAACTATTTGGTTGAAAATTTATCTTTCTTTGTTTAAAATGAACTTTTTGTTGAAAATTCAACTGCTTTTAAAAAATTCGTCTTTTTGGATTAAAAATGTTACTATTTTGTTGTTACCTAGGCCTATTGGCAACTAAACTCATTATAAACGCGATAAAACGTAGAATAAACGTGAAATCTGTGTAACAAAACAGAAACAAAAATTTAATTAATTTGATTATCTTAATTAATTTTTAACAAAGTAGTGAACCACAGTTGCATTTTGAACCAAAAAATATTAAATTTCTAACAAAAAAGACGAATTTTTGAATGAAAAATGTAGTAATTGATATTTTAATGAAAAAGATGATTTTCAGCCAAAAAGATTAATTTTCTACCTAGAAAGATGAATTTTTAACAAAATACGTACATGAATTCTCAACCTAAATGGAATAGTCAAACTTCTTAGTTAAAAAATTAGTTCTCAACAAAAAAAAAACGAATTTTTCAACAAAAAAGTTGAATATTTAAGAAAGCGGTTCAACTTTCAACCAATTAGTTGAATTTTCAAGCCACAAAGACGAATTTTGAACATAATACATAGTTGAATCCCCAAAAAAAACATATTAATTTTCAACCGAACAGTTGCATTTTTAACCAAGAAGGATGAAATTTCTACCAAAAGAGATGAATTTCCATTCAAAAAAGGCGAGTTTTCAACCAAGAAATATTTTTTAGTCAAGAAAGGAAGAAAATGTCAATTAAATTGTTGAATTTTTTACCAAAAAATATGAATTTTAAACATAAAAGTTAATTTTCCAACAAATTATGAAATTTCTCATAAAAAAAATGAATTCTTAACCAAAAATATAACAGACTTTTCAACCAAAAATGTCAAGCAAACTGCATATTTGATAAAATTGTTACCTTAATAATAAAATTATTACTGTCGTGAATAATCAATTTAAAAAAAATTTACTTTAATCATTTTTTTAGCTGAGATATAATAATGTTTTGAACATCGAAGAGCTTTCAATTGATAAAAATACATTAGAAAAAAATTCAAAGTTTAAAGAAACAAAAACAGGAAAAGTATGTTTTTCAAATAGTCATTTTTGTGTGTTTTCAAATTGTTCCTTTCTAGCTTATATATGTACATACTTATAAAAATCGATTTGAACAAATTCAAACATGAAAATTCTTCAATTGAGTTGTTTATCTATTTTCCAACCTTTAATCTTTTCGAACTTTTTTCTCATGCATTTTTATCAGTAGAATGTGCTAAAGTGTTCAAAACATTTTTCAAAGCTAGCTAGAATAACTCTTAAAACACAAAAATGAACCCTATGATATAAAAAGTTCTTAATAATGAATGAAATCCTCTTTTAATCCCCTTTCTACCTAAAATATTGAACTACTGAACCGCTGTGATCCCTGTGGTATTATGAAATTTCCTGAAAAGCGTTGGATCGGATAATTTTTTTTCCTTTTCTTCCGACGATTTTTCCCAATAGCTTTTGACACCGTTTTTTATTATGCTATATAGTAGTTGAGCATGAAAGTGCAAAGAATCATGTAGCTCGCCAAAACGAGATTGGAGATTGTCCAATAATTTTGGAATGGGGTCTTTTACTGAGCTATAAATGATTTTTAGGTGCTGATCCCGCAGTTTGTTGTGTTCTCCCATTTCCTCTTCGAATAAATAGTTTCATTAACAATTTGGGTTTTTGCTAACAAATAGCTCTTGGCCTCCTTCAGAAAAGTGTGCAATTTTTAATTTATTTGAGTTTGTCATTTTCGGAATTTTAGTGCTTCAAACATTAAAGTCTCTTTAATAAGGACCATTTTTCATTTCAACGCATCCCAATTTGAACAGTCTTCAAAGGTTGAAAAATTAATAGTATATTGTGCAACAAGTTAAAAAAGCGAGAGATTTAAGACGAGTGTGAAGTTAGCCACCCTCTCTCCGCTCTGGTGGCTATCACACGAGTTTTAAATCGTCGCTTTTTCAGCATGTGGGCCACGATACTTTTTCTGTAATTTGTTTAAAAAGTGCTAGTTTTTTTTACCTGTTTTTTGTTTAAAAAGGAGGCGATTTGTTGTCGATTGACGCAACAATAACAATGGCAATTGTCAAGACCATGGCAATAATAGGGCCGTAACAGTAAGTTGGTATCAATGTTTGGTCAGGAGGGTTAGCACTGGTGGAATTAAATACAACGCAATAGTTGTGAGTTCACCTTCACTTCAGGGTTCGTTCAGTAGTTCGCACTCCATTTACTTTTTTCACTTGCGTAACTTTTTTCGCTGTGTCCGTCTACTTTTTTCACTGCATCCGTCTACTTTTTTCACCGTTGCCCGGAAAGGTAGACACTGTGCATGCGCTACGTCATCGACAACAAAACTGTCACTTTTTACACAGAAAACAGGTGGAAAAACTAGCACTTTTTCGCGAATTATAGAAAAAATATTTTATATTATATTATAATTTATAATTTTATGGACCCGATATATGCAGGGCTGCCCGCACAGTCACTTAAGTCACTATTAGTCACTTCTTTTTCTCTCAAATCACTTTTTAGTCACTTTTTCAAATGAAAAAGTCAGTTGAGTCACTTTTCTTTGAATAAATTAAAGCAGAGGGTCTTTTAAATTCTCCTTGAATTCTTATGATTTAATCAAATTCTCTTGAATTCCCTTCAATTGTCCTAAATTTACTCCAATTTGACTGCAATTATTGGAATACTTTGAATTTAAATTTTTCTTCAATTTATTTGAATTAATTTCGAATTCATCCTGAATTCTTATTAATTCATCAGGAATTCTTTTGAATTTTTTGGAATTATCTTGAATTTGTTTGAATTCACTCTGAATTCTTGTGAAGTCAATTAAATTCTTCTAAATTCACTTAATTCTACTCAATTCAATGGATTATTTTTATTTTTATTTAGGTCTTTCTAAATTCACTCTCAAGTCTTTTAAACTCATCTTGAATTCTTAGGCATTTTATCAAGTTTCTTGGATTCCTTTGAACGTTTCTCAGTTTATTCCAGAATGAATGAATTCAATGAATTTTTTAAACATTTTTGAATTATTTACAATTCACTTGAATTTTTTAAAAATTCACGTTTATAATTAAATTTTATTTAATTTATTCGTTATTATTTATTAATCTTTTCATTTCGCTTAAATTGGATTGAATTTGACCTGAATTCTATTCACTTTCATTTTACTTAAATGAATGAAAATTTTTTTATTTTAAAAATTTTGTTCCATTCACTCAAATTCTTATGAATTTCATCGAATTCTCTGAAATACCTTTCAATTTTTCTAAATTCACTTCAGTTTTACTGACATCAATGGAATATTTTGGATTTTTCGAATTTTTTTCAATTTATTTGTATTTATTTAGAATTTATCCTGAATTTTTTTGAATTTATCTTGAATTCTTTTGAAATCTTCGAAATTCTCTTGAATTTGTTTGAATAAAAGTGAATTCTTGTGAAATAACTTAAATTTTTTTAAATTCACTCAATTCTGCTCAATCAGTGGATTATTTTTTTTTAGTTTTGTTTTTATTCGCCCTGAAGTCTTTTAAACTCATATTGAATTCTTTCAGGCATTCCATTAATTTTTTTTAATTTCCTTGAACTTTTTTCACTTCACTCCAGATTAAATGAATTCAGTGAATTTTTTTAACATTTTTGAATTATTTTCAATTCATTTGATTTTTTAAAAATTCGAGTTGATAACTCAATTTTATTTGATTATTTGGGATTTATTTATTAATTTTTTTGATTCTCACAAATTGTGTTGTATTTGACCTGAATTCTATTCACTCTCATTTTACTGAAATCAATTCCCTTGAACGTTTCTCAATTCACTCCAGATTAAATGAATTTAGTGAATTAAAAAAAAAATTGAATTATTTTCAATTCACTTGATTTTTTTTTAATTCAAGTTTATAATTAAATTTTATTTCATTCTTTGAGATTTATTTATTCATTTTTTTAATTCACTTAAATTGTGTTGAATCTGACCTGAATTCTATTTACTTATTTCATTAAAATATCAAATAAAATTAAAAAATTATAATTATAAAATTATAAAATTAAAAATCAAATTAAATCAAATATTTTCTTATTTCACTCAAATCAATGGAAATTTTTTTATTCTTAATATTTTGTTCCATTCATTCAAATTCTTCTGAATTTCATCAAGGTCTATTAAATTCCCTTTAAATTTTCTAGATTGACTCCAATTTTACTGAAATCAGTGGAATATTTTGGATTTTTTTTCAATTTGTTTGAATTAATTTGGAACTTATCCTGAATTCTTATCATTTTATCCTGAATTCTTTTGAATTCTTTGGAATCCGCTTGAATTTGTTTGAATTCAGCCTGAATCCTTTTAAATTCAAAGTACATTAGTCACATTAGTACTTTCATTTAATTTTAGTCACTTTTTGGGTTAGAAATTATTCAATGTTGGTCACTTTTTCGGTATAAATTAGGCTGTGATAGCCGTGGATATATATTATATTATATTTTCAAAAGTTAACCGTTTTTAAAGACATTTTTGATTTTAAGTAGCTTCCAAACTTAAAACTTACAAATTTTGATTTTTCTAGATTAAAATCGTTCAAGTTGGAAGAGTTTTCAAATCGGAAGCTATCGACGTCGGACAATTTATAAATTGACAAATTTTAAATATGAATATGAAGTATTATTATTATTATCATTATTATTATTCTTTTGAATCATAATTCTGATTGATTAAAACCTCCCCATTCTGAGCCCTTGAAAATAAAAAAAACTTTCAAAACGATTAATTTGAAATCGCTCAGTTTTGAACTTTGTTTCTCACTCTTCAAATGAAATACAGACATTTTAATAATTTTATATATATGCTTTGAAACTAAAAGCTTTCATTTTTAATGCTTTTCTAATAAAAAGTTTTCTATTTATTTATTGGTTTCCTAAACTTTCAAACTTTCATTTTATCCAAATTGATAGATTGAAAAGTTTAAGAAAACCGCATTGACAGCTTTCAAGTTGGATCGTTTCCAATTTCGAAACTTTTAAAGTTTTATCTTAGTTGAAAACTTTTAAATTGGAAAACGCCTCAATTTTGAAGTTCTCCATTTGGAGCAAAATTTAAATTATGTATATATAAATGTCGAATTCGAATTTAGAAGCGTTTCGTATGCAACATCCGAATTTTCCAAATTTAAAAGTTGATAAAATCAAATTCTAAAGTTCCTTGATTACTATTTTAGTCAGAAATTATTTAAAGAATTGGAAAAATTGGAAAATTTCGAAAGTTTCAATTTAAAATCGATGCAAAAATATCCACATTTAAAGAGAAATGTTTCAAATTCAAGGAAATATAATTTTATTAATTATACGCTATAATTTCCGAAACTTTCATGTAAGTATAATGAGCAGCAACGACTTCAAATTTAGCTAAACCTTGCAATTTTGTTGGCCAATTTTTTCAAATTAGTCACGGCAAATCAGGAATGACTTCGGATCTTGAAATCCGCCCAACTGACAAAATTTGAGAAATTAAATTATACACGCTATAATTGACCCAAGAAATAATTAATAGTTCATGAAATCACTTAATGTTCCTCGTAATTATAGAGTTAACTTTTTATTTACTCCCTTCAAAACTTATTTCCGTCTATAAATCGCATTAATCGCTGCAAGAATAATTATGTTTCTAATTATCCTGTGCTTCTATGACAAGAAAAAGTGTAGAACTTTTCCAATTTTCATTTTGATACATTTTCCGATTCAGACTTTTAGTTTGTAATTCATTTTAGAAACTGAGGGCAAACGAGTTGGAGCTTTTCCAATTCACATTTTCGTGTTATTTTGTTTTTGAGCTGAATTCAACTTATTTATAAAATCAACAGGGTGTCTACTAATCGGGAAACCCGGGAAATAGCCGCCAGTTAAAATAAAACCGAGGATTAACCGGGAATTCAAATTCAAACCCGGAATCACATTTAAAGTTTTCGAAAATGTGATATTTTTTATTGGTCGTGATAACAAGACAAATAAATTTTAAAATTGTAATAAATATGAGCAAAAAAATTATCCGGAAATTAAAAAAAAAATTATAACAATTAGGAAGAATGTTTAATTGTAAGCTCTGATCAAATTGCATTCTCCGAGACATATAATAATTTATAATTATTTATCATGAAATTCTGCTTTGTTGCGCAGACCTTTTTAATTTGAATCCTTTCATATCTTTTTCAATGTTTTTAAAAATAACGGTTTTTAGAACAAACTTTATATGTATTGTATTTGACAAATAAGGACATATAGATTAGTGATATTGTTTTAATAACCTTGTAGATTATTTCCGGCTATTAAATTAATATTTGTTGAAAATTTCTTTTCTGAATTTTTTTTTTTAAATCAAAACTAGAAGTCACTTGAGTTATTTTTAGTCACTTTTTTTCTCAAATCACTTTTTAGTCACTTTTTATAGATAAAGTCCCTATACTCACTTTTCAAAATGAAAAGGTCATTTGAGTCACTTTTCTTTCAATAAATTAAAACAGAGAATCAAAGGGTTAACCACTATTGAACTCAGGTCTATACCTATTTCTGAATTTTCTTATATTCTTTCGAATTTCCTTGAAATCCAGTGAATTTAATGAATTTTTGCTTGGATGTTGACAATCTTGTTCCATTTGCTTAAATCATTTTAAATCCACCCTGATTTTTTCAAAATTCATCTTGATTTCGTACGAATGTCATCGCATTCTTTGTAATTCTTCTGAATTCTCTCCAATTTTACTGAAATTTTTGAATTGTTTGCCGTTCACTTGAATTTTTTTCAATTTCATCGAATTCTCATCATTTCCCTTAAATCCCTCCAAATTCAATGAATTTTATTTTATTCATTTTTTTTTTCATTACATTTTTTTTCCAATTCACTCAAATTCTTCTGAATTTGCCCTGAATTTGTTCACTCCCAATTTACTCAATTCAATGAATCTTTTTTGATTTTAAAAATTTGGTTCATTTCGCTCAAATTTTTATGAATTTGATCAAAGTCTTTCGAATTCCCTTGAATTCTGCAAAATTCACTCAAATTTTACTGAAATCAATGGAATATTTTGGATTTTTTCTCAATTCATTTGAATCCATTTAAAAGTCAACTTAAATTCTCATTCATTTATCCTGAATTCTTTTGAATTTACTTGATCTCTTCTAAATTCATTCAATTCTCCTCAATTCAAAGGATTTTTTTTATTACTTTTTTTGAACTCACCCTTAAGTCTTTTAAAATAACCTTGAATTCTTAGGCATTTCATCAAATTTTTTATAAATTCCCTCAAGTTTGTTCTAAATTCACTCCATATTAAATTAATTCAATGAAATTTTTAAATAGTTTTCAGTTGTTTTCAATTCACTTGAATTTTTATCAACTTCATAGATAACTTCTCATTCCCCTCAAATTCTTCTAAATTTACTCAAATTTTGTTTTATTCATTAGTTTTGTTTATTTTTTGAATTTCTTGTTCCATCCACTTAAATTCTGTTGAATTCGTCTTTAATTCTGCTTACTCTGAATTTATTCAATTTTGATGGAAATTTGTTTATTTTTAAAATTTTATTTGATATACTGACATTATTATGAAATACATCAAAGTTTTTTGAATTCCCTTGAATTCTGCCAAATTCATTCCAATTTCACTGGAAACAATGGAATATTTTGGATTAAATTTTTTTTCTCAATTCATTAAAATTTACCCAGAATTCTTTTGTATTTAACTTAACTTCTTATGAATTTATTCTGAATTCGTTAAAATCCACCTGGAATTCTGATAAATTTCACCAAATTCTTTTGAATTCTTTTCAATTCAAAAGAACATTGAGTCACATTATTAATGCACGTTAGTAATTTTAGTCACTTTTTGGGTTACAAGTTAGTCACCTTTGGTCACTGTTTCGGTCTAAGTAGGTCATTTTTTCACTTTTTTCAAGTAAAGTAGGCTGTGGCAGCCCTGGTGATTACAAAAACCACTATAAAAATTATTTATTTGAGTACTAAGTGAATTTTACATTAACTATGTTATACACACATATAATTATAATTTAACTGTACAAAAAATAATTAACCAAAGATATGTTTTGCAAAAAATATCAGCTGTCATGTTAACCAAATCTGCACAGATAATGCACGCATTGTGCATTTTTTAATATAATTTGTTCATAAAATTAATAAGAAATTTTGGATGACAATTTTCGATCATCAAATATCACTGGTGACATAATTTGAGGAAAATGAAGAGAAAAAACGATTTCTTACTGTTTTCAAATGTCCACACTGGACAATTGTTTATATAATTTTTTTATAAAATTTATAAATAATATCGATGACAAATTTTTTATGATTGAGTATCATTTTGCCGATAAAAGCAAGTAATTTTAATGCAAAAATGTACTTTACGAACGAAAAATCCATAATGTAGACTATTTGTTAATCTAATTTGTTTATAACAATTAACTCAACGACAAAATAATTTTTTTTGCTCATAACTACTCCCGCGCATTAAGTCCAGCGATGCTGAGTATAGGAAAAAAATTTTCACCAAGATGAACAAAAAAAAAAAAAAAAATCGGCTTTTTTCCCTATTTGCATTAACATAAAAGCTTAAACAGAGAAAAATTTAAAAATCAGGCCACACAAATCACTTCAAAATTTAATGTTGAATTTTTCTTTCAAAAAAATCCAAGATCGGCCAAGAATTACCTTTTACAAGTTATTTTGAACCTCGTTTTTCTATTTTATCCTACTGCGTGCTGTGGGGGCTCTTCTGGTTTTTCCTATATGGATGGCTAAATGGGGCTTTTTCCACACGAATATTAAGAGCTTTGATATTTATTTGATATTTTTTATTAGTAGACACCCTGAATAATCACCTTTGATATTATTCTCTCTAGGTTTTTTTTATTTCTTTGATCTAATTAAGTGCAAAATAACGTTACAATAACATATTTGATGAATTAATTAATTTCCTAGGTTTGTGAGCGAACATACTTTTGGAAATTCAGAAGCAGATGTCAAATCTGAAACTTGGTTCATTAACCATAGCCTCTTTGACCTCATCCACTTGAGCCCTCGTCTCACTAGGAGACTTGTATGTACGTGCTTTTCAAGTGCGTACTTGCGATTTGCCATGTAGAATTGTAAGAGACCATATTGAACATCTTCAAGTCGGAGAGCGTCCTGATAACGAATAAGATGTCTTAATTAATCTGAGAACATCGTAAGTAGTCAGTGGTTATAATAATTATAGTACTCAGAGAAAGAGTCTCTGTAGATCAATTATTAATTATTCATTAACTAACATTATTAAACGCGCGTTATAGCGCGCGAAACACATTACGTTGCCAATTAATGTCATTGAAAAACGAAGTATATCCTTTATTATAATTTGAAATACGTAAATAATTATAATTTAGTATAATTATAATTATATATAATTAAATATAATATATTAATTATATTATAATATAATTATAATTTTGTAATTTAATTCATTAATAATTTTGAATACAAAATATTTTTAAAAATTAACAGCAATAGTTTCATTTCGAGAAATGCTTGGTTTTACAATCATTTAATTTCTAGGCTTGATTTTTCAAATTTGTAATTTGAAGAATAAATGTTTAATTTTGAATATATGAGTATTAAATTGTTAATCTTAATGCATTATTTTAATATTTCATAATTTTAAGTGTTTCCAATTAAAGACGTTTTTTGTTCTCAGATTTTGATCATTTTGATTTTTAAATTGCACAATTCTGAGCACTGCAAATTTAAAATTATTTAATTTTTGATACTTTCAGTTTGAAATTTGTCAATTTTAGTACCTGTTAAGTCTTCTTATTTTCAGTTGTAAATTCAAGGTTCGGATAGTGCCACTTTTTTCATTTTTAAAATTTTTTCGACTTTTTTTGAAAAAATGCGACTTTTTCAAGAAAAATGCGCCTTATCTGTTTTTTCTGTTCTTCTCAGAAGTACGATACTTAGTTTCAATTTTAATCACATTGAAACATTTAAAATTGAATTCAAAATTAGAAAAAATTGTACCGTTTGAATTGAGAGCAATAAAAATTGAATAATTTCTCATTGAAGCTTTATAATTAGACAATTTTAGATTAAGAGCATTGGAAAAAGAATGTCTATTTTCGTGAATTCGTATTTAAAGTTTTAATTTTTTCAAATTGCAATCTGTAAAAGTTGGACATTTTTAACTCGAAAAAGCTTTAATTAATTTCAAATTCAATTATTAAAAAATTAATAATTTCGTATATAAATCATGCAGTCTTAAGTGTTGAGTAATTTTAAGTTTAAAGTTTTCAAAATGAATGTTTCTGAAGTTCAAAATTAATTTAAATTATAAACTTCTCCTATTTGAAAATATGCGAAATCCAAGTTGACAAGTTTGACAGTTCAGAAAGAATATTCTAAACCTAGATTTGGAATCCGTCAAGCTGAATGACTATCGTTGAAAAATGTTTTTAACTTTAAAGTTTATTTCGATTGTGCAAAGAATATATTTGAAAGTCAATAAGAATTATGTACTCTGTATTTCTTTACAAATAAAGTTATTATATCAGTCATTTTGTGTCTGATACTGTTTTTTTCTCATTATCTTTGAGAATTTCATGTGAATTTTTGTGGACTTTTATCAAAATTCCATGCGATTTTTGCATATTTTTATGCGACTATTGCGGCTTTTTAAAGCTTACTGTTTAATCAGAGCCCTGTAAATGCTTAGTACTGAGATGAAGCTTTCAGGTCTAAAAATAATAATTGTTCTATTTCGGGGGCTTTCACTTTGAAACTAAACCGTCTAATTTTTTCTCATTTGTATCGTGTCTAGATTTGAAGGCTTCTAATTTGAATCTGTTCTGAAATTTCAAAGATTTATATTCGAAATTGTTTTATTACAAACTCTTTCTAATTAAAACGCTTTAAACTGGAAATTGCACAGTTATTGGTTTTCAATAAAAATAACTAACATGAGAAAATGTAATAACTCAGATTTTTAGTTCGAAATATTGAAAGCCTGCAATATTGTACTAATCTAAATTTAAAACTATGCAAATTTTGACATTTCAGCTTAATATTATTATCCTACGCATTGGATGTGATTATTGCTTACTATAAAATGTAACTAATTTCAAATGGTACAATTTTAAAAGATTTAAAAATGAAACCAAACCATTTGCAATGTTTCTGTAAAAAATTATTCAATTTTAAATGCTTTCAATTCAAGGTTGTTTAATTTTCAACGATTCTCGTTTGAAATTATTATATTTTGAAAGTTTCAAACTGAAAATTGATCAACAATAAGCCTTTAAATTTTTTAATTTACAGTTTTGAAAGATATGAAAGGGGAAATATCATAACATTTTTGTAATATTTCAAAATATTCTGATATTATTAAATTTCTATTATTTTCAGTTAAAAATTCTTTAATCTTAAAGCCTTTAATTCAGAATTATTGTATCTTTTGAGCCATTTAAATTTCAAAGCACTGAATTCAGAATGTTTAATTTTCATATGGTTTAAAATATTTTTTTTATTATTAATTTCAAGGGTTTTGAAATTAAAGTTATTTGTTGCTTTGAATTTAGAAATCTTTAACTTTAAATATTTTAATTTTTATTTCAGCTTTTCAAGATTTTTAACTTCCAAATATGTATCTAAAGTTCTGAACGTTAAAATGAAGGAAATATTTTTCCCCAGTTCTATTTTATCCATAAATATTGTTCCACATACATTCTAAAATAATGCATTGTAACTTCCTTTTGATAATCTATTATTCCCAATATAAGTCAACAAACATTTTAGTACTGTTTCTAGTTTAGAAAGCCAATACTAAAAAATTTCGTTCATTTGAACGTTCAGAACTTCAAGCACATATGTTTCAAGCGAGGTTTCAAGTCAAGTCTAATGATATGATCGGATTTTTTTTATGATCATCTTGATTATGATGTCCTTCTTTCGAAACCTGCCTTGTTCTCTTTATTAATTATGAAAACATCAAGTTTGAAATGAATAATAATCTCTTTATATTTCTTAAAATACATCTTCAAAATATTTAGAATTTCTTTAAAATCTCTGGGAATGTTTTAAAACTAATAGAGTTCCTTTTAAACACTCTGATGAAGATTTTTTAAAATTCTTTTAAAATTGTTGAAAAACTCCTAAATCTTTCAAAATATTTTCAAATCTTTTTATAACCCCTCAAACTATTTTTGATTCCAAAGAAAGATTTAAAAATGATTTGAAATCCCTTAAAATTTTTTTAAACTATTTGGTATTCACTGAAATCTTTTGAAATTCTAGAATCCTTTAATTAGTTATTTCATTAAACTAATTTTTTATATTATGTGCACTACACGGCTTGAAAAACTCTTAAAATATAATTTTCTAAATATGAAATGCATTATTTTAGGAATCCAGAAATGCACGAAGCAGAAAAACTTTTACAAAATTCGGAATAACTGTTAAAAAACTACGAAACGTCGGCAAGATTCGTAGTTTTGCACATGATTGAAACCCGAAACACCTCCTTTCATCATAATGAATCATCGTGAAAGCATTAAATCTATTATTTTTTAAAATTGTTTTAACTTCAAGAATGAGGATTAATACCCGGACATATGTCTGGAACCTTTCATTTTTAAATACAAAAATAAACGATGTAAATTTTGTAGGTCCAACACTAGAAATTCCAATATTATAGCTAAAAGTCCTATTTAATGACATTCTGTTGAACGCAAAATATTAAACGCATTTAACCGTTGATTGATGAAAATTTGAAAAGTAAAATAAAGCCTGAAAAAAATCAAATACTGGGTAATTAATTAGGAGAAATTTCGTGCTAATCTTTCATTATGCTTAGTAGAAGTTTTGAGTTTTTGTTTTCTCTTTGCTTTCCCTGTGCAGGGTCGATTTATTCTCTCAAGGATTCATAGTTGAAAAAATCTAACCTCTAGGCTAATCAATATAATGATTTGATTTTTCAACAAAGAATATTTCTTTTTTTTTCTTATATTATCAATGATAATATAATATAACAACATTCACAAAAAAATTTTAAAAAGCTCTGAAAATTGAATTAAGTAACACTAAAGACTGAGATCGTCGAAAGCGATTTTTATGTAAAGTGTAACACCATAACCTCTAAGTCGGGCTTTCCGTGGTCTTCTTGCAATCTCAGGCCTGACGAAAACTCCTTTTTCTCTTGCAAACACACCCATAATTATATAATAATAATCATCTAAAGTTATAAGATTAAATAACGTTTAGATTAGATTTTTGCTTAAGCATGCAAACAAATAATTGAACTTTATCTAACCGAATTATTAAATTCTTTTATGTGCTTAAGTAATCACGCAGGACCACAAAAATAATCATGAACTGTACTGGGACCAAGAGAAGGTATTTCCCGTAGGTTTTTGGTCACTGAATATGAATCCTTGAGCGAAATCTTTATATCACGTCAGGTTTTTGAGAAAATCAACGTTTTTGAACCAAATTTTGTAACACGTAGATCGCGAACCTGACTCAATATGCCGTCCGGGGGGTGAGTTCTGATGAGTGAGTGCGCGCGCAGAAAAAAAAACCTATTACCGCTCAAAATAGGTGACAGAAACATTTTTTTAAATATAATCACCTCAAAGTACAAGTTTCAAGCTTTAATTTGAGCCCTATTAGAAGTCTGTAGAACGTCAGGTTCGCGCCCTACGTTGTTTCGACCAAAATACAAAAAATGTGAATTTTCTCAAGAACCTGACGTGGTAGAAAGATTTTGCTTTGTGGATTCGGATTCAGCGATCAAAACTACAAGAAACACCTAGTCTTGGTCCCAGTACAGTTCATCTGTTTTTTGTGTGATCGTGTGTTATCAACTTGTGTTAAATTTGTGTAAACCTTACGCTTTCATTAAATTTACATACTTTGAGATTAGCATATGCTGCTTATATTTGCATAGCGTTTTTAGGTGTTAAAGTTCAATTCGGTCTGGCGGGTTGCTTGCGGGTTGGCCCGCGAACCCGACCTGCTCCAGTTTTGCACACCCGTAATAACATTTTTAACGAATAACTTCCTTAATTCTTCTAAAATTAAAATAAATTTTGGTGTCGTTCATTGACTTTGAATAAAATATGCTAAAATAATAAATATAACAAGATTTTGATGAATAATAACGATAATAATAGGTACTGTTTGACAACAGAAAAAATCGATCCTTTCACGTGAAGTCACCTTCCTTACTAGATAAGATACACATAAATTAAAATACTTAACATGGAATTTTGAATTTTAATGAATTAATGCAATATTACGTTTTAAATTACAATATTAGAACAAAGGGAACGATACCAATGTTCTGATGTCGACCATTTTATAGGAAAACAATACCAAACACGTAGAACAACATTCAGAGGAAAGAGACTAAATTTTTGTTTCATCATCGAAAAAAAAAAATTTCGAAAATTTTAAAAAATTGAACTGAAAAAAGATAACTGTTTCTATCTCTATTGTTCCCATCTTTTGAAATCGTTAAAAACGATACATCATACCTATTCAAAGAGCCAGAAAATAAAAGTATTTTTTAAAGTGCATATGCGATGTTGCGGTTGCCACTAGTTCCCACAGCCTACAATCGAGTCACACGTTCGTTACTTACCGTGAATTTCTCCTATTGTAAAGAGTCCTTTCTTCATTGTGAATATGTAAATATTTCGAAAACAGTACAACATACCGAAAAGTGGAACGGGATCTTTTTGTAGAGCGTTTAAAGGGGAACAACATTGCTTTGAAAACCTTTTTATTACCTCGCGTATTTTTTGAAAAAATTGAAATTTTTTATTTTCTGAAGAACCACCGACATTTTGTTAAGGCACTTTTTCTAATTTTGCAGTGCATTTCGAAAGACTTCGAAACCCCACATCAAAATTAAAAAAGAGAAGTTAAATATTTTCAGCATATCGCTTGGACTTGAGAACATTGGAAAATTGTTAAAACATTAATATATTTGACATTGGACGTTGGAAGAACGTTATGTTATATAATGAATAAATTATTTAGTTTCAATTAATGATCTTTTTTTATATTATTCATTGCTAATACTTTATTGCTCTTCAGGCAAATGTACTACTAATGTAAATCAATCAAGTTGTTTGATTTCCAGGAATAATATTGTTTCTATAAATATTAACGTCAAATTGTAAAAGTCTTAGCAGTTATTTAAAAAAATTGTGTTGTTCAATATTATTAATGGACAAAATTAAACTGCTCCCGATTAAAAGGGAATATGCGTGGATTCAGCCTGAGAAGCATTATCCTGAAAGTCAATTTTAAAAATCGTTCAAATTTTAATTTTAAGAACTGATACTTGTAGAGAATTTCAAGGCGCATCTTTCTTTGCTCTTGCCAAATTCGTAAGTTTTGTAGTGTTTGAAGTAATTGGTAAAAGGTAAATTTTCGGAATACAAAAAATTTCAATTTTTTCATTTCAACTCGCGCCAACTTAGCCAATTTGAAGAATTTTTCGATTGTATTAATACTGAATTATGTGTTTGAGTCTTATGAAACTATTTAAGAAAGGAAAACGTAAGTATTTTAATAAACAAAAAGTTGTCAATTTTTATTTTGAGACTTTGTAAAAATCATGAATTTCAACATTCAAGCGCTTCGTTTATCGAGCGAATTTTGAGCAACGGCAAACTTCCAGTGAGAAAGTTGTTGATTAAGGTTCAAAGAAAATTTCTGAAAAGTCGTAGCTCAATCGGGTTAAGGAGAAACGGTGAAGGCATTTCTAGTCAAATGAGGGTCTGAAATTTTGTTAATCACAGAAATTCAAAAAGGTTGCTATAAATATTTACGTTCAATTTAAGTTCTTATGCGGCAACAATTATTCACTTTGAAACATTTTTTAAATAAGGAAATATTAATAAAAGTAAGGCGTTTGACTAGTGCCTGAGGTCGTAACTAAATAGCTGGCAACGTCGCAACCGACGTATTTTCCATTTATGTCTAGGACTATGGAACAGAGCGCGGGATGTGGTGAAGCCAAGGAAAAAGCGGTGTTTGTACCTGCCCCTTTTACGGTATTAGCTGAGATTTTCAAGAGGATTAACCTCATTGGGCCTGTGGCCTGTACTCTGGCGAATTTGGAGTGGGGAGTCCTCTGTGGCCTGTACTATGGCGAATTCGGAGTGGGGATGATCTGCTGTGGCCTGTACTATGGTGAATTTGGAGTGGGGTGCTATTGTGGCCTGTACTATGGTGAATTTGGAGTGGGGAGTCTGCCGTGGCCTGTACTATGGCGAATTTGGGGTGGAGGCTAGGAAATTTGGGGATAGATGGCGCCGTGTGGTTGAAGGAGTCGGACTTAGAAAATAAACATAGTCTACTTATGTAATTCTAATCAAATTTTTTAGAAGTGAGAAATTTCAATTACGCGAAACTAATTATTATTTCAAAGGGAATCTATTCCTTACTAAAGGGAATTAAAGTTAAGGGAAAGATGAACGAATGAAAACGCATTTTTCTTGGTTACATATGCTTTTAATTTATTTTTGTCAAAAAAAAATTACGTCTAAACTGTTAATTCTAATGCTATGAATATAGGTACCTGAGAAACGTAGTAAAAAAATGACATCCTAATTTTTAATTCTATTCTATGAATAAGAGTACACGTGTAAAGTAGCGAGACGAATCATTAAAAATACAAGGGTGACCAAGCGAAGAGGAAGTGTTAAACCAAACGATTCCCAAATAATTATTCCACATGAGAGGAGAGAATGAAATTTATCACCTATACATTATATATAATATTTACAAAAGGTACAACGTAGCGAGCTTCGACGTGCATGATTGCACACACGAATCTAATCGATTTTTATTTCTCAGTGAGCAAATACATCTGCCGCCATGTTTAGAGTCTGGAGCTCTAAACCATTCAAGTTTATGCTTGCCTAAAAGTCTTTTATGGAGGTTTACAACACTGCGGTCGTTATCTAATAGATTGTCCGTAAAAATATCAATAAAATTACGTAAAGAACCACCATTACACATATGATACAGAAACATGATACAAAACTGACCACATACATTTGAAGACGTGCTTTGTAGTTGTTTTGTGTTCCATCTGTAGAGGGTAGAGTTTCTGCGAAGACGATGAAGATGTTCAGGAATAAGAGGCGGTATCCCATAACTGTCACAGCAGCTCCCTCTACCGTTGCCGTCGATATGGATTCCGATCTAGTAGGAAGCAGACTGAGTGTGGTCATCAGTGTTAACGACTATTTTAGCTGGTCTTGTCCATGTTTTAGGAATTTGATCTGCTGGGTACACACCAATCGTGGGCACTTTTAAAACCTGAAGTGCCTGCAATGTCTCAAGACTGTTCATTTTCAATGTTTACAATTTCGAAAGCGCAGGCCTTAGAGGCAGTACTTGATGATTCAGTTTTGACTTCAGCACCGTCTGAGACTGAATTCCTGGGTATTATCGTTTTTCTGCACGTTGTCTTTTTGTTTGACAATTCGCAGAGAATTTCTTCTTGCCGTTGTCTTCGAAGCCAGCGGCGAAGTTTTATGGCATTGTCGAGAGCACACTTGAACATTTCCTCCTTTCTGACTCCATGATGAAAACAGAAACCCTTTCTCTCTTCGAGTTTTTTAAAACCTGGACAGGTTAGTTCTTCCAAATTGATGATTTGCCTGTTAGTGATTTTTTGCAAAAGCGAGGCTTCTGATGATAAAAACCGGTTCTGGTAAACAGGTTTGTGCAGGTTTGTGCAGATTTTAACCGCTATAATCTACTATAACCTGTCTGGACGCGTCAATTTCCAAAACATTATCGTATTCAGCATAGACTATACAAGTAATAGTTTGCTGTAGTGCTTCTTCTACACGAAGTTCAATTCGCGGGCTGCCATGTTTAACGAGATTCCAGTGTGATTGACAATGTGCAGAAAGATCAGGAGTCAGATCAAATGCAAAAAGACAGTATCCGTTTTCATAATCAAAATGATCAATATTATTTCCCTCGTTCAGAAAATGAATTCCAGGTCCAGAGAACAAAGTATGGAAAGCATCAATATATAGCTTTTCTTCTGAGAAATCTGGTTGCAAAGGCTTTGATGGGATTTGCATGCCATCCACATAAAGAGAGAAGTGATTGATATTAAAGT
>JAUMHM010000078.1:8716710-8733568 GCA_032362435.1 Melikaiella ostensackeni
ACAGTGACTTTAGTTTTGTGTCATAATTTTGAGTATGTGTAAATCAATTTCCAATTAAAGAATAAAATAATCTGATTTTGAGATTTATTCAGAATAGTTCGCCTGTGTTAAAAATCAATTTTCAATCAGTGAATGAAATATGTATTAAAACAGTAATTGCTATCAATTCTCTCTGTTTCATTTTCGGGTAATAATGATTTTCTAATCTCAAAATTCTTTATTTTTATACCTGTTATTTTCCTATAAATTATCCCTGATAAGGAAGTCTAAATTGGCTTCGAAACATGTTGGTCCCCAGTCAGTAGTCAGAGTCTATTTTCGAGTTGTGAAATTTTTGGGTTTTCTTCTTTAGTACATAAAAATTTTTTATAAGAAAGTAGATTTTATTTCGATCTTAAAGAAATTTTAAAAGAGAGACATTAAGCAATGGTTTGTTCCAATCTGCAGGGTTGTCTATGAATACTTAAGATTTCTTTAATCAAGGTATTAATGATCAACTCAATTTACAGCAAGATATCTATTTCATTTAAACATAGTCCACAAATTTGAGAAATTTAGTAATTATTAGAATTGTGTTTGTGATTTTGGATTATTACCTTTTCCTATTTTGAAAAAATGGAATAGTGTAAGTAGATTGATTCGAAATCAACCTACAAACTATGATGATGAATAGAGAATAAATAAAATACATATTTATAAACGTATAAATACGAGTACTGTAATTTGGAATGCGGCATTTAGATAAAATTTAAATTTGAAAACATTCATTTACATGGTGTGATTCGCGAATTTAAGCAATTTAAGTTGTAGCAGCTTTACCTGTTTCTTTTGCTCCAAGAAAGTTGGTCTTCATTAGGTCAGCAATTTTCACTTTAGCACATCGTGGCATTCTTGTTCTCAAGTAATACTGAATTAAATGTTTAGCTTGATCGAGGCAAGGAAAATCAAAAGTTTCTTTATAGTAATGTTGTTAACAACATTGCCACTTATACCCCATCATTTCCGATCTTCTCAACAGCACCTAAGTATTTATATTTTAAAAGATTTAAACTTTAAATTCAAAGCTAAGTGAAAATTGCGGACATAAAGAAAACCAACTTAAAGCAAGAGAAACGGTCAAGTTGCTACAACTTAAATTGCTTAAATTCGTAAATTACTCCATGTAAATCAATGTTTTCAAATTCAAATTTTATTTAAATGCTGTATTCCAAATTGTCGTGCTTATAAGATTATAAGTATGTATTTTTTTTATTCTCTATTTATTCCTGAGTAAATATTTTTTTAAATAAATTTTTTCAAATCAAGATTCGCGGTCGCGAGTCGTTGTCAAGTACAAAAAAAAGCTACCAAGAATCCTTATCTGGAATAATTATGTACTTTGGACCTTTTGTGGATTGTCGGCACAATTCTCAGCCGATTTCAATGAATCTTGGTAGTTAACTGACCAACGTTGAAAAATTAAGTTTAGGCGTGATTTTAGGGATCGTTCACATATTACGTAACACGTTTTTCTTTTGTTTATGTCGTTGTGTCCTTTTTAATTTCACGGAAATTTTATTCTCGTCTTTGTTTAAACAAAAGAAAAATGCGTTACGTAATATATGAACGATCCCTTATGTAATTTCCTTAGAAATTGCGAGATTAAAACAAAAAAACAATCAATTTTCGACCTGTGCTCATCTCTACATATTAATCTAGAGAAGTCAGTAGCAACAGATTCTCGATATATCGTGCTTGAATTTTCGATATCTTGAATAGTTTTTAGAATTTCACGTATGTAAAAAAGGAAAATACAGGGACGACAGAAATAGTAAAATTTTAAAAACCTATTCAAGATATCGAAAATTCTTGCAATACTTATCGAGAACATGTTGCTACAGACTTTCATTGAAATTTAATGTAAATCGATTGAAGATTAGGTAGCAATGATGAGCACACGTGAAAAGTTTAATTTTCTACAATAATTCAACAATAATGCATTTTTTATACAATTTTTCGCCTAATATTTGGCCTGAAATCTATGGCAACATGTTCTCTATATGTATTTTAGAAAAAATCGATATGCTTATTAATTTAAAACTGAAGTTAATCATATTTTATGTTGAAAAATTAATTTTTTTCACATGTGCTCTCGTATAAAATCTACATCCTAGTAGAAATTAGTAGCAAGATTCTCGATACGTCTTGCCAATATTTTGGATATTTTGAATAGTTTTTAAAATTGTACGTATTTAGAGAAATCAAATTTGTCCATGCAATTAAGAAAAGAATATTCATAATAAAATATATTAAGAAATATTTTTCATAAAGAATGATTATAATGTCTAAAATAGCTTTTTGAAATTTATTTTAAAAATTTCTATATGGTTGTTTATGAAAAAAGTTTCTTAACACACTGCCGAGCAAAAGTTTCCGACCATCTCTTTTTTGATGACTGATTAAGTTCTCTTAATTTCAATTATGCTACAGTTAAAAAAATTCCTCTTCAATGCGTCAAATGCTCTCCAAATTATGTATAAAGTCAGCCCAGGATGAAGTCAATTTGTCTATTTTTTAAGTAGATATTACAAAAATAGTGTAAATTTCAATGTTCTTGGGCTTATTTTAAAACGATTTGCCACAGTATTGCAACAGCTTGTGAGCATAAATCTAAAAAAAATTCCTATTACAGTGCAAGAACTTGAAGTTGTAACGGCAACGGCGACTTTTCCACACTACGCCGTTTCTAATTTCGAAAATTCGATTTTTTCGGCCTACCCTATTATATAACACTAACGATTAAGCTGCTAGTTTAAATATATATTTGTAAACTTCTTGAAAAAAATATGCATTTGATACGCAAATAAGTAAGAAAATTGAGGTGAATGTTTATGATAACAAACTGCAATTAAAAAATAATAATTCCTTCTGCTACCATTTTCTGAATAATAAATTATGTAATTGTTTTAAAACTTTATTTCGTATGTCACTGAATTATTTGAATTTTTAAAATTATCTTAAACTTCAGCAGAGCTTTCTATCACAACTAGAAGCTGAGATCGCCTTCTCCTCTCTAATTAACTCTGTCAGCTAAAATTATTCAAATTATAAAATTTTCATGATGCCGTCCCTTAAAGAAAATGTCAAGGTATACGCCTGATTTTTTTGACTCATTTTTACTCATTTTTTAACAAAATATATCAAGTCAAAGTTCACTGTCGTGAAATTTGCGTTTTTGATCGTTTTCGTACCTTCACCTAATCGTAACTTTTTTTTTTAATTAACCTATGACAAACCATTAATGGAGAATGTGTGCCTGATAAAATTACTTTTATAATGAAGTTTGTTTCGTTCTTTAGAAAATTTTTTTCACTGACCTAATCAAACTTTTGTAGAGAGGTTAACATTTTTGAAACCTATATTAAGTGGCCCTTGATAAGTCACCAAAATAGAGGGTAGCCACTTGGTGACTTATGTCACTTTAGTCACTTTTTATCATAAAAAAGTTATTGCAGGGATCACAGTCAGTCCCCTACTCGTATTCCCCCTTTTCCCTTATTTTTCTCAAAATCTCAAAATTGATAAACTTTGCATTTGAAAGTTGTTAATTATAATATATTACTGTGATAGGATGCATAAGAATGCTTTTTAATATGCAATGAGGGTTGTGGAAACGAATAATATCCAGCGGTGGCTTTTGAAATTCCGATCTTTTTTTTGAGGTGGACATACATGACAGGAGGAATTACAAATTTATAAAATAAATTGATTTGAATCGTTTCTTTTCAAAAAATTTTATATAGCATTCTTTAAAGATATAGTTACAAGGTTTGTGCAATGTATACATTCAATATTGTAGTGCTAAACAAAATAAAATTCATACAGTGCATCGCTCTGAATTTGTGTAAAAAATTGAAAACTATACACATTTTTTTGCTAAACAGTTTCTTAGAAAAAATAAATAAATTCTATAGAGGTGGGCATACTTGAGAGTGGACGTAGTTGAATGTATTTCGTAAATAAGATTGTAAAATTTCAAAGTTAAAGCCTTAATGCTTAAACAATTTTAAATTTAAATATCAAAAGACGATTTCAAATTTAAATCGTTCAAAATGATATCACTTCAAATTGAGTCTTAATGTTTTGGCAATTTGAAGTTTGAACCGACTAAAACTTGATAATTTCAAAATTGAAAGCGTTTGAGATTAAATAATTCTTAATTGAAAACGTTAAGAATTAAATAATTTTAGATTGACATATTCGATCGTAAGAAGCAAGTTTAAATTGAAAACATTCAAATTTTAACAATTTTAAATTAAGACTCAAAGTTGGAATTCCTGATAAAAATTATTGCAGGTTTTGAAATAAATACAAAAATTACGTGTAAAATCAGAATAAATATACTGATGAATAACGTAGTTTTGCGCGCTAGCAAAATGTGTATGAAAAAGTGCTTATATGCATAATTTTTATCCTAATTTTTTCACAATTTTTTCCTAGATCAGAAAAGTCTCTTAAAATTTTGTCGGATTTTTATGTAATGATCCATTAGAGGTAATTTCATATTTGACAGACCATTGTCTTAACAAAAAATGTGAAAATCCCCTTAAAAATGATTAAAGAATTTTTTCCATTATTTGAGGCCTTTCTACGTATAAAAATACCCCAGAGAAAAATTTTCAAGTCCTGAGGAAACAAAAGCAAAAAGGTAGCATGTTTTCCTAACAGTCATTTTTTTATTTGAAAAAAATCAGCCCACTTGGAAAAATCTTTTGAATACCTCAAAACGTTTTAATGACAGAATTTTTGTAAAAAGGGCACCTTTTAAGCGTGAAATAAGTACTCTATGATCGTAAGAAAGTACCTTTTGTAGCAAATTTTTTATCCCATATGGACTGTGAGGCCTCATATCCACGTTTTTAAATTTAGAAAATTATAAATATGTTAACCCATTTGATTAATTACGACCCTAAAGCCACGAAACACATATTTTTAACCAATTTACTTGTAAGAAAAACATGTGCCTGAAAAAGTTCAATTATTTTTTGCAGCCGTCCTTGTCAAAAAGATTGCATGTATTAATTAATTTTAGATTTTTTTTCATCTGAACTAAATAAAAAGTGGAGAATTGTATTCAACAGCTGGCAGGCGGCGGATTGATTAATAGTTTAAGGTTGATAAATTTGAAACTTGAAATAATAAAAATTAAAGCATTTAGAATAAACAATTCATTTTTTTAAATTTGCAACCGTTTCCTTTAAAATTTAATAAATTGAAATTCGAGGCCTTTGGAATTTGGCAGTTTTTGAATGAGAAGCATTTAAAATTAAACGCCTTCAAAATCGAAGCCATAACTAAATTTGTATTTATATTCGAAACTGGAAATTTTGGTGTTTGAAGTCAAAATGGACAATTTGAATCTCAAGGTCTTTAAAATTAAATAATTTTGAATTTTAAGTGCTATTAGAATAATATGGATTTTGATGTCTTCCACCTATAGCGTGGAATTTTAAATTCAAAACTCTCAAAAGTTATGAAAGTTTAAGTTTAAAATTGAATTTTTCAAAATTGAACAATTATAATGCAATAAAAATTCGGCAGATTCGAAAAGTAGGGTTGAAACGTTTGAAAGTGAAAAATTTGAAACTGGATGGTTTCAAAATTGAAAAGTTCAACGATATTTTAATTGTTAGTCAATTTGGATAACTTTCGATTCAAGATTATTTAATTAGAACTACTTAGTATTCAAAATTATTAAATTTATAACGTTTGGATAGAAAAATACGAGTAGTTCAATTTCAGGCGCTTCGAATTTGAAATTATACTTAATATCTTTGATTCAGAAATTGAATTTCTCAAATTTGGAATGGTTCTATTTTGATTTTATATTTGTGATCATTTTCAATTTTAAATGTTCAAATGTTGACTTTTTTAATTTTCAATTGTCCAATAGGAAGTTGAACAACGTTTAACTATTTAATATATAAATTGAATATCAAATTATTCTATTCTTAACGCTGTTAATTCAATTTCTTCAAATTACAAGCAAGCTTTTAATTTTTATAATTGTTAATTTGAAGGCCTTTTAACTAAAATCCTCATTTTTCTAATGTTTAATTTTTCTTGAGGAAAAGAAGAAAAACCTTAGAGCAGTTCAAAGCCTCTATAATTCAACAGTTTTCGAGACATTTAGTAAATAATCTGGATATTTATATTTAAATTTATATTTTTTGATTCATGCATTATTTCGAAAAAAATCTTAAAATATTTTTTGTTAATATTTTTGATGATTTAGATCAGTATTTCACAATCTTATTTAGCATGCCTATTAATGTCCTGATTTTTAACGAGCAATTACATTGTTATGAAAAATGTTTAAGTTTAACATTTATTAGATTCTTTATTTTATTTACATTGCTATATTGAGTAAAATAGGCCTCCTCAAAGACTTTTGAACACTATTTCTAAAGATTTTTTATTGCTATATTTGTGTATTTTATTTATTCTTTTTAATGATTTCTGAATTTGATAAAATATTCGTAAAATAAAAAAAGATATTTTGGAATGTTTCGGTGTATTTTAATTTATTAAAGAACGATAAATCATGGAAGACTAAAATTTTCAATTTTCACCGTAAAATTCAGAGTTTAGAGTGTTACCTCCGGAATTGTCGATCCTCCCTATATTACATATCATACGATATATACGTTGGCCCAAATCCGAGAGTTGCAAGTACTTTTAGACTTATCGATCCAACCAGTAACACCTACTTTTCTCAATTTTCCGATACTTGAGATGCTTCAGGGCGTTGAAATTTTAGCAAGTTCTTCCTCTCGCCAAGAATTTCCTTCAGTTTAGAATTTCCTTTTTTTATGGCAGACGAATGGAATTTAGTACAATAGATATAGATATATAGTAAAATAGTATATAGTATAATAGAATAATAAAGATTTTCAAAAATGTGTCAATGTTGAGCCAGTCTAAAAAGCAAATTGGAATCGCAGTAGTATCAATATTGGAAGAGCGGTGTTTGCAATATTTGCTAAGCACCTTCAACATACAGAGCCAGATTTGTACAGACCGCCCAAGGCCAAACTGAAATTTTCCGCCCTTTTTCTATTTTCATTACTATTTTTTTTCAAATTCTAGAGTTGAAAAGTGAAAAAGGACAATACAAATGAAAGTAGACTTGTTCGGTAATAATAAAAAAAATTCTAAGGCGTAGTGCCCCCCCCCCCCAAAAAAAAAAAAATTGCGGCTCTTTTTCAATTTAAGATAGTAGCTTTTTTCGATTGCAGAGTTGAGAAGAGAAAAAAAGACGATACAAGTGAAAGCAAACTTGTTCTGTAATAATGAAAAAAATGCTAAGGCGAGGTGTCGCCTCTAAAAACTTGCGGCTCTTTTTCAATTTTAATTACATAGTAGCTGTTTCCGATTGCAGACTTAACAAGCGAAAAAAAGACAATACAAGTGAAAGCAGACTTGTTCTATAATAATAATAAAATTGCTAAGGCGCGGTGCCGCTCCAATGAATTTGCGGCTCTTTTTCAATTTTAATTAGTAGCTTTTTTCGATTGCAGAGTTGAGGAGCGAAAAAAAGACAAAACAAGTGAAAGCAGACTTGTTCTGTAATAATAATAAAAAATGATAAGGCGCGGTGCCGCTCCAAAAAACTTTCTGCTCTTTTTAAATTTCAATTAGTAGCTTTTCTCGATTGCAGAGTTGACAAGCAAAAAAAAAGACAATACAAGTGAAAGCAGACTTGTTCTGTAATAATAAAAAAAATGCTAAGGCGCTGTGCCGTCCATAAAAATTTGCGGCTCGTTTTCAATTTTAATTAGTAGCTTCTTTCGATTGCAGAGTTGACAAGCGAAAAAAAAGATGATACAAGTGAAAGCAGACTTATTCTGTTATGATTAAAAAATGCTAAGTCGCCCTACCGCTCCTAATAATTTACCGCCCTTTTGCAATGTTCATTCCTAATTTTTTCCGATTGCAAAGTTGTCAAATGAAAAAAAAAAATCTTAGTGAAATCATTTGAATCTTTGTGAAATCTTTGAAACCTTTTACAATCTTTGAAATCTTTTGAAATCTTTGTGAAATCTTTAACATCTTTCTGAAATCTTTAGAGTCTTTGAAATCTTCTTAGATCTTTTGGAATTTCTGAAATCTTTGTGAAATCTTTTGAAATATTTTGAATCTAGAAATCTGATGTACACTCAAATGTGGAGTGGTCAACCCTTCGATATGATTGTAATAATTGCAGACTTTCAAGAAATTTCATATCAATATTAATGAGAGTTGTTTACATTTCAATAATTGTTTAAAAGCCTTTACCTGGAATTTTTTCAAAAGTAGACCTGGAGAACTTGGAAAAGTTATGGAATTTTGAAACCAAACTTCCGTAATAACCCTGCTGACCCCCTTTAAAATTCATTGAAATCTTTGAAGTCCGTAGGAATATTTCCGAATATCTTGAAATCCCTTGAAATATGTTAAAATCCATTAAAATCTTTTAAAAGCCATAAAAAATCCTCGAAATCCCTTCAAATCCTTTATAATATTTGGAATTCCTTTAAAATTCCGTTTAATCTTTTGAAATCTCATGAAATTCCTGCAAATCCCTTTAAATCTTTGAAATGAAGTTCAAATCCCTTGACACCCCTTAAAATTCGTGAAAATACATTGTTATCTCTTGAAGTCCTTTAAAGTTCTTCGAAATCCCGTGACTTTTTTAGAAATATGTCGAAATATCTTGAGATCCCTTAAATTCCCCTAAAAATCCTTCATAATTTGCGGAAATCTTTAAAATCCCTTGAAATCTGTGAAAGCTGTCGTAATCCTTTAGTATCGTTTGAAATACCCTAAAACTTTTGTAATTCCTTGAAATGTTTTGAAATCTCGTTTGCAGTGAAAAAAATTGATATGTTTTGATATATTCAGTAAAAATATAAAATCATACGCAAGAAGGGGGGGGGGGGGTGATAAAAATCTTGCGAACCCTTACAATAGGAGGGGAGGGGGTCTACAATTTCAAAAATCATCCTTACGTAATTAATGGACTTTCTCTCAAGAAAAAGTCAAGGAATGTCAGGGAATTTCGAAATTGGTGTTTTGTAGCAACGCTGCACTCTCAACATGACTATAATCAAATAAAAAATCTGCTTTATTATTTCTAGGGTATTATTCCACGCGGGAAGCGAGGCAACTGGTAGAAGACAATTGCTTCTGGGTCGTCATCAAAGAGTCTGCGTCGTGCTGCACGCTTCTCTAAACGGAGGCACTGGAAGCAGCAGGTTGAGTTCCCCAACCGGACCTGGATCAATGGACTCATCAGGATCCGGGATTGGAAACGGTCCCTTGACAGCGGCGTGCAGTCCCGACGGTGAAGATGGAGTCTGTCTGGCCCAGATCACTATACCAGCTAATTGGTGGCCACCCTTACCACCCCCCGATGCCTCTGGGAGGATCAAGGTCCCGAAGACTCTGCCGAGAACTGTGCAACTTTCCTATTCCGTCCTTGAACCCAGGAGTCCAGAGGAGGCTCCACTTCCGCACGTCCTTGACTCCGGTTCCTCGTCCTTCTGTCAGCCCAGGGTCCAAATCCAACCAGTTACGCCCTTGGGAAGCGTGACCCTGGCTCCTCATCGTGAGGATTACAAGGAGCTCAAGACCGACGAATATCTCACTCTGCTCGTCCCCCATGGACCTCTTTACCCCAGGTCGAGGCTGCACGTGCCAGCTTTTCTTTACTCGCACTCGTCTCGTCAGGGTGCTCAGGGGAGGCCACCAGTTGCGGCTGTTGTTCTCAGGTATGTTGGGGAGTTTTCTTGTTTATGGTCACTCTTGCGTGTGAGAGTTTGATACATTTGAGGGGTGGAGAATTTAAGATTAACGATTTAAATTCGTAGAGTGGGGAAGATAGACGTAGTAGAAAAGTGGAAGAAAGAATTTTGTGGGGTTCTGGATCGATTTTAGATTTAGGATGTTGCGCAGAATGGTAGATTTTGATGAGGAAGAATTCTTTTGAATAGAGGAATAGTCGTAGGGATCATTAGGGGGGGTCTAAGTTATATATTTGAAAAAACGATTCTCAAATTTTTTGTACCATCCCCTAGATGTTAATGAACATGGGGAAAATATAAAAAAATTATGTATTGGAAGTCCTTGAACGAATACGAATCGACTATGTCTTTTAATTTCTACCCCCATAAGACCCTTTCATTAACAAGGGGAATGTCAGATGCTCTGTTTTTTGTTTGAGCTCCTAATTTTTGTAAAGAAAGGTCATGACTCCGAACTAAATTTGTGAAATTCCTTGGACCCCATATTTGTCAGTTTAAGAAAAATGACTTTGAATTTTTGTTTAAATAAAAAAAAATGTTTTTGCTTCATTTTTGCTTTATAAATAAACATTTCAATCAATAAAAAAATTAATGTATAAAAAGAACTTTGGGATGTAAATTATTCTTGATTTTAGCGCCTGGGAAACAATAAATAGGTTTTTCCTTATGAAATATTAAAAGATTTTTTTTTAAATTTTCAAAGTCATTTTTCTCGAAACTGACCAAATAGGGGGTCCTAAGAATTTTACAATTTTAGTTTGAAGTCATGAAATTTCTTTACAAAAATTATGAATCCAAAAAGAAGAGAACGTCTGACTTTCCCTTGTAAGCCCTAAAAGCTTGCAGGATGTGGTTTTTTCGAGTCTACTAATAATTTTATGGGGCGACACTGCAAAAATCGAGTTCAGCGATTTTTTCGTTTCGCGCTTGCCCAAAAATCGAGATTTGCACTAGAACTCTTTTTAATTGTTAAAATATTTTCTAAACGAGATTTAAAAGATGTCTTAAAATTTACAATGAGGCAAATAATTATTAGGTCTAATCAGAAGTAATTATTCCGATTTTATTATTATGTTCGAAAAGTGTTTAAAGGATTTTTTTCTCACCTAAGTGTAAATATGCCAGAGTGTAAATAAACATTTAAATTTAATTATTTATCTTTCAATGGGATATTTAGAAGAATTTAGTAAATTGTATAGGGATTGAAGTCTAATGACACAATTCAATTACCCTAATTAATAAAAATTTTACTTATTATTCTAATAATATTTAATAATATTGTAATAATATATTCCTACTCAGTCAAGTTGGTAATCTACAATCAGTCCAAAATTAATAATAGCAAACAAGTAAAATATTTCGTATTTTTCCATTCCCGGCGAATTCCTAGTGTCAATTTTCAAAAACTGTGGCGGCTACAAAAATTTAAAAATTGCGAAGAGTATATTTACTCCTATAATCAAATTCATTTACAATTTCAGCCACTTTAAACTATTCAGTTTCGAGCTTGAGAAGTAAAATTTAGCAGATTTAAAAATTTTAAATTATTTAGTTTAGAATACCTAGTTCCAAAAGAGTTTAATTTTCGAAAGTTTGAGTTTAAAATTCGTTGAATTTGGAAACTTGAATTCAAACAGCTTAAAGATTTAATATGAATTCTTGAATTTTGAAAGGTCAAATTATAAAATTCATATTTTTGAATGCTTTCTCAAGCCTGTCTGCGAATCACTCATTCTAATCGTCACACTCAGTCATTTTTCCACTTTTTAAAATGATTTTGTTTTCACTTTTCTTGTTATTTCCTTCCTCTCATTTTTGATTTTTCTGCATCGTTAAATTTCGAATTGAAGACTTAGAATTAATTATTCTATATGATGGGCTTTAAAATTATTTTAATTTAAAAGCCTTGAAAATGAACTATTTTAAATTGAAAATCTTTATAAAATATAAAATCTAAATTAGAGCGTTAGGAATTGAATGATTTTAAATTTTAAAAAATTCAAAATTAAATAACTTTACAAGGAGATGATCCGAGTTGGGATTTTTTCTATTTCATAAATTCCCTACTGAGACTTTATTGGATGGCTATCAACTTGTCAAAACATTATTTGCTAGTTGCAACCCGTTATCGAAAAAATCGTCTTTTAAAATTTTTTTTTGTAGGGATTGAAATATTTATTTATTACATTCTCATCTAAAATTATTTAAATATAACATTTTTGTTGTTCTTTTCAATAGAAAATTCAGCAGTTGAGAATTGAAGAAGATTGAAAATGAAAGAAAAGCGAATTTTATATTAAAAACAAGTGTCAAAAATATTATATTTACTTAATATTACATGAGAATTTAATGCATAAACATTTGAATGCATAAAAAAATGTTGAAAATAGTCTATTTTTTCGAAAACGGGTCGCCGTTTTTGCTTGAATTTTCAACAGTTAACAATTCATTTTTTTGATTAAAGACTCATCATTTTAGTTGAATTTCGTCTTTTAGGTTTGGAAATTCATCTTTTTCGGTTTAAAATCTTATTATTTGGTTGAGAATATTATTATTTTGTTGAAAATTCAACTGCTTTGTAGAAAATTCGACTTTTTGGCTTGAGACTTCAACAATTTGTTTGAAACTTTTTTTCTTCCTTGACTGAAGAATCTTTCTTGGTTGAAAATTCAATTCTTTTGTTAAATATTGTGTTCTTGGTTTAAAACTTTATCTCTTTCGGTAGAAATTTCTTCTGATCATCTTTTCTAGTTTCAAATTCAACTGTTTGGTTGAAAATTAATCTGTTTTGGTTGAGGATTTAACTATTTTGTTGAAAATTCGTATTTTATGATCGAAAATTCAAATATGGTTGAATTTTATATTTTATACTCGGTTTAAAGTTGAACTACTTTGTGAAAATTTCTTTTTTGTTTGAAAATTTTTTTTTAGTTGAAAATTGTACTATTTGGTTTTAAATTCATATATTTTGTTGAAAATTCATCTTTTTGGTTAAAAATTCAACTACTTGGTTGAAAGTTGAACTCCTTTGTTATAAATTCATTTTTTTGTTTGAAGATTCATCATTTTAGTTGAAAATTCATCCCTTTGATTGAAATTTTTTTTTTTAGTTGAAAATTCATGTATTTTGTTAAGAGTTCGTCTTCTCTGGTAGAAAAATTTTATATTTACATAATTTTATATGAAAATTTAATAAATAAACATTTGAATCCATGAAAATAGAATTTTGATAAAATTCGATTTTTTCGAAATCGGATCGCCATTGGCGAATACTGGTTTGGAAAATTAATAGTTATCCCATGGACTCTCAGTAGGGAATTTATGAGATTTAAGAGAAAATCTGAACTCTGATCATCTTGTTAGATTAGAACTTTGAAAATTGAACAGTTTAAAATTAAATCGTTTCGCAATGAATAATTTTAAATGATCCATTTCAATTTGATCAATTTCAAATGTCAAAAAGATCAAGGATGGAGTTGTCTGTGATCAATTTTAAATTGCTTCCAATGTTAAAGCTTCCAATTATAAAAAAAAATGCGCAGATAAACTTTTTATTTAGAAACCATAAAAACTAGAAAGCCCTCCGATCAAATTTTAAAATCTTCGAGAAAATCTTTTGGTTTTGAAATAAAAGGCCAGTATCCGGAATTGATGAAATTCTCTGAATTTATTTCAGTTAATTAAAATATGATTCTAATTAGCCCAGTAAAATATACGAAGCAGTAAAATAATATAATTCTCTAGAACTATAAAAAGTTGGAAGCTGACTGATTGAAACATATTAAAAGCCTTCATAAAGTAAACATTTAATTTTTCACTTAACAACTCTTCTTCAAAATGATGTCCAATAAATTATTTCATTTAAATTCTTCACAAATTACGATTGTGCAATCATGTCACTCGAAACGTCCTCAAATCACTTACAACCTACTTTCATTGCTCTTAAATCACATTTCATTACTCAATTTCACTATAATTGTAAATGCCTGGCATACCAATATCCGATAATCAAGACAATTCCAAACGTCTTTGAGGAATAAACTCATCTACACTTCGGTATAAATTCGGTACTAATTAAATATAAAAGGCCGCGTAAATAATTGCTAGGGCTGCCACGTAGTCACTTGAGTCACTTTTAGTCACTTTTATCTCAAAAAACTTCTTTGTCACTTTTTTAAGATAAAGTCTCTACAGTCACTTTTTAAACGACGAGATCACTTTAATCAGTTCGCTTGAATTTTTATGAATTTCATCGAATTCTTCTCATTTTCCTGACATTCCTCTGATTTCACTTATTCTATTCACTCCCATTTATCTGAATTCAATGGATTTTTTTTTAATCTTGAAAAATTTGTTCCAGTCACTTGAATTATTCTTAATTCACCCTGAATTCTTTTTAATTGATATTAAATTCGTATGAATTTCCTGGAATTCTCTGGAATTCCCTTGAACTCTACCAAATTCACTCTAATTTGACTGAAATCAATGGAATATTTTGCATTTTTTTCAATTCATTAGGGATTCAGCCAGAATTCTTATTAATTTATCCTGGCATCTTTTGAATTCTTGTAAATTCCCTTCAATTTTTGTAAATGCACTCCAAACTTAACAAATTGAATTAATTTTCTTAATAGTTTTGAATTGTTTTTGGTTCACTTGAATTTTTTTAGTCTTCAATTCATATGAATTTCATAGAATTCTCTGGAACTCCCTTGAATTCACATGAATTTTATTCAGTTCATTGGCTTTTTATTTTATTTTTTGAATTTTTTTCAATGCACTTAAATTCTGTTGAATTCGCCCCGAATTATGTTTAAACCCATTTTATTCAATTCACTCAAATTCTTATGAACTGCGTCAAAGTTTCTTGAATTTCTTTGAATACTTCTAAATTCACTCCAGTTTGACTGAAATCAATGGATTTTTTTTTCAATTGATTTGAGTCCTTTTGAAATAATTTGAATTGTTTTGAATTCATTCTGAATTCTTATGAATTGCCTTGAATTTTTGTAAGTTCACTCAAAAAATGAATTCAATGAATTTTTTAAATAGTTTTGAATTGTTTTAAGTTCACTTGAATTTTTATGAATTTCATCGAATTCTTCTCATTTTCCTCAAATTCTTCTAAATTCACTAAATCTATTCACTCCCATTCAACAAATTTGTTCCATTCACTTGAATTATTCTAAATTCACCCGAAATTCTTTGAAATTAATCATGAATTCGTATGAATTTCATCGAAATCTCTTGAATCCGCTCGAATCCTTATAAATTCGCTCTAATTTTACTCAAATCAATGGAATATTTTGGTTTTTTTCCAATTCATTTGGAATTCAGCCATAATTCTTATTAATTTATCCCTCTAATTCTACTGAAATCAACGAAATATTTTGGATTTTTTCCAATTCATGTGGAATTTAGCCAGAATTCTTATTAATTTATCCTGATTTTTGAAAAATTCTTGTGAATTTCCTTAAATTGTTGTAAATTTGCCCCAAATTTAATTAATTCAATGATTTTTTTGATTAGTTTTGAATTGTATTGAGTTGACTTGATTTTTTTTAATTTGCCTTGAATTTTTATGAATTTTTCTCATTTTCTTCAAATTCCTCTAAATTCACTCATTCTATTTACTCCCATTTATGTCTTTATGGAATTGAATAGAATTTATTTGAATTTTGAAGAATTTCTTAGGCCCAATTGAATAATTCGAAATGCACCCTGAATTCTTTTTAATTAATTTTGAATTCGTATAAAATTCCTCGATTCCCCTGGAATTCCTTTGAAGTCTTCTAAATTCGCTCTAATTTTACTGAAATCAATGGAATATTTTGGATTTTTTTCAATTCATTTGGAATTCAGACAGAATTCTTATTAATTCATCCTGAATTCTTTTAAATAATCTTGAATTCGTATAATTTCCTCGAACTCTCTGGAATTCCCTTGAATTATTCTAAATTCGCTCTACTTGTACTGAAATCAACGGAACATTTTGGATCTTTTTCAATTCATTTTAAATTCAGTCAGAATTCCTTATTAATTCATCCTGAATTCTTTTAAATTATTTAGAATTTCTTTAAATAGTTGCAGATTTACTCTGAATTTAATGAATTCAATGCATTTTTTAAATAGTTTTGAATTGTTTTGAGTTGATTTGAATTTTTAAGAAATTTACCCTGATTTTTTAAATCTTATCGAAATATTCTCATTTTCCTCAAATTCTTTTAAATTCTCTCATTCTCTTTACTCAAATTTATCGGTTTATGAAATTAAATAGAATTTTTTTTGAATTTAAAAAAAAATTGAATTGAACTTGAATTATTCAAGACGCACCCTAAATTCTTTTATATTAATTTTGAATTCGTATCAACTTCCTTGAACTCTCTGGCACTCCCTTGAATTCTTCTAAATTTGCTCTAATTTTACTGAATTTAATGAAATATTTTAGATTTTTTCGTCATTTCATTTGGAATTCAGACAGAAATATTACTAATTTCTTCTGAAATCTTTTAATGTCTTTTGAATTTCCTTTAATTTTTGCAAATTCACTCCAACTTTAATGAGTTCACTGAATTTTAAAAATATTTTTAAATTGTTTTCAGTTCATTCCATTTTTTTTAAATTCACCTCGATTTTTTTTCCATTTGATCGAATTCTTCTCATATTTGTTTTCATTGACGAAATTGGGATTTTGTAGCAATCCTGATTTAATTAATTGGTTTTTTATTTTTATTTTTACATTCTCATCAGAGAAGGTATTAGATTTGTGTAAAATTGGACCCCCCCCCCGTTTTTGTCAAATGTCCACGTTTTGAGACCCTCTGAACCCGAAAAACAGGTTTTTACGGATGTGTCTGTCTGTCTGTGAGCATGATTACTTTCGAAAGAATGAATCTATTGGATTGGCCTTTGGTATACTCTTTGAGTATTTAAAACCGAAGGTCAAGTTTGTGAGCCAGCCATTTTGGATAAAAATTCAAAAAGTTGGAGCATTTTCAAAATTTTTGAGACCATTTTTTTCAAGATTTAAAAAT
>JAUMHM010000078.1:8742715-8753724 GCA_032362435.1 Melikaiella ostensackeni
GTTTATAAAAGTGTGTAGTCCGAAATGAAAAAATGTACAGTGGGAAATTATCTTTCTTTTCTCAGCAAAATTTAGAGTTTCCTAAGCTAATATTTTGAAATTAATAAAAATAGACTCCAAAGTTTATTTAAACTGCTATTCTTTAATCTATAAATTATAAAAATTCATATTGGAGTTATTTTTATTTTGTTGATGCTTTGTTTTTTTTTTGGTAGAAAATTAATTTTTCTTACTGAAAATTTAATTATTCCCTTGTTGATTAAAAATCGATCTTTTTTAGTTGAAAATTCAACAATTTTGTACAAAAAGTCATCCTTTTATTTAAAAATGCAATTGTTTTTTGAGAAATAATATTTTTTGGTTGAGAATTCAACTATTTAAGTAGCAAACTCATTTATTTGGTTTAAAATTACCTTCTTTGTTGAAAATTCATATTTTCGAGTTGAAAATCCAAATGTATTGTAGGAAATTCGTCTTTTTGGGCTGAAAATTCAATTCTTTGGTTGAAAATTTGTCTTTTTGGTTTGAAAATTCATCTCTTTTGGAAAAAATTTATTATTTTTTTTTGTTGAAAAAGCAGCTGTTTGGCTGATAATTAATCTGGTTTGGTTGAAAATTTAACTACTTGGTTGAATGTTGTACTACTTTGTTAAGAAATAATTTTTTTGGTTGGAGATTTATCTCTTTGGTTTGATTACTGCATTTTTGGTTAAAAATTGATCTTACTTAGTTGAAAATTGAACTAATTGGTTGAAAATTCATATATTTTGTTGAACATTCATATTCTGGTTGAATATTCTTCTTTATGGTTAAAAATAAAATTTTTTTTTTGAAAATTCGTTTTTTTTGTTTGTTAAAAATTCGTCTTTTTGGTTTGAAAATTCATCTCTTTTGATAGAAATTCCATCTTTTTTTTTGTTGAAAATGCAACTGTTTCGTTGATAATTACTCTGTTTTTGTTGAGGATTCAACCATTTTGTTGAAAATTCTTCCTCATTGGTTGAATGCAAGTGTCTTTGATTTGAAATTAAAATCTTCTTTAATTGAAATATCAACTATCACATTTTTCGATGAAAATTCATCTTTTCTAGCTGAAAATTCAACTACTTGGTTGAAAGTTGAACTACTTTGTTAAAAATCCATCTTTTAGGTTTAAAATTTATCTCTTGACTTAAAAATTTAACAATTTTGTTGAAAACTCATTTTTTTGTAGAAAGTTCGTTTTTCTTTTGTAGAAAATTACTTATTCTTCATGAAAATTTAATTACTTCATTTTTGGTTGAAAATTCATCTTCTTTAATTAAAAATTGATCTTTTTAGTTGAAATTTCAGCTATTTGGTAGAAAATTCATATATTTTGTTGAAAATTCACTTTTTTGCTAGAAGATTCATCTCTTTGGTGAAAATTTGAATATTTTGTAAAAAATTCAACAATTTGGTTGAAATTTTCTCTCATTCCTGACTGAGAAATCTTTTTTGGTTGAAAATTGAACAAATTGTTGAGAATTCGTCTTTTTAATTCGAAAATTCATGTCTTTTGGTAGAAATGTCATCTTTTATGGCTGAAAATTCATTTTTATTAGGTGAAGATTCAACTATTTTGTTGAAAATTTGTCTTTTATGGTAGAAAATTAATCGTCTTGGTTGAAAATTCATCTTTTTGGTTGAAAATTCAACTATTTGTTTAAAAATTCATCTATTTTGTTGAAGATGCAATATATTTACTTGAAATTTTAGGAATTCAATGCGTTGCAAATTACATTTAATATAGTACCTAGATTAATTTTATTTAAAAGAATTTATTCCTCGAAGCAGGGGGTCGACATGCAAAAGGTGTGTAGTCCGAAATTCAAAACACTTTAGGCCCTGACCTAATATGTTTAAACAAAAATATGCAGGAGGGCCCGTCTTAGGCACCTTTCCTCTATAATATTCGATACACATTCATAGCCTTTAATCTTTATTTATTGAACTTGCAGATATTAAAATTATTATTCAGATAAAAAATGCTATAAATGAACACCTGAGGCAATTCTACTCGTTTTTAATTAATTTTCTGAAGCAACAGGTGTTTCATACTTGCAAAAAGTCATCCAGTATATGTATTTATTGCAATGTTAAGAAATAACGCGAATGCTTATGATATACTTACAATTAGTTAGATATTCTAACAAAATTGCAGAGTATAATATTAAAGCGATATAGCTGACAGTAATTGTCACGTAGTTACCTTAATGGTATTTTAGTCTGCATTCTTGGCAAGCAGCAAATGACACCAGATTGTGATACTTTCTAACTTTTCATACAGGGAATCATCTATGAAAGAAGATGCAATCTAATATCAACCAAAAATATTTCGAACATACAGTTATTTTTCTGTTAAATGCATTCCAGAAACTTTTAAACAAAATAAAAAATTACCGAAGCTGTAGACCAATTAGGATAACATTATCCAAATCGTAAAGCTTTAAACTGTAATTCTAAGATTATAGTTTCTAGAAGAATTACAATTCAAAGTCCAATGTAACACTACTATACACCAATTTCGTACAAACTAAACCAATTGTATTTGTAGAAAATTTGTTTATAATATTTTCAATATTGAATTTCTTTCAAATTAGATTTCTCAATATTCTAAATACAGGATGGCATTTGCGGGGTCAGATTTGAAGGCCGATCGGTTGAATACTTTTGTCTAATCTTTTGCATACGTAATATAAATAGTATGCTCTTTGCATATACAGAGCTTTTTTTTGCAAAACTGTTCCTATTTTGATTAATAATCGAAAACAAAAGTACAATAGTAGTGACGCACAGTGTTAGCCGTCTCTGGGTTCCGCCATGTGGTCCTGGACCCTTTGCTCGGCGGACGAGGCAGACATCCCGTTGCAAGTAAAAGGCTATTTTCCTTTTTTTAAATGCTGCGGATGACCCTTTCATTGTTATCAAATTAAGGCCAGTTACAAAAACAGAAATTATGAAAACATGACTCAAATTTTAATTAGTTGAATTATTTTCTTTATATAATAAGAAAAAAATGAAAAAAATATTGATGAAAATCGATTAATATTGCTTTCTCATGGAGGAAGCTTTATGAGATGAAAATTTTCGAACTTCATTTTTTGACATTTCTTGACATAATTCGACCTCAGGAGTCCGGAAATGAGGTTTTTGAAAAATTAGCCTATTTACACCGTGTCAATTCTAATCACGGTAGCAGAAATCCTTTCTATCGTTGAAATGTTTTATTGATACAAAGTAGGCGGAGTAACATTAACCTACGGAATTGAATTTTTTTCATTCATTACTTTGCCACCCAGTCACGCAATCATTTTCATGGCTGTATTTTTATTTTTGATTATTAAATAAAATACGAACAGTTTTACTAAAAAAATAGCTCTGTACACGAGAAGAGAACACTATTTAGATTACGTATGCAAAAGATTTGCCAAAAATATTCAACCATTCGGCCGTAAAATCTGATACAGAGAAAAAGTTGTCTTGAAACAAAAGCATCGTCCTCTTGCATGTTTTGCTTTAAACCACGTGAATATCTTTTTTACACCAACATAATTATTTTGCTGCAACATAAGATAATGTTTGCTGCAAAAATATTCTTTCTGCGACAAATGAAAGTCCTCTTAACCATAAAATTAAGAGGAAATTCCATTTGTATCAAGATACATTCTTTTGACACAAGAGGACATTTCTCTATGTACATCAAACATTAAAAACATTTTGTCCAATTTGGATGCATCAAAATGTTAATGCTTCTTGTTTGATCTTTCCTTTAAATACCTCATCATCACTGAATGCAGCCAGCAGAAATTCTAGGAACGGCTTAAAATTTATCTTTTTAGATACTTTTCCAGGTTCGATATTAAATTTCCTGTTAAATAGTTACATTAAAACAAAAACTGATTAAACTGATCAGTATAAATTAAGTTTTGTTTCGAAACACCCGATACGTAGGACTCGGTCAAATATCACTACTGGTAGGTTATTATGCAAATTTAAATTCCAACAAACAATACTTTTCCAGGGACTCTATACGCGGCGGTGTGCGCCAATTTACATGATAGGGTCGAACCTACTAGGCTTGAAATTATAAACTATGCCGCGTGAAAAGTTTCGCCGGTGCACGTGCAATAAATCCTTTTTCAGTTCGGTACCCAACTATAAACACTATCTATCTTGTTCTACCGTCGAAGCCGGATTTCCGCGTTTAGGAAAGGTGAAATGGGATATATTACACGTGCCAGGAAACACTTTTTTGAGGTGGGAAAAATCGATCTCTAAGATATTGTTGATACAAATTTAGGAGCCAGTATCAATTCTACACAGTAAAAAAATTCAAAATGATACGGAAATCGATATCGTTTTGATATACAACAAAAATGATACCGAAATCAAGAGTATTTTGATCGGCCAGAATGAATGATCGATTTTTGGGCTCATAATGATCTGATTCGGGGTCATGTATCAAGTCAAGCCATGATGGCCGAGGTTCTTGACGTACTTTAGCTCATATGCGAGCTTTTTTAATTTCTGATCATGCAGTGTACTTGAAAAATTGAAAAATAACAAACTTGATAACAGAATATATCTTTTGTTAAGTATAGTTGTCACTTGCGCGCGGTTAAACGAAATATTTAAGTTATGACATCCGCGCCAAAAAATGGCGGCCATTTTGCTTAGTCCGACATATAACGCTGAAAGTAGATCAGAATGATCCAAATGAACAGATCATTTTGATCTTAATATTCAAATGATCGCTGGAGCAAAACGCTTTGCAACAAAAATGATCCTTTTTTTTACTGTGTAGGCAACCCTCTCAATATTGGAACAAATCTTTTCAAGAAAACTCGAATTTTCAGCCAGTTCATCGCTCCTCTTGGCTTCCTAGCTTTCAAATACCAAGAGTATCCATATTTTCATAAAATATGAAATAAGTCCACGTGGACAGAAAAGCTGGGATGAGAGGTCAGAAAGTGATAAGAAATTGTCCACGTGGTATATGGACGGCCCCTTTGAAAATGTTTGGTATTTAAATTCAATCTTTTTGAAATTGAATATATTTCTTTTATCTACGATTCTCGGTTGAAAGAAAGTAAGATTGAAATCCGACTCTCAGAACTTGAATACCGGGAAATAACAATAGAAAAGAGTCAACTAAACTTTTTCATTTAAATAAAGAAGTTCCAGGAGTTCATCACCTTCTATTGTCGCATACAACTAGCCATGAACTAGTAGCTGGATATTAATATCCATGAGAAGAATACTTCTGTGACAAAAGAAGCAATTTTAGGAGCGAGAAAGCGGCTATGAAATTTCCATTCATGACATTATAATGTTGTCGAGTCCGAAGATAGATTATAAAGTTCTTTTTCGTTTACTTTGTTGTTTCAGAGCTCGGGTCAAGTCTGACGTGAAGATCCTGGATGCAACCTCCAGCAATCCGGATTGGATAGTGGAATCCAAAATCAATATGAAGAACACAGCAGCCACCTTCACGGCCAGAAGGAAGGAAAACGTGTCACGCTTGCCAAACGCGTGAGCACAATTTATATTTTCAACCCCTTCCTGAATAAATGAAAAATCGATGCTTCACTCGAAACTCCATTTTTCGTCATCAGTTTCAACATATTCTCTCAACATTCTAGTTTTCGAGAAAATATTCTTCTTTTGAATTTTTAAAAATGTGGAAAACTGATGAGTTTATCGTTTTCTCTCCAATGCGGATCTGAGAAGTACTTATTAGTATTTAAAGGCTTTTAAATTGAAAGGCTTTATTTCAGGGATCACAGTCCGTCCCCTTTTTATCTAATCCTCTTTTTTTCCCCTTAAATTTCAAAAGTCTCCTAAAATACCTCAAATCGAGAAATCTGGCCCTTTTTCCCATTTTTTTTTCAAAAAGTTTCTAAAATTGGCCAAATATTTCAAAGACTTCAAATTATTTCAAGAGAATTCACAAATATTTTAAAGGTTTTACAAAGATCTCAAAGTTCTCAGAATATTCCATAAGGTTTCAAAGATTTCAAGAGAATTCACATATTTCATGTAGCTGAAGTTTTGAACGTTCAAATGAACGAAATATTTTTTCCCAATTCTATTTTATCCATAAATATTGTTCAAACTTCAATTTAAAATAATGTATTATACATTTCTTCTAATAATCTATTATTCCCAATATAAATGAACAGACATTTTAACACTGTTTTTAGTTTACAAAGCCATCAGTCAAAAATTTCGTTCTTTTGAACGTTCAGAACTTCAAGCACATACATATTTCTAAGATTTCGAAGATTTCAAAATATTTCAAAATATTGCAAAGATTTCAAAAGACTTCAAAATATTTCTTAAAGATTTCAAGGATTGCAAAAAGATATTTGAAAGGTTTCACAAAGATTCCAAAGATCTCAAAATATATTTCAAAGTTTTAAAGATATCGCAATTGAATTTCCGTTTTTAGTAATAAGTGAGGGGTGTTTCAAATAGTCATTTTCATGTTTTTCCAAATTAAATATTTCTAACTTACTTAGAAAAACAATTTCGACTACTCAGGGTTCGGCACTGGAAAAAAATTGATAATAATAAGGAATCAAAATCTATCTACTGATAGAAATATATTTTTTTAAATTTGAAATATGAGCATTTTTCAATTCTATTGTTTATCTATTTTCAATTTTTGATCTTCAATTTTTTTCTGATGTATTTTTATCAGTAGAAAGTGCTTAAGTTTTCAATAAATTTTTAAAATCTAGCTCAACAATTTTTAAAAATCTAGCTAAACAAATTTTTTAAACACAAAAATGACTATATGTATATTATGTGGAAAAGTTTCTAAGAAAATTTACTACTATTAGTTAGGGGTCAGTTCCGTGCAATTTACGAGATACCCGTAACATTTAAAAAGTTTTTAATAATAAATTAAATCCCCTTTTAATCCCCTTTTTCGAAAAAATACTCTTTTTATCTTAAAGTTTATTTTTCATTGAATCTTTTTAGTGTGAAATCCTTTAAAACCAATTAAATCATTGAAAATTGTCATAATATTTTCATGTTAATTAAAAGGCATAAATTAATGTAAAAACAAAAAAGTATACAGAAAGATTTCTTGATAAAGTGCAAGATTCATGGGGTTTTTCTAAAAAAGATTTTTGATATCAGCAAGAAAGTTTGCTTTCATTTTAATAATAAAAGAAACAAAGAAACCTTTAATGAGATTACTAATAAATTTAGGAAATCTATCTTGAATTTGTTTATAAAATATTGCCATGCACAAATACAAAATCTAAATAAAAACATTAAGAAGACTCTATATAATTTGAATAAACAGGTACCGGTTTAAATCGTCAAAGAATGCTTTGCAAGAGAAATTTAATTAAACAAAAAAGCCTTTAAAAATAATAAAAAACATGAACGAAAATTTGAAAACTTTCTTAATATCCAAGGTGACATACAAAAACTGACTCTGCGTATTCACTTGACCCTTTTTCAAGACCAATCTGACCTATGGTTTTTAAATATTTCAAACGTAGAGGTTCCACAAAAGATAATCAACATTTTAAGGTTGGGTGAAGGCTTTAGTAACAAATATAGTTACAGTTATTTCAACAATAGGTTCACCCACGAGAAAATTAGAAGAACGTCTTAGCAAAATCTTCAAAAAATGAGTAACCCTTTCGGTAAGATCAATAAAAAACAGTGCTGCATTTCTAAAATTAATTGAGAATGTTAATATACCAATAAATCACATTTTTTTCTCCTTTGACGTAATAACCGTGTTTTCCTAACATTCCATATGCATGAGTTAAACTTGCCATTGAAAAAAGATGGGATATGATCAAAATTCATACTAAGATTGCGAAAAAACAATTTCTTGATGCTATTAAATATGTTTTCAATTCTGTTGATGTATTGCTGAAATTGTCATGGAAGATATGGAAAATGAAGTTTTTGATGAAATTAATTTTGAGTTGGACTTTTATGCAAGTATGCTGATGATTCTGTACTTTCTTTACATGCACAAAATGTGAATACCCTACTTAATGTCTTTAATACTATACATCCAAGATTACAGTTCACTGTTAAAATTGAAACAGAAGGTAGATTGTATTTTCTTGATTTGACCATAATAAAAACTGATGATAATTATATTACCACTGATTGGCACAAAAAACTATGTGTTCAAGAAGGATACTAAATTTAATTTCTAATCATTTCATTTAAAACAAAATAAGAGTTGTAAAGAATTTGATTGATAGAGCTTGTCAATTATCTCATTCAAAATTCCATGAGAAGAATATTGAATTATGCAAACAAATTCTTTCTCTCAACCATTGTCCAATTGTCTTCATTGACAAACATATGCATAACAGAATTGTTCAAATTAAGAGTAAATGTAATCATCAGAACAAGAACAATATACAGGATTACAATAGATTCAATACAGTTGTCCTACCTTATTTTGGAAAAATCTCAAGTATCTTGAAATCAATGTTAAGAAAATTGGACTAATACATACGATATATAGAGTTCTTTTCAAAAGCAACTTAATTGTAAAATTGGGTGAGGACAAATATGAGAAACTGGAAGAACAATGTGTAATTTACAAATTTAAATGTAGACAATTTGATGCTGTTTATATAGGGCAAAACGGAGGTCACTTAGAACAAAAAAGGATTTCTTAAAGATCGAAACGAAATCTACTTTCTTATGAAAATTTTGGTGTACTGAAAAAGGAACAGCCAAAAAATTCACAAATTAAAATTAGACTTCGAAACTATCCGCTTTTCCGGCTTATTAGAGACAAATGTACAATAAGTGTGCTAACAAAAAAGAAAGACCTTTTTCTTTTTCAAGAATAGAATAATCTGAATAGATTGGTTCTAAATCAACCAACAAGAAAAGATTATTATTCGGCCCTTACAAAACATAGACTCACACATGGGCATGACTTTAACTGAGATGATGTTAAAATTTTGTATCATGAGAGAAACCAAAAAGAGAAAGAGTTCCTGGAAATGCTATTAGAGAAGGTAACAAAGTTATTAATTTAAAAACAGATCTTACGAGATGCAACAAAATTTGGGATGAAGTCATTGATTGGATACATTGACCTTAGTTGTGGTCTGAATTTTGATCATGTGTAAATCAATTTTCAATTGAAGAATGAAATTATTGACTTTGGTTTGTATTCAGAATAGTTCGCCTATGTCTGAATCAATTTCAATCAAGGAATGAAATATGCATCAAAGTAACAATTGCTATCAATTATCTCTGTTTTCTTTTCAGGTGATAATGATTTTCTAATCTAACCTTTTTTTTTCATATTTGTACCGGTTGTTTTCCTATAAATTACCCCTGATGAGGAAGTCTAAATTGGCTTCGAAACATGTTGTCCCCCAGTAGTATAAAAAAGACGGAGAAAAGAAAGTGTGAGGTTGGGTTTGGTTGATTTTCTTTTTCTCCCTCTGTCTTCTTTTGTGTTGTACATTTATTGTTTATTATATTGTTTATTGTTTACTATATACATTTATTGTTGTACATTTGTCTTTAATGAGTCGAAAAAGCAGGTTGTCTCAAAGTCTATTTTTTATTTGTGAACTTTTTGGTTGTACTTTTTTGGTGACAAAATTTTCATAAGAAAGTAGATTTTATTTCGATCTTTAAGAAAAAAAATAGAGTCAATATTTTCGAATGAATTATAAATGAACCGAGTTTATTTACGGCAGTTCTCTCTTCAAAGTCGTAAAGATAAAGAGAGTGAATGGGATTTGATAAATGAATAAGGAATGGCCATGTATTACACGGTTTTATTAAGAAAACACGTCTCCCTCAGAGAACAACTGCTGTGAGCGAGTTAATAAAATTTCGGGGTTCGGGGCCTCTTGCGCAAGTTCCAAACCAGTTATGCCCATCTCCTCGATGAAACAGAACGTTCAAAGTCTAGCAATTATCTTCAGACCGGGACGCCTTCTTTCACTGAAAGAGGAACAAAAATTGAGAGAATATGTATATTATCTGGCATAAAATTCTTGCCCAGACAAACAACCCTTCCCAGAAACAATTTTGAATTAATCGGTGCAAAGATTGCTTTTCTAGAAAAGTATCTTTGTATCGAAAATAGGCCCCATTTTTATTTCTCTCTCTTTAAAATTAATGTTTGTAGAATCTGATGAAGGTCTTTGACTCTTCAGGGTTGCTACAAGACCTCGAAAACCTGGAAATGTCATGGAACTTTGAAAAAGTTCTGAAAAACCTGGAAATGTCATGAAATTTTGAAAAAAATGACTAGTAGATTTTCTTTAGTCGCACGTACTTTAAAGTCTTAACCATAATTTTAGTACTTCATGGCGAATTTTGAATTTTCGAATTGATACAAATTGATTTTTTCACCAATAAAAATAATATGATTCTAATTCCAGAATGTTTGAAATTTTATAATTATATGAGTTAGGATTGTTTAGAAATCGATCATTATTGAAAAGCCCTTTACATTTCCTGATGAAAATAATTTCTATGAACGGCATACACTTTAAGGGATTAATTTTTCGTAGAAAGGATTTCGGCGTAATTTGTTTTAGTATGTCTTAATTTTATTTAATTCACACAATACGTGAAAAGTTTTTCATGCCCCGAAATGATCTGTTTTCGAATTTGCATTGTCCAGACTTTTGCAAATACAAGTTGATGAGTTCGTGTATCTTGGAAGCTTATTTACTGTTGACGGAAGGATTGATGCAGAGATATCCAGACCTATGCACGAGGGTAGAAAGATTATCGACAGTGTACAAGCTATTATTAGAAGTAAAAATTTAACTAATAAAGCTAAAATTGCAATATATAACTCTGTGCTTGCACCCACAGTGTTGTATGGTAGCGAGACATGGACGTATCAAGGAAATGATAGGAGCAAAGTGAACGCATTTGGGATGCAGTTCCTGCGGAATACGAGTATGTCCGGTAAAACGCTAATGGACAAAGTTAAGAATGAGTGAGTTCTC
>JAUMHM010000078.1:8757260-8770312 GCA_032362435.1 Melikaiella ostensackeni
CGTACGCAGCGTTCAGTGGTGTTTCGCGATTTTTTTTTCAGCAAACACCAACCATTGGTGTTTGGGTTTCTCCGTGCTCGAGTTTACGGATTTTTCCAATTAATTAAACAATATTTCGGACTTTGAAAGCCGCGAGCCGATGCAATGGCCAGCCGTCAAAGTTTAATTCATGGTTGCAAGTTACCGCAGACTTATAGTTTTGACAATTCATTTCTTTTGTGAGAAAGTGGTACACTTAGCGCTGCACATGACTTAGTTCGGTACTAATGGATAGAAGTGGGAGATAGACTTGGATAGAAATACTGGAATTAAAATGGATTGGAGACACTTACATGGCAGAAGAGATAAAAAATGATTCTCTCGGATTGGAAAATAGGGACTGAAAAAGATAAGCAGGATTTTGGATCGCCTAATAGATAGGAAGAGATGCATGTGAATAGAAAGACTGGAATTCGAATGGATAGGAGTGATTTATATTGCAGAATAGATAAAGCCAGGATTCACTTGGACAGGAAAATAGGGATTAAAAGAGATGGGCACAGTTTCAAATTGACAGAAGGATAGGAAGGGATAGACGTGAATAAGCGGATGATACGTTTGGATAGAGAGACTGGGATTCAAAAGGATAGAGGTGATTGCTATTGCAGAAAATGTAGAAAAGAATTCATATAGGTTCGAAAATAGGGATTAAAAAAGAAAGCATGATTTTATATTGACACAGGGATATAAGGGAGAGACGTGGATAAATGGAGGATACATTTGGATAGAAAAACCTGGGATTCAAGAGGATAGAGGTGATTTTTATTGCAGAAGAGATAGAAAAGGATTCATTTGGGTAGGAAAGTAGGGAGAGAAAAATATATAAGTAGGATTTTAGATTGCGTAAAGTATAGAAAAAGATAGATGTGGATAAATAAGGAATGGACTTGGATAGGAACACTATGATTCAAAAGGATAGGGGTGATTTATATTACGGAATAGATAAAGCGAGGATTCTTTTGGACAGGAAAATAGGAAAAAAGAGATAAACATCATTTTAAATTGACAGAAGGATAGGAAGGGATAGACATGGATAAGCGGATGATACGTTTGGATAGAAAGACTGGTATTCAAAGGGATAGAGGTGATTGCTATTGCAGAAAAGGTAGAAAATGATTCACATAGATTCGAAAATAGGGATTAAACAAGAAAGCAGGATTTTATATATTGACACAAGGGTAGAAAAGGATAGACGTGGGTAAGTGGAGAATACTTTATCCAACCTCGAATTAGCGAATAAAAGCTTATGAAGCCTTCCACCTCCAGCAGTCTTCAGTCTTTTTTCACGCTGCCCCTACTTTTTTCCACAGTCAGTCTACCACCCTGAAATTGACTGCCTTTCGTGCCTCAGTCACGTAGCATCGATTTTTTCGCGGAGGAGTAATAAAAATACTATTTTAGGTATCGTTTAAAGGCGCTAGAATCGCACTTATGATGGAGGTGTAAGTAATAGACGTAGGATAAAGTGTAAATACATTGTTTCTTTCCATTTCAATGTTGAAGATGCTTCCAGCAGGGCTACTCTTGTCTAATATCGATGGGAAATTGGTATGGAAAATTCCTCGGAAGAATTGTTTATTTTGTAAGACATAAGGGTGAAATTGTTTTTCTTTCCGAGGTTCTTTTCTGCCTACAATTCTTTTTTAATGTGTTTACCCTCCACTCAGGTTTGCTTTTTGTTGGCAGGTCAGCGGAGGAGATTCTGACGATGCTACTGGAGGCGAGTGACGAGGGTGCAGGAGGAGGTAACTGGGATGGGGGTAGAATCGTGTGGAGCGTACGATATGCCTTCGAAGGCGAGGAGGATAACGTTTCCATACCTGGCATGTATCAGTTAAGCCAACAGCAGCAGCATCATCATCACCATCATGTGGAAAGGGGAAAGGTGCAAGCGCGCCTCGAGATACAGAAGGATGATATTCAGGCGGTTCTACCCATTTCAAAGGTAAAGGGCCTCCATATGATTATTATTTAATCAGAGCTGTTTCAACAGACACGCACTTGATACTCTACTCAAGCCCTACAAGATAAAAACCCTTGGTGGATAAAAGACTCGAGATTTCGATGAGAACAAATTCAGGATTTTGATACAGTCAATTCGAATTTTTTATTTTAAATTCAGTTCTTTCGATGTCGAACGATTTTTAGAAGTATTTCAGAACTTTTAGGCTTCAGTATTTCTGCTATTCCCCTATTTTTTCTTTTTTTGACAAATTATTGCCCTTTTTGTCCCTTTATCAAGAAACGGTTTAACTTTTTCTCCTTAAAGGAGGACTGAAGTAGAACAATAAAAAAATTTTAAATCTAACAATACAAATTTTTTGAATGTGGCAATTTAAATGGTATATTAAGCTGACGTAATCATATTGTCGAAACGAGTTATGATATATAACATAATTAAGGGATCATTTAGAGCTTCTAGTCACTTTTTTTCTCAAATCACTTTTTCATCACTTTTTAAAGATGAAGTCACTATAGTCACTTTTCTTCCAATAAATTAAAACAGAGAATCCAAGGCCTAACTACGATTGAATTAAGTTCTTTACCTATTTTTGAACTTTGTTGAATTATTTGAATTTATTCTGAATTCTTTGAAACTCCCCCGTAATCCACTGAAATCCAATCTTTGATGTATTTTCAATTTTTTTTAAATTCACCTTGTAGACTTTTAAATTCAGCCTGAAGTCTTATGGATTTTATAAGATACTTTTTCACTGATTCAATGCACTCCCATTTATCTGAATTGAATGGAATCTTTTTGGATCCTGAAAATTTTGTTCCATTCACTTAAATTATTTTTAATTCATCTTGAATTCGTATGAATTATTTGGAATTATCTTGAATTTTTTTAATTCTCCCTGAATTCTTCTATATTCATTTAATTCTACTCAGTTCAGTGAATTTTTTTTGTTCAATTCATCCTGAAGACTTTTGAACTCGCCTCAAATTCTCAGGCATTCCATAAAATTCTTTTGACTTTTTCTTGAACTATTCTAAAATCACTCCCAATGTAATGAATTCAATGCATTTTTCAACAATTTTGTATTTTTTTCAGTTCACTTGAACTTTCTTCTGTTCACTTTAATTTTTTATAAATTCACCTTCATTTTTTTATGAATTTCATCGATTTCTTCTCATTTTCCTGAAATGGTTCTAAATTCACTAATTTTCTTTACTCCTATGTATCTGAATATGATGTAATTTTTTTGAATTTTAAAAAATATGTTTCATTCACTAGAATTATTATAAATTCACCCTGAATTTTTCTTAATTAATCTTAAATTCGTACGAATTTCGTGGAATTATCTGGAATTCCCTTGAATTCTTCTAAATTCGTTCTATTTTTACTGAAATCAATGGAATTTATTGGATTTTTTCCAGTTTATTTAAAATTCACCCAGAACTCTTAATAATTTTTCCTAAACCTTTTCTAATTCATTTAAAATTTCTTTGTCTTTTGTAAATTTACTTCAAATTAAATATGAATTTTTAAAATATTTCTTAATTGTTTTCAATTCACTCAAATTTTTATGAATTTCGTCAAAGTCTCTTGAATTTGCTTGAACGCTTCTAAATTCACTCCAATTTTACTGCAGTCAATGGCATTTGTTTCAATTGATTTGAATCCTTTTGAATTTAACTTGAATCTTTTTGAATTAATTCTGACATTATTGATCTTCTAGGTGTAAGCTTGTTCTTGTACGTGAAAGAAAAATGTATAATGGTCAGGGAAAATGAAAAATAAATCAGAGTAAAGTGAGGAAATTTCGAAATTTGAATTTTTTAGCAACCCTGAGTTAATTCATTGGTTTTTTATTTTTATTTTAATTTACTTAAATTTTGTTGAATTTGTTCAATTCACTCAATTTATTATGAATTTCGTCAAAAGTCTCTTAAATTCTTCTGAATTCACTCCAATTTCACTGAAATCAATAGAATTTTTTGGATTTCTTTAATTCACATGAATCCTTTTGAATTTAACTTGTTTTGAATTAATTCTTAATTCGTACGAATTTCTCCTGAGCTCGTTAAAATTCACCTGGAATTCTTATTAATTTCATAGAGTTCTCTTGAATTCAAAAGAATATTAATGCACATTAGTCTCTTTTAGTCACTTTTTGGGTTAGAAATTAGTCACTTTTGGTCACCTTTTGGTTTAAATAGGTCACTTTTTTCACTTTTTTGAAGAAAATTAGGCTTTGGCAGTCCTGTGGTTGAGGGGTAATGAGAATGGAGAAATGAGGGGAAATGTGGAGACTTTGGGTGGGGGGGCTGAGGAGGAATGAGGAGAAGAGGTAGTGGGAGAGTAAGGGTTAATGGGGGGAAGTGGGGGGTAATGAGAGAAAGTGAGAAAATGAGGTGAAGGATGGGGAGGATGGCTAGGGGAAATGACAGTATTGGAGGGGAAATTCGGGGAAGTGCAGGTTGAGGATGGGGAGATTTGTAGAACTTTATTAACGACTTGATAGGATAAGAAACCCTTTTTTGTAGGCACCTGCGGCCTACTTTTACTAATTTTTGTTAAGGGGTAACGCTGGCTTAACATTAAGCTCACGTAACCACACATGAAAATAGTATTGAATCGAGTTATGACCTATATCATAATCAACGGCTCATTTAGAGCTTCTTAAACCTACGAAAGTAAATCTTGCAAAATTTACCCATACTACTCAAAATCTAGCCGTAATACAAATTATGAAAACGTCGGAAATATGACCATATCATTATGACTGAAAAACTACCTTTTATACAAATTATGCAAATGCCATAGAACTAACCATACCATAATTAAGGGCTAAACTTTTTATTCAATTTGTTTAGAGAATTTTTGTTTAAATAATTTCTTTAAAAAACCGACCCATAGACAATTGTTTAGTTCAATTCAATTTCACGATGTAAGTAACTTACACTGAGAAAAAAATGCTATTGAATCAAAAGCACTTACTTTCGAGCTCGTTCAAAAGCAGATACTATTGATTCAAATAATTCAATGAAACAATAATTATTCATCTCGGCTCAACAGTGATGCTATGAATTCGATAGTATATTCATTTGAATCAATAGTATCTACTTTTGAAGGAGCGCGAAAGTGCGTACTTTTGTTTTAATAGCATTTCTTTCTCAATGTAAGTTCTTTGTATTATTTTATTTATATTGTCAGAATATTTTTTTGTAATTAAATTATTAACAGTATATTCTAAACAAAATCTGAATGTGCTAAACCCTTGATTTTGGAGAGCCCTCAAAGAGCCCTTAATTATGGTATGAAAAGAAATTTGATAAATTCAATACTTGTTTGGTTTTCATATGTCAGCTTAATGTTAAGCGTCAAGCTAGCGTAACCCCTGTTAAAGAAAAGTGGAGCATTGAGTTTGACAATCGGTTATTAAATTATCTTAGAATGAGCCCTAAATTCTGTGCTAGACGATTACTTCAAATTATTTCTAAAAATTACGAGAAATTCTAAAACATTGATAAATCTATGCAGATTTTTAAAAAAATTCCAATAATGTGAGGAAACGTGAAAATAGCCCCCTATTTTCAAAAATAAAATTGTTGACCCTTTGAACTATTGCTAAAACCTATTTAGAACTTTAGAACTATTGAAGAGAGACTCAGGACTTTAAAAAAAGTTTGAATGGTTGAGTGGATATTTAGAAATGTTTTTGTGGGTATTGTGAAGCCCGAACTTGATGTGTCCATTGTGCCGTGAAATTTGTCGTTTTATTTTGGGGGTAGCTTCCCATTCTTAGGGTTTCTCTTCAGAAAATGGTTTTTGAGGGTTTCGTAGAGCTAAACAATAACCAAAACTTTTGACGTATTTTTTCTAGTATTAAATCTGTAGTTTTAGTTTAGGGTTAGTTTTTGAGTGATAGAGATTGGTTTTAGAAAACTTCTTTTTGTGGTTTTAAGGAGCCCTAAATGATCACTTAAATATGGTTTATCGTCAAATTTACAACGTTTGCATAATTTTTATTAATGATAGTTTTTGAATGGTAGGGGTTGATTTTGGAAGATTTGTTTTCGTGGTTTTGGAAAGCCCTAAAATAGGCCATAGCTCGATTTGACAATGTGTATACGTCGGCTTAACGTACCTCAATTTTAAAAAAGAAATTCTGAACGATTAAATTTTATTTTAACAACTGAAGAATTTAGAAGCAACGAATGTCAAATCTGGAAATGATTAACGTTTTATAACATTTCAATTAAAAACGGCAATGGTTTCCAATCATTATGGATGCGTTTAAGTTGTTCAGTTGCAAAGCAACAGTTTTCAAAATTGAACGAGTTCAAATTCTAAGCGTTCAAATTAGAAAATTTCCAAATGAAAAGCATCTAAAATTACAAACTTTCAAAATGGAAGCCATAAAATGGATAAACTTTTTATTTTTAGGCTATACAATTTCAGTACTAAGCATTCGAAGTTGAAAATTTTTCTATTTGAAATCAAATTGAACAATGTTAAAGTATGAGCGACCACAATTAAATGATTTTCAATTTTAAGACCTTAGAATTGTACAACACGAAACTGGAAGTCTTAATCTAAAGTTTCAAAGCAATAAAATACTCTAAAATTACACTTTCGATTTATTAAGAAATTTTAAGTTTGACCTGATTTTATTTTTTGTTGCGGAAACATAATTGGGCGTGAAAATATGAAATTAGATACATACCTTCAAAATTCGAAATTACTTAATTTTGGTTACATTAAAACTTTTAAAATTGAAATTCAAAACTAGAAAAAATTCTACCATTTTAATTGAGAATATAAAAAATTGCATAATTTTTTATTTGAGTTTTATAATTAGACAATTTTAAATTAATAGCGTTTGGAATTGAACAATTTCTAATTATGTGAATTTGTATTCAAAGTTTTAATTTTTTCAAATTGCAAGCCTCTACAGAATGGTAAAATAAATATAAATTATGAACTTATCTTATTTTGAAATAATTCAAGTTGGCAGGTTTAACAGTTCAGAAAGAAATATTTTAAGCCCAGATTTGGAATCTTTCAAGCTGAATGAGTATTGTTAAAAAACTGTTTTAGCTTTAAATTTTGTTTCGATTATGCAATGAATGTTTGAAAGTCATGAGAATTATTTACTCTATATTCTTAAATAAATAATGTTATTATTTCTGTATTCAGTGTCTGATACTGATTTTTCTTATTTATCTTTAAAATTTTCATGCGACTTTTTTGTAATTTCATGCGACTGATGCAACTTTTTTTAAACCTCCTAGTCGATCCAAGCCTTTGAATGCGTTTAATTTAGATTTATTTAATTTCGTATTATTTCAATTGGAAATTGTTTAATTTTTAAATTATTAACCTGAATTTATTTAATTTTGAATTTTTTCCATCTAAAATTTTGCAGAAGTGTTCAATTCAAAATCATTCAATCGTGAGAGCTTTTGCGAAGTGTTGCCTACTCATATCAAAAACCTGGAAATTTTTCCAGTATCAGGGAGTATTTTTACCATGCGTTAAATTTTGAAATTGAAGCGAGGAATGCTAAACGGTGCTAAGTCCAATCAGTCAAATTTTTCGCGAGAGACAAAAAATATTTCTAAAGGAACAATTTAAAATCAATTGAGGAAATTATTATTTTTTTGTGTAGGTGGATGGATCAGTTTAATAAGCATTGTGTGAAAAAGTAGATGGCGCTACATGTGTACCTAATAATTTAATGGAAATGGCGATGAACTTAGCACCGTTTAGCTCTTCCTCGTATTATAAATGGAAATAATACATAAATCGTTATTATTATTGTTAAATCCTTGTTAAATTCCTACCATAACCATCGAATTGTTTTAAAAAATTTAATATTTTAGTATAATTTATTCAAAGACTTTTGTGGCAATTTTCTGTTAAACAAGATGACTTTGTTAGAATTTATGTTTTTAAATGTTTTTTTTTTAAAACAGTTTAATTTCTTAAATTTTTTTAAATATTTGATTACATTGGAATACTAAATTTCAGGGAATAAAAATTCAAAACTCTAATTTTTCACTGAAATATGTGAAAAAAAAATCGAGAAAGTGTGGTTTTTATGGAAAACTCAATTTCGTCAAAAAGTAGACTTAGCACCGTTTACCTTGCCCTGATTTAATTGTTTTATAATTTTCAGAAACCTGGTTAATATTTTGAAGATTTTACTGCAGTTTTGAAGTATATTGTATTAAGGTCGCTGCTACGTGTACCGAAATTGCAGATTATTTCTGTACGAACATATAAAAGAAACTATTTGTACCGAAATTTCAGTGGAAACAACTGAATTTTTTTCGAAACACGTAGACACTGCCTTGTTACTTGAAAAACAGTTTTTAATTACCAGGAAAATTTATTTTTCAGGGATTGATTAGCCACACCCGATTTTAATTGAAAATTTTGGAATTTAAATGATTCAGATTATACAATCTTAAACGCTCAAAACTTAAAATTGATATATCATTATCATTTTCAGTTTGAAAATATACAATTTTGAGCCTTCTCATGTTTAATTGCACAATTTCTAACGTATCAATTTGGAATATTTATCTCTTAAACGATTCCAATTTAAATTTGTTCAATTTTAAGGCTTTTGAACTAAATTCTCAGTTTTGTAAATTTGTAATGCTTTTTTCTCTTGAGGTAAAGAATAAGTTGTTCTTTCCTGGATTATAAACCGAATAAGAAAAACTCAGTCTATAATGGAGCCATAAAGAGCGTAAGACTATACAAATTGTCTTTTGAGTGGAAGTGTAAATACTTCTTTGTTTTGACTAGGAGAAACCAGTACGAGGTGAGAAGAAAAACTTTTGAAGCCATAATGTTGATAAAAGATGAACCAGTGGGGAAAGTATTACATATCAAATTATAGCTGTAATGTTCATTTTAAAAATAACAATAAGGTTAAACAGACTTTTGAAACATCTTCCAGATTGATAATTTATTTTCATATTTTATATTTTTTATATCTTATATTTTTCTCTATCTTCTTTCTTTATATTATCATATTTTATTTTTTCTAATTCGGTTTATAATTCAGGAAAGAACAACTTATAACTTAATAAATATGAAAATAAATTATTAGTCTAGAAGGTGTCGTTTTCTGAGGTCTTCTTAACTTTGCTTTTTGAACTTTTCGATGAGAATTAAGAGTAATTATCATTAAAAAGTTTTGAAGACAAGTGTTTGAAGAATTAAGGAACCAGTGAAAGAATAGTGAAAGCAATTTAATTCCTTGAAAAATGATAATCTATCAGGGGACAAAATTTTAATCGACATGTCAAAAACACACATTTTTCAATTTTCCTATTAATAAATATCAAGTAAATGGTAAAAAGGCTAATTATAAAACTCGTTTTTAATATTGCTACTCATAAAAAAAACTACAGAACTTTTCCTTTAATACCCAGTCACTTTTTCCTATTATTCAATTCGTACTGGTATTCGCCTCGTTTTGGTTATCTCTACTCAAATATCAATAGTACATTTTAAAGAGTGAAGACTAATCAGGTAGAGTAAATAAAATGAAAAATGAAAATCTAAATTTTTTGATTAATGTATCTAGGTGAGAATAATCCCGTATTGTTTGCTTTCCTGAGGCACTGATTGGTAGAACTCGTTAGAAATTCTAAGCTTCTTGCATATCCGGTTCTGTGATTGCCGGCCGCTTGCTCGATGGGGGTAGTAAAGTTTTTAATTAAGCAGCCCCTTTGGCCCCACTCTTCCTCTTTTTCTGTTTGCTGATGGTATTACAGACACGTAGCCGTCGTGCTCGACACTGGGTCGCGAACTAAGTAGAATGTTTGTACGAAAGTCCGACAGTACTTGGGCATGAACTTCGTCGTTTCTCAGAGAAAATCCCCTGGGGGTTGAGGTCTCTCAGCGAACTTGCTCTCGCCTCTTTTCTTCGGAGCGGCGTGAAGACGGACCGTTTGAGAGCTAGGCCGGTCCCGGTAGCCATAGTGCAAAAGCCTCGTTGGATCGATAACCAGGCATTCGTTCTAGTGAATTTAATTATCCCATTCTCCGAACATCAATTTACACTCAGTTATCTTTTATTCATTTTATCTTATTTTAAAAAAAGGCACTTTTACCTCTTTCAGCCTTTTTAGAGTCTTCAGTTTTATCCAATGATGGGAAATAACTTTTCATTAAGATCGAAATGAAATCTACTTTGTAGGTTGATTTAGAACTAACTTATTCAGATTATTCCATTTTTCAAAATAGAAAAAGGTAATAATCCAAAACAATAACACGTTTCTAAAAATTGCTAACTTCCTTAAATTTGTATACTACTAGGTCGTTTGAAAAGTCCCGGGTCTGACGACTGGATGGCGTCACTTGTGAATTGCTAACCTTAAAAACACAAAATCAAAAGTTTCATTACAATCTGTCAAGTACTTTGTGTTTATTGTAATTGTCGCGTCATCGTCTCAATGATTTTGTGAACAATGGAACAAAACGAATTTCATGTTCTCATTGAACATTATTATTTGAGAGGCAAAATGGCTAAAGAAGCTAAAGAAAAGCTTGATAAGAATATGGCACACCTGCTCCTTTATTGAAAACCGTTCATTTTTGGGTAAACGAATTTAAGCGGGGTTAAACCACAACTAAAGATGAAGCGCACTCCGGACGCCCAATTGAGGTTATCACATCAGATATGGTGGAAACAATTCATCATATGGTCATGGTAGATCGCCAAATCAAAGTGCGCAAGATTTCCAAGGTTGTAGGCATTTCCACTGAACGAGTCTGTAACATCTTGCTCGAAAAACTGGAGGTTAAGAAGGTGTATGCAAGGTGGGTGCCGCGATTGCTGACTCCCGATGAAAAGCGCAACCGAAAAGACGTTTCAGCGCAATGTTTGGCAAAGTTTAATCGCAATCCACAGGACTTTCGCGTCGATTCGTGACTTTTGACTAAACCTGGATCCACCACTATACACCCGAGACAAAGCAGCAGTCAAAGCAGTGGGCACTGTCTGGAGAAAGTACGCCAAAGAAGGCGAAGGCTGTTTTGTCAGCTGGAAAGGTGATGACCACAGCATTTTGGGATTCCCAAGAAATTATCCTCATTGATTACTTGGAGAAGAGTAAAACTATAACAGGAACGTACTATGCATCATTATTGGACCGTTTGAAAGCCGAGCTACAAAAACAACGGCCACGATTGACGCACAAAAAAGTGCTGTTTCATCACCTCAACGCACCAGCTCACGCCGCCACAATCGCAATGGCAGAAGAATACGAACTGAGCTTCAAATTGATTCCTCATCCACCCCATTCTCCAAAATTGGTTCCGTGCGACTTCTACCTGTTCCAAAACTTGAAGAAATGGATGGCTGGCGAGGGTTTTTACTCAAATGAAGAGGTCATTGCCGAAACAAACGCCTATTTTGAGGAGTTAGGTGCCGACTGCTATAAAAAAGGCATCGAGCTTTTACAAGCTCGTTGGAATAAGTGTATTGAGCTGGAAAGGAACTATGTTGAAGAATAAATGCGAATTTTCTCAAAAAAATTTTGTTTTATTTCTTAGACCCGGGACTTTTCAAATGACCTAGTAAAGACCCGCAGTGCGATAGAGTCAGCGATTCCAAACGAGAGTTCACGCCTCTGACACTCTTCCCAACAATCAGACTCTACTTATCGATTTCGCTGATGAGCCCAGTTACCTTCCATTTTAAATATTTCCATCGTTCTCTCCTTTCCGAACGAAATTCGAAAAATAACACTAATGGGATTCCAATAAGATCCCTATATAAAATCGCACTAATACACCGAGTACGAGACAAATCAATTCCAAAGTGCAAACTTTTCTTAAAATTTTTCACGAGTCTGAACTTGACAAAAAACACTACAAAAGCCCATTTTAATTGATTTCAAAATTTTTTAGGGTGGCCCTTTTAAACGAGAAAGAAAATTCCCAGTCATTTCCCGGGTTTTTCCCGATTCGCAAAAATTTTTTATTTAAAAAAAGAACAATCTTTCAAGTGTTTAGTAATATTTGATTCCACATTTAGAATGAGCAATTATAAATCAAATATTCAAAACTAAACCATTCGCATCTGAATTGTTTGAAAAAGAGAGCCTCGAATCGTTAAAATTTCAAAATACTAAATTTAGACTTTGATCGTTACAATGTTAATTGTCCCATTCAAAATATTTTTAATTTGTGAGTGAAAGTGTTGAATTTTGATTTACAAAAAACGATTGAACAATTACTGATTTGAAACAACTTGAGATTAAAATGATATAATTCCTAATTTAAAAAGTGCTAAATTAAAGTAATAAAATTACTCAATTTTTAATGTTTATAATTTGAAATTTCTTAAGAATTTATAAAAGTTGTAAATTTTAAATCGTGCAGTTTAAGGGCATTTAATTTGAAATTTTTCAATTAAAAGATTTTTGAATCTTTTGGAATCTTCGAAATCATTGTGAAACTTTTGAAAATCTTTCAAATCTTTGCGAAATCGTTGAAATCTTCTGAAATATTTAGAAATTTTTTGAATCTGCTAAAATATTTTGAAATCCTTGAAATTCTTTAAAAATTGAAAATAGTTTATAAAGTTTCAATCGGACGTTTACTTTTGTTTAACTACGAAGGCTTCCAAATTGAAACAGTTCAACTTTTGTCGTCTAAACCTGTAAATTTTTAAATTTTGAACAAATTCAGAATCGTCTTGTAAAATCTTTAATTAATTAAAATTTACAGATGATCAACTTACAAACGTTTTTTTAACAAAAATCTTCAATTTCAAACGCTTTCAGTTTTTAATTCTTTAAGTCTTCAAAACCGCATTTAAAAATTTTTAAATTTGAAATTGTACGCTTAAAAATGAAGATCTAAACTCGAAAATTTTTTAAGTAAAAGATTTTAGAATTACGCATTGTAAACTGAATGATTACATAATTAAAAAAGTAAACAATTGAACGTAACATTGAAAAAAATTAAAATCAAACTCATTTGAAATTGCATTATATCATGTGATATGGAATATGGGATATTTCAAGTGATTGGA
>JAUMHM010000078.1:8770412-8799811 GCA_032362435.1 Melikaiella ostensackeni
AGGTATCTTTTGGTAAATTGAGTTAATCATTAATACCTCAATTAAAAGAAATCTAAATAGTATTCATAGGCAACCCTGCAGATTGGAACAAATCTTTGCTTAATGTCTCTCTTTTAACATCGCTTAAAGATCAAAATGAAATGCACTTTCTTATGAAAATTTTTCTTGTACTAAAAAGGACACCCAAAAAGCTCACAAACAAAAAAAAGACTTCGAAACTACCAACTTTTACTGCTCATTAGAGATCAATTTACAATAAATGTACAACAAAAAGAAAAAAAAGAAAGAAGAGGGAGAAAAAGAAAGAGTCAACCAAACCAACCTCTCACTCTTTCTTTTCTCCGTTTTGCTTACACTACTGGGGACCAACATGTTTCGAAGCCAATATAGACTTCCTGAACAGGGGCAATTTATAAGAAAATTACAGTTATAAATAATAAAACCTGTATTAATTAAATTCAAATATTAGCTCAAAATAAAAATGAATAAATTAATGTCATATTATATATATATATATATAAATTATATATAAATTAATGTCAATTAATGTCAATTTGATCACTTTTTCTATTTTCTTATTAATATTAAAAATTCTTAAGATCGAAATGAAATCTACTTTCTTATGAAATTTTTTTTGTACTCAAATAGAAAACATGACAAAGTCGTGTGTATATGTACATAACAAAATTTTCAAACCAAATTCAAGATGGATATCCCTGATTTATTGGTAGTCTCATTAAAAGTTTATTCGTTTCTTTTATTGTTAAAATCAAAGCATACTTTCTTGTTAATATCAAAGCATACTTTCTTGTTAATATCAAAGCATACTTTCTTGTTAATATCAAATTTTTTTTCAAAAACCCACAAATCTTGCACTTTATCAAGAAATTTTTTTGCAATGCATCCAATCTCAGTTTTGTACTAATAGAATAAAATTCTTTAATTGTTTTCACCGCTCCTTCAATCACAGCCGTCCCATTTTCTCAATTTTTATCAGTTTCACTGGAATCCATAGTACCAAAAAAGAAAAGTCAGAAAAGATAAAAAAATTAACTTCCTACGTAGAAGATCTATAAATTGTATTATAATGCTTTGTAACAATTCATCACAACACTAATTGAACAAATATTTCAATTATTTCAAGAACATAAAATATATAGTCAAAACATCTTATCATCAATAATATTTAATTATTAAAATTTAAAATTTAGTTAATTTTTGAAAACATAGAGACAGTAATCCTTTCTTTTAATACAAATTTTGATTTACGAAAAACATATTCTTCACAGCCAAAATTCTTTTCGATTAAAGAATTTTATTCAATTAGTGAAAAACTAAGATGGAATGCATTACAGAAAGATTTCTTGATAAAGTGCAAGATTCATGGGTTTTTCCAAAAAAGGTATTGATATTGAAAAGAAAGTATGCTTTTATTTTAACAATAAAAGAAACAAATAAACTTTTAATGACACTACCAATAAATTTAGGAAATCTATCTTGAATTTGGTTTAAAAAGTTTGTCATGCATAGATACACAGAACTTTTTGGTGTTTTCTATTTAAGTACAAAAAAAATTTTCATAAGAAAGTAGATTTCATTTCGATCTTTGAGAAATCTACTTGCTTATGAAAATTGTTATGTACTAAAATTGAACACCAAAAAAGTTCACAAAACAAAAATAGACTTCGAAACTACCTATTTTACGACTCATTAGAGACAAATGTACAATAAATATGTACAACAAAATAAAAAAAGAGAATGAAAAAGAAAGAGTCAACCAAACAAATCTGGTTGATTTATTTTCTCCCTTGGCTGAAAGTTCAACTCTTTTGTTGGAAATTTGTTTTTTGGTTGAATTTAACTGTTTTTTATTTAGAACTAAAATCTTTCTTGCTTGAAGTATCCACTATTATATTTTTTGTTGAGAATTTGTATTTTTTCGTTACTATAAAAATTCTTGTGTTTTGTTGAAAATTCGTCTTTTTCTGGTTGAAGATCCAACATTTTAGATGAAACTTTATGTCTTTCATTGAAAGTGTAACTATTTCGTTAAAAAAAGAATTTTTTCAGTTGAACATTAATTTTTTTCACTGAAAATTGAAATATTTCATTTTTTGTTTTAAATTTATATTGTTCAGTTAGAAATTCATCTCTGGTTGAAATTTTTTTTTCTTTTTAGTTAAACGTTAATTTTCAACTGAAAATTTAATTATTTTATTTTTGGTTGATAATTGACCTTTTTTGGTTAAAAAATCAACTATTCGGTTTGAAGATTTATCTTTTTCTAGATGAAAATTAAACTATTTTGTTGAAAATTCATGTGTTTTGTTGAATACTTTTCATTTTTGGTAGAAAATTGATCTTCTTGTTTGAAAATTAATCTTTTTTAGTTGCAAATTTAACGACATGGATGAAAGTTGAACTCCTTTGTTAAAAATTAATTTTTTCAGTTGATGATTCATCATTTTTGTGGGAAATTCATCTCTTTGTTTGAAAGTTTAACTATTTTGTTAAAAAATTTTCTTTTTGGTTTGAAAATTCAATTCTTTGGTTAAAAATTGTCATTTTTAGTTGAAAATTCAACTATTTGTTGAAAATTCAACGCTTTCTAAAACATTTTCTGTTGGTCGTAGGATATTGTAAGTCTTCCAGAAGTGTCAGTCGTTACTAGGTTAATCTAAAGAAACACTTTTAGCAAGAAAAAATATTTCTAAAATACAAAAGTATTTACTTTTTTTTCGAAAGTAACGATAACTAGTTCCTTTTAAAAAGTAACTTACCCATCACTGATTTTATCTCTGGCTGTGGGGTCTTCAATAATTTAGATTTCTCAATAATTTATAAATAATTAATATAATATAATTATATAATATATTTATTATATAATATAATTATATTATATATATAATAATTTAATATATAATATGATTTATTTTTTAAATAATTTCAATAATTTAGATTACAAATATTAGGTAATTAAAAAAAAAAGATACAGAAGGGTTTATTTGTGAATGTCGTTGAACTTCAATTTTCAAAAATTAAGTACAATTGAAAATTGTCAAAATTTAAGCTTTGAAACTTCAAAATTTGACAATTTTTAGTTGTCAGTTCAAAGTTCAAAAAATTTTTAATGTTACATTCAGACTTTAAAGTTTGTAATTTTTCGCATTTTCAGTCATAAATTTTGAACCGATCTGGGTTTTTAAATCTATTAAGAACATGTCTCAGAGTGTCACGTGACCAATTATATGGTTTATGTTCGGCGGCTTTATAATCTGAAAAATGTAAATATTTTGTTGAAATTTTGGGAAATGGTTTAAAATATATAAAGGACACGTCTACCTAGCCCATTTGAATTTTCATTTTGTTCAAATAGTACAATTTTATTAATTTTTAATTTGGAATGTAACTGACAGACTGACAGACACACATTAATTACAACGTAACTGGAAATGGGTTAGGGGTATGTTCATATTCGTGGAGGGGTATAAGAATCGAGTGGGACAGCTGGGTAGGTGTGAGGTTTTGATTGGGGGTGGGTGTCCCCGAACTCACACTCTCCACAAAAAGGGGTATAAGAGACCCCTAAAAGAAGGTTATGTATAAAAAATCGGTACAAAAAAAAATGGTCAGTATCGGTAAGAAATGAATTACTGGCAACGATAATTTTTTTAAATGTTTTTTTTAAAGCAGAGAGTCTAGATAAATAATCGATTATTCGTTTAATTTACGATAATTATGTAAAATAAATATAAACTATTACTTCTGTGACTAGTCACAGGAATGCCTTCTCGCCCCGCCACGAGACGTTGGAAAGAGGTAGGAGTTTGACCAACATTGTTTATGTAACCACTCACAAGGGTGCCTTCCCGCCCCCTCTACGAGACGTTGAAAAAGGGTAGGGGTTCAACCAACATTATTTATATAACCAGTCACAGGGGTGCCTTACCGCCCCAAGGAGACGTTGAAAAGGGATAGAGGATTGACCAACATTATTTCTGTGACCATTCACAAGGTTGCTTTCCCGCTTCCTCCACGAGACGTTGGAAAAGGGTAGGAGTTTGAACAATATTGTTCCTGTAAGCAGTCACACGAGTGCCTTTCCATTCCCACGAGATGTTGGAAAATAGTAGGGGTTGACCAACATTATTTCCGTGACAAGTCACCAGAGTCCCTTCTCGCCCCCCACGAGACGTTGGAAAGGAGTAGGGATTTGACCAACATTATGTCTGTGATCAGTCACAGGAGTGCCTTTCCGCTCCCACGAGACGTTGAAAAGGGGTACGGGTTTGACCGACATTATTTCTGGGACCAATCACGAAGGTGCCTTTCCGCCCCCACGAGATGTTGTAAAGGGTTAGGGGTTTGACTAAAATTATTTCTGTCACTAGTCACAGGGGTGCCTTTCCGCCCCCACGAGACGTTAGAAAGGGGTAGGAGTTTGACCAACATTATTTCTGTGACATGTCACGGGGGTGCCTTCTCGCCCCCACGAGATGTTGAAAAGGGCTAGGGTTTGACTAAAATTATTTTTGTGACCAGTTACAGGAGTTTCTTTCCGTCCCCACAAGACGTTGGAAAGGGGTAAGGGTTTGCAGGGGTTTTCTATGACGAGTCACAGGGATGCCTTCCCCCCACGAGACGTTGGAAAAGGGTAGGGGTTTAACCAACATTATTTCTGTGGTCGGTCACAGGAGTGCCTTCCCGCCCGTATGCAATTCAAAAAAAATGTTGTAAACATAACATTTTTCTTTTTGAAAACGTGGATTTTTTAAGTTTTGACATTGCAAATTGTTTTTTTTTTTGCAATTTTCATGGCCACATCCATAATCATTGTATTAAAATACATCGCTTCACGCTTTTCGGAACTTCATACCCGGGAGGAAAAAAACAGCCGGCAACGAACAATGTTGCCGGCGTCGGCTGGCTAGCCACTATGTAATTTAAAATTCTATCACATTTGTAAGTAAGAGTCTTTATATTTTCATGACATTAAATTTCTGTACCAAATGTTCTGAACTAAACAATTACTGGCCTAGGGAATTTAACTATCCTATTCTCCGAATATCGAATTGCACTCAGGTATCTTGTTTTCATTTCATCTTATTTTAAAAAGATGTGCACTTTTACCTCTTTCAGCCTTTTTAGAATCTTTAATTACATCTCCGTTTTTGGGTCCTCAATACTATAGATTTCTCTTAGAGTTCTTTGTACAAATATTACGTAACATTGAAAAGAGGTTTTATGTAGAAATATCGTTTTCTTTTAGGCACCTCAATTAAACAATGATTGAGTACAACTTAAAATTAGTGATACAGAATTAAAAATTTCAGATTCAAGCCTTCAAGTTGCAAACTGAACAACTTTAGGTTCTGTTTTGCAAATTTATACTTATTTCTGATAGAAAATTCTCGTATTACAATATTCCAAATTTTAAGCTTTCTGATTCTGCTGGTTCTAAAAATGAAAGATTCCCTTTTTTTTTGTTATTTTCAATTCAAAATTGTCGAAATTTAGGCCTTTCAAATTTGCCAATTTTTAATTTTCAGTTAAAATTTTTTTAAATTGTGTTACATTCAAGCTCTAAATTTCTAATTTTTTAGCATTTTGAAAGTCTTGAATTTGGAAACTATCCGAGTTTTTAAATCGATTAGCTTTAATAATTCATAGTTATAACGCGTTTGTAAGTTAAAGTCTTTATATTTTTATGACATTAAATTTCTCCGAAAATCAAATTGGAACGGGTTACATTCTGAGAACCAATAATTTAAACTTAACAATATCAAAACCTTTCATGAATTGAAATCATTTTAGAATTAAAATTCGGAATTGTAAAATAAAATATAAATTTAAAGTTCTGACCTAAAAAACTTAAATTTTAAAAGCCTCAAAATAAAATTCTTTTAATTTAAGTCTTCAAATTGAACAATTAAGAAGATTTGTTCCAATTTTAAATATTTCAATAGCTTGAATCATACAACTTTCAATCCTGTTGCATCAAACTTTTTTTTGAAAAAGAATAATCTTCGTAAGGACGATTGCCCCATTAATGGATCTTCATACATAATTACTAGGCGATTAAATGTGAAATTGAGTATGAATATCGTTTTCTTTTGGGTAACATCAATTTTTAAGAATTAAGTAGAATTCAAGATTAGTGATTCAGAATTAGAAAAGTCTAATTCGAGCCTTCAAGTTTGAAACTAAACAATTTTAGGTTCCACATGATTTTCAAATTTTTACTTATTTCTGATAGAAAACTTTCAAATTATAATGTTCCAAATTTGCAGCTTTCTAATTCTGTTGGTTCTCAAAGTGAAAGATTCACATTTTTGGTTATTTTTAATTTGAAATTGCCGAATTTTAAGCTTAAAAGCTTCAAAATTTCACAATTTTTAATTGTTAGTTCAAAGTTTTAAAAATTATAAATATTACATGCAAACTCTAAAATTTGAAATTTTTCGCATCTTCAAAGTCTTAAATTTTGAAAGGATCCGAGTTTTAAAAACGATTAATTTTCATCATTCAAAATTGCATCACATTTGGTAGTAAAAGTCTTTATATTTTTATGCCATTAAATTTCTGCAAAAATAAAATTGAAACGGTTCATATTCTGAGAAATAGTAATTTGAACTGAAAAATTTACCATTTAAACCTTCCATAAATTGAAACAGTTTTAGAACTTAGCATTCATAACTTTACTATGTATACATTAAAATAGAAATTCAAAATGTTCTAAACAAAATAATTACTAGTTTAGTGAGTTCAACTATCCCATTCTCCGAACATCAACTTACGCTCAGCTATCTTTTATTCATTTTATCTTATTTTAAAAAGATAGACGCTTTTACATCTCTCAGCCTTTTTAGAGTCTTCAATTTTAACTCTGCTCTTAGGACTTCAATATTTTAGATTTCTCTTAGAGTTCTTTGTAAACATATTAGGTAATTTGAAAAAATAGGAGAGTTTTATTTATGAATGTTGTTTTCTTTTAGGTACCTCAGTTTTCAAAAATTAAGCACAATTAAAAATTAGAGATTCGAAATCAGAAATTTCAAATTCGAGTCTTCATGTTTAAAAGTGAACAATTTTAGGTCCTAATTTGTACATTTGTACATATGCCTCATAGAAAATTTTGAAATTATAATGTTCCAAATTTGAAGCCATCTAATTCTGCTGGCTTTCAAAATAGAAGATTCCCATTTTTTTATTCAATTCAAAATTCTCAAAATTAAGGCCTTTCAAGTGTGCCAGTTTTTAATTATCAGTTCAAGGTTTAAAAAATTGTAAAGGTGACATTTAGGCTCTGAAATTAAAATTTTTTAGCATTTTCAAAATCTCAAATTAGGAAATGATCTGAATTTTGAAATCGATTAACTTCGATAATTTAAAATTGTATCACATTTGTAAGTAAACGTCCTTATATTTTGGTGACATTAAATTTCTGCAAAAATCAAGTTGGAACGGGTCAAATTCTAAGAAACAATAATTTAAACTGAACAATTTAAAATTTAAACCTTTCATAAATTGAAATAATTGTAGAACTTAGCATTCATAACTTTACTATATATACAATAAAATATAAATTTAAAATGTTCTGAACTAAACAATTACTATTCTAGTAAATTTAACTATCCCATTCTCCGAACATCAATTTACACTCAGCTATATTTTATACATATGTATTATCTCATTTTAAAAAGATAGGCACTTTTACCTCTTTCAGCCTTTTTAGAGTCTTCAATTTTATCTCTGCTTTTGGGTCTTCAATATTTTAGATTTCTCTTAGAGTTCTTTGTACAAATATTAGGTAACTTTAAAAATAGATTTTATGTATGAATGTCATTTTCTTTTAGGTACCTGAATTTTTTAAAATTTAAGTACAATTCAAAGTTAGAGATACAGAATTAGAAATTTCAATTTCCGTCCTTCAAGTTTAAAACTGAACAGTTTTAGGTTCGAATAATTTGCAAATTTGTATTTATTTCCGGTAGAAAGTTTTCAACTGATAATGCTCCAAATTTAAAACTTTCTAATTATACTATTTCTCAAAGAAAAGATTCTCTTTTCTTTGTTATTTTCAATTCAAAATGATCGAAATTCAACCTTTGAAACTTCAAAATTCAACAATTTTTGATTGTCAGTTCAAGGTTTTAAAAATTGTAAATGGTACATTCAGACATTAAGATTTTTAATTATTCGAATTTTCAAAGTCTTAAATTTTGAAACGATCGAAGTTTTGAAATCGATTAAATTTAGTAATTTAAAATTGTATCACATTTGTAAATAAAAGTCTTTATATTTTGATGTCATTAAATTTCTCCAAAAATCAAGTTGGAACGGGTAACATTCTGAGAATAATTTAAACTGAACAATGTCAAATTTAGTTTTTCCATGAATTGAAATCATTTCAGAACTTAGCATTCATGACTATAAAATAAAATATAAGTTTAAAAAGTTTTGAATTGAACAATTACAAATCATAGTCCTCAAAATAAGATTCTTTTAATTTGAGTCTTAAAAATTGAACAATTTAGAAGATTTATCCCGAATTTTAATATTTCAATATCTTTAATCAGAGCACAACTTTCAATCCTATTAAATCAAATTGCTTTTTGAAATAATAATCTTCTTCGTAAGAACGAAAGCCTCATTAATGGGTCTCCATGAATAATTAATAGGCGATTAAATCTGAATTTGAGTTTTGAATTCACGATGAAATAGTGAAAAGCAAAATCTAACTTTAAAGAGCCCTTTTCAATGCAACTCACAATGACTTTGAACTGTTTCAAAAGACTCAGTTTTAGAAAAGAATTGTTTGTTGAAACGATGTGTTTTGTGGCAAGTTCTCGTTTTTCATATTGTACCCACTGTACTCATTTTAAAATGTCTGTTTGTGTTTCTAGAACTGGGAAGTAATGAATACGGCGGTGCTCACTGGAAGACAAGTTTCTCAAGCAATGAAGGTTTTCATCGTAAGCCAAGCAGGAAAAGTAGCTGATGTAACTCTACAATCTTCCTGCCACTCTGAAGATGAAAGTGTCCTCAAGGTTTGCATTATATCACTCTTTTATAAGAAACAATTTTGGTAATGGAGTAAATTTAATTTTCTTTATGATTCGATTTCATATAAGTGCATACAAAAATGGAAGGGGTTTGTCAATTTAGTTTTGAATTCGAGTTTTTACCTGCATCAAGTATTATTATTAAATTATTTTCTTTTTATGAAAATGTTTCAGATAATAAATTATTGGATTGAAAACAAATATTGAATTAATTCAAATTTTGTTCCTATTTTCAAAATCTATTCCATTAGAATTTGCAAGCATGTAAAATAGGAAAAATAGAACGCTGGGAGCATTCAAATTTGATAACTGAAAAATCGAATTTGAATGAAGTTTGAGTTTGAAAAAAGCAGCATTAAAATTGAAAAACGTACAACTTCAAAAGAATTCGGAGTAAGTAGCATTCAGTTAACCATATGCTGAAAGTTCTTTTTTTTGAATTTCATGAAAATTAACAGCACTCAAATTTCAAATTATTCAAACTTGAATCGAACACACTAAAAAGAATCAACTTTTTCAAGAATTTACCATATAAATATATTTATAAATATATCCAAATTGAATGGTGTCCGAACTTGCTAGCTGTAATTTAATTGGACATAAAAGTTGGTAACTAATCAAGTTTAAACTGAAAGCGTTAAAAATTGTTAACCTAAAACTTAATCGTTTGCGTTTGAACAGTTTCAAATACAAACTTTCAGTTTAATTAAATTCAAAATTCGAGAAAAATATAAAGCCTCTTAATTTAAACGTTTTCTTGAATAAGTTTAAATATTTCAAGTAATTTAAGCTTTACAACTAGGATGTTTAACTACGAAATTCTTGGTAATTAAAAATATCGAAGAATGTAATGATTAAATTTGGACAACACACTTTTAAATGTCTCCATTCAAATTAAAAGAGCCAAACTAATAAAAGAGGAAAAAAAGAAGGTAGATTTTTTGTAAATTTTTTTTGATTATGATTTAAAAGAATAAAAAAAGACGAGGGAAATAAAGAAGGAAGGGGATTTGGAGGTTGTTTTCTTTCTCTTTCCTCTTTTTTTATTATTGTTTTTTTTTTTAATTTGAATGAAGACATTTAAGAGTGTGTTGTGCAAACTTATCAGTATATATATTTTTTTAATTTCCAAGAATATTGTACGTTGTACATTAAAGACGAATTCAAATTCTTATTTATTCTAAATTTAATTTCTTAAATTTTAACTAGGATGTTATTAATTTTGGAAGCTCTAAAAATATTAATACCACTAGCTTTGAAAGCTTTACATTTTGAAAAGCATTAAATTTGATTTTTTAAATCGATCAGTTTTGATAAATAACAATTTTGGAACAGTTGTAATTGAGAATCTTTATACTTTGTATGGCATTAAAATTCTGCAACAATCAAACTGGAATGCATTATACTCTGAAAACTGAAAATTTTAATACTTTCGATTTTATAAACCGTTCGCAGTTAGACATTTAAATTTTTGGAATTCATCAAAGTTCGGTAGGCTTTAATTTTAAAAAATGACCACATTAAACAAATCATATTTAAAATGTTTTTAATTTTTGAATCTTTGAATTCTTTTAAATTTTCAAGTTTTAATTATGGAAGTCTTAATAGTCGAAATTTCAAATATCCCGAAAGTTGAAAAAAAAATAGAATTGATAATTGTAACGAATGTTAGAAGAGAATCCGAAGCGTATTTCAGAAAGAAAAATAAGCGATTTTCCTATACAAAGAGTTCAAAATCATAATTCAATCATTCGAAGTTGAAAAGTATTTTTAATTAAACCTGATAGTTTTCAAAATTGTATAATTTCAGGTTCAAGTTTTTAAATAGAAGAATTTCAGCTTAGAAGCCATGAAAGTCTACAATTTTTTATTTGATCCTTCGAAATTGGACAATTTCGAATTCGATTGTGTAAAATCAAAATGATTATTATATTCGATAGAAATTTATCTTTAAAAAACTCAAATCAAGCTTTTAATTCAACCTGATAGTCTCCAAAATTGAATAAGTTCAGATTCAAGTTTTTAAATGCAAAAGTTTCAAGATAGAAACCTTAAAAATTGAAATTTTTTTATTTGATCCTTCCAAATTGAACAATTTCTAATTTGAAGAAGTAATATTGAAATTATCACTATATTAGATAGAAATTTATCTTTCAGAAACTCAAATTAAGCTTTTAATTCAATCTGATAGTCTTCAAAATTGAACAATTTTCGATTCGAATTTTCAAGTGGAAAAATTTCAACTAAACAATTGACATTTTTTTACATAATCCTTCCAAACTGAATAATTTTTGATTAACATCTTATGAGAGTCTTCAAAGGTGAAAAAGTCCAGATTTAAGTTTTTGAATGGAAGAATGTGAACTTATAAGCCTTAAACATTGAAAGTTTTTTATTCAATCCTTCCAAATGAAACAGTTTTGAATTTGAATCCTCAAAATGGCAATTATCATTATGTCAAATAGAAATTTATCTTTAAAAAACTCAAATTAAGCACAATTCAGTGACATTTTTGCAACTCCAAATAATTTTTATTTTCAGGTATCCTCTTCTTGTAGTAGCGTCTACGTTGATGGTTCCGAGATCCGAGGCTCGAGTAATGCATCTGTTCTCGTGAAATATGGCACATACACTGGCCTCGCACGATTCACAGTTTGGATGCCAGAATTTCCTTTGGAAGTGAGTGTAACTGACACTCGACTCAATCAAATCAAAAGTTGGAAAGTCCCTGAGGATCATTCGATCTCTAAGAACAAACGAAGCCTTAACGGAACCGCATCCGAAGAAGCTGAAAATTCAAAAACTCCTGTGAAGAAAAGGAGTTCAGATACAGTGACTGATAGTACGGATTTGGAGACGGAAGACGAGATAGTGGAAGAGGAAAATGAGGAGGAAGAAGATTTGGATGAAGATGAGGAAGAAGATGATGGTTCCTTGAGATTTCGTGGACACAAATGGGATGAGATCAATTCCATCGACAGGAATTCACCTGCGAATTGCAGACTTCGTTTTCAGCAGAGTCCTGTCGAAATTCACGCAAGGTACCCTTTTATCTTTTAAATTCTTTGAATAAATGATACCAAAGAGTCTGGAAAACCTGGTTAATATAAATCTTTCCGGATTATAACAGATGTTTAGATTTTGATAAGAAGTTTCAAGTCAAATAATTAAATATTGTAAAATAAAATTCCATCTTTTTCAGGTTTCTTGCAGCGGATCACGATTCCGGAAGGGTTTCTTACTTCGTGAATCGCCGAACATGGTTACGAATCACAGACCTGGTGTTTGCAATGCTCAGGGTTTCTGATCCTCGCATCGCGACTTTAATACAGGGTAAAATAGTCCAGGGTCGAAGTATTGGTAGAACAGAAGTGCAAGTTCTCTCGCCGATTACAGGAAGAGTAATTGGAGCAAAGGAAGTTCGTGTTGGAAACGATCGAGTTGCAGTTTCTCGACTATCTGTAAAAGTCGTCTCTGGACTTCAACTCACGATTAGTCCAGACACTGCGATCGAAAATGGATATATTGCTGAAACGTCTGTGACAAGGAAACTTACCGCTCAGTATCAGGTTAACAAAAACTCAGATTCTTCACATTCAAAGTTAAATAACAAATAGAATTACCAGTAAAATAATAACATAATGAAAATAAATTTACAGGAAGGTTTGCTAGATATCGACATCGAGTTTTCCGATGGATCCCGAACACCCTTAAGAGAAATCGCAGTCTCGGATTATCACTTACTGGTTGAAAGTCTCGACCCGGAAGTTGTGGCCTTCGCACCAATGGTAGCTTCCCATCATCCCCGGGTCATTGCCGTTGGAGAAGGTCGTGGAGATCTTTTGAAAGTTACTTTGCACCTGGCGGATGTTTGCAGGCTTTCCGGAAGAAAATCCAAAGGAACAGCAACTAGAGGAACGCCTTCTCTTCCTTTGGCTACTTCATCCGCGAATGTCGAGGTCGATTTTGCTTCGAGGGATATTCCGAATAGACCCGAGTTTGTTCAGAATGATGGAGGGACCTTAGGTGGAGGATCTCATCATCGAGAAAGAAAAAATGGGAAAGATGTTGCACCAGATCTCAACGATATCCTGATCGGTGAGTACCGATTTTCTTTTTTCTGGCTTGTGTCGTATGTCGTGTGTCGTGTCTCGTCAGTACTGAGGTTTATACTTTCTTCTTCGAAGGAAGAGTGGGTCTTTTCAACGCTTATCCTCCAGTCTTCAGTGTTTCCGCCAGATCTAGATCTTTTGCACTAATTATAAACATTCATTAACATCAAAATTGTATGAAATTGAATCCAGGTCTGGTTGGGTTGTCTAGCTTCAGATGCTGCGCTTGATTGTCTCGCTTCTCAGCACTGCACGCTTCCTCCCCCTTTCTCTCTGTCTTTCTCTAATTTTTGTGCAAAGGTTTCCCACTAAAAGACGAAAACGACCACGCACCAACGATGCAGGCAAGACAGCACCGCATGGCTATAGCTAATGGCATGTCTTCAGGGGGAATGGGAGGCGTGGGGATTCGACACCAGGGTGGACCTCGGATGACACCCCTGGAAATTGGGATGTACGTTCTACTGGCGGCCTTCTGCTTCGCCATTGTCGTCTTCGTCGTTTCCTGTGTCGTCTACGCGAGCAAATTCAAGCCCCAGCCCTTGGACTCGCAGCATTCTGGACTTCCGGTTCTTGGAGCTGCTAGGGCGGCTGCGAATCAACTGGCATCGAATCGAAGACCTAGGGAATCGACTACCAACGCCCACGACTGGGTCTGGCTCGGTCGTGCAACTTTGGAAAGAGCCGGAAGCGGACCACAACAGGTTCTTATTTTTTTCAATATTTTTTCGATATCTTTTTCCAGAATTAACATAATATCTACAACAATTTCGGTTGGTTTTATGATATTATTGAAGGGCATTACAGGCGATGCTAAATTCTGTTTATTGATCGTCTTGTTAAGGTTCGTGTGACCAGTAATCCGCTTGCCGGAGAGAATAATCCGCTTACGGATTCTGCTGAGCTGGGCACGAGTTTTGATAATCCTAATCACATAGAGCTACCCTCAATTGTTCGAGCAACTCCCTCAGCTCCCATCGACACGACGACTTACTGCAAGAGGGATAAAACGGCGGGTAGTTTCGTCAAAAGGACCAGCGACTTCCAGTCGTCCAAACCTCTTATCGTTCCGACGGCTCCGTTGGCCAATGCGACATCACGAAATAAGTAAGGAATAATTCAGTTAACCCTCTTGGTTCTTTATAAGCTATCTGGATTTCTGTGGAATAAATTTCTCATGAAACAAATTCTTTTTTCAGCAATGACGATGTTCCACCACCTCTTCCGCCTCATGGTGTCTTGCCAACATCAGCAACGGCAGATGATGCAGGCGGAAATGATGACTACAAGCCACCAGTTCCTCCTCACAGAAATACAGGAGTTCTAGTTCGACTCCCGGACACTCCTAGAAAACGACATCACAGAACAGCGAGTGCGAGTCATAACGGTAATTATCGACACCATGACAAACATCATGATAAACACAATGAAAAGCATGATAAGCATCATGAAAAACATGATAAGCATCATGACAAACATCACGATAAACACCATGTTAAGGTCCACCGTTCGAAAAACTCGACGGGGAATTCAAAAAATAATGAGCTCGCTTTCGTTGAGCTTAGAAATAATGATGAAAAGCGGGTTAAGAATACAAAGTCGAGGGAGGTAAAGAGGGCAACCGTTGTTGGCAACCCCATGTTCTCGTCATCCTCTTCTTCCTCCTCTTGTTCCTCCAATCACGAACAGGAGGAATCCGTGCCCATGGATGATCTCAATCTAGGCATGGATTACAATCAAATCATGCAGTACTTTGACAACCTGAAGGAATCGAATGCCTGAAAGAGGGCCTTTGATCGCTCAGGTGATCATAGCTCGTAGACGCGTTGACTTTTCCGACTTTCCGCGACTCGTCGAAAGCCGCTGAAACCGGCTTTTTATTTTCACGAGCATCAGTCCTTCAAAATGGATCAGTTCGAATTCGTAATTAAATTTCAACAAGAAATTTAAAGCGGAAACATAATCCGATGCGCCTGAACGAAAATTTATTCTCTGGAGAAACCCCGATGGAAGGTACTGGAATGAAGTTATTTTCAGCCGTTGAGGGCGCTGTCGATGCTCAAGTACCATTTGCTTGCGAATTTTCAAATTAACCAATTTGTGAATTATTATTTTGAGAATTTTATCTTGAAATATGATTGCACATATATGTACAATAATACAAGGTGAGGTGTTAATTTGAAAATTCGCGGGTGAAAGGTCTCGTGATCGACAGCGCCCTCAACGGCTGAAAAAGGCGATGTTGTTGGGATATTTTTAAGCTACGGGGAATCCCGTGATAATGCAAATGCTTTGAATACATCGAAATTTTGACAGACACTGTTTTTAATTTTCATGCGACTGTAATAATTATTTCCGAAGTTTGGACTTGAATTTAATCTATTGTATATTGAATTTGAGTAAATATGTACTAGTGAATTCACGTGAATTCTAGGTGAATTCAAGTAAATTTAACTAAATTCAAAATTTTATACCATATATTTTTAGTCTTTGTTTTAAAATAGAATGGTTACCAAATTTCGGAAATGACTCTCCATTACAGTAGATGTGTAAATGGAAAAATTGAGTCTTGGAGAAGCACTGTAATAAAAACACTTTCTTGATAAAAGTCTAGGATGGAAGGGAGAGTTCAAATAGTACAAAACCTTTCAATGACAATAATAGCCTTTCCTTTACTTTTTAATCTCTAGCTAAACAAGAAAATATTTTATATTTCGAATAGTTCTTAGTACCTTTCAGATCTAATTGTAAAGCTAGAATAGAACATTGAAAATAGGATTTTCAGTGTTCTCTTCTGTGTGATTAATTTTTAAAGTTTTCGTTTCTCCGAAATTTGTTTTTTCCAGGAAGTCACATATTTTTAAGGACTGATTTCTCGATAAGATCGTAATTAAAAACGAGTCGCGGCTGATCGGAAAGCTTAATTAATAAGCAATAGACACGAAAAGCGGATTCCCTGTTGTTTTGCTGCACGCGGATGTGCAGAACGCAAGTCTTTTACCATCTACGATTATTTTCCTGCGTAGAGCGAATCGAGCAGGGAGATTCGAACGTATCGTAGATTATATTCTAGTCAGCTTACTAGCAGCGCATCAAATTACGCCTAAATAATCGACCTTAAAAACTGGCTCTACGTGACTGGTGGGGTAAGAAGATTAACGGACGTAACAACGATTTCGAAAATAATCATTTCGCGGTTCACATTCGGGACAAAATCTCTTGAATTTGAAATCAAACATTTAAATTTGGGTAAGTCATTCATTCGAGATTAATTAGTAATCATTATTCCGGGTTTATAGAACCGTAATCGCGAAAGACATGAAATCGTCTCGCAGGAAATAGATCTGTGTTGTGTCCATTTGAGTAGAAACTGAATATCATCATAGAAATAGTTTTAGAAATAAAAAGAAATAGTTGCCCTGACCATTTCTGGTTTCGATTTCTTGTAATCGAAATTGGTTCAAATTCTGATCATAATCAGTGTTCCATGCAGAATTAAATTCCATATTTGCAAATAACTTCTGGATTTGTAGATATTTGGAATAGTAATTTACTCGTATTATTTGGAATAGAATTATGCTAACAGTGATGAATAATTTGCAATTATGGTGTTTGGAAATTCGTGGAAACACAATCATAGTTTTCATGCTTTATTTGTGCAAAGGAAAAACCTCGAACAGTGTTTTTTTATTCATTTTTTAAGGCCTTTACTATTATTATTATTATTATTATTATTATTATTAAGAAAATTACAAAATTATATCTCAGACTTAAGATGGTTATAGCCCAATATTTCGAAAGCACTTTTTGAGTTGGATATTTGTACCAAACTGAATATATTGCACGGGGCTATCTCGGTTTATATCATCAGTCACGGACACATTTTGGTAATGCAATCAAGTGATCTGATGAGAGTGATATGCATAATTTGACATATTGGGTAGTCTGGTATAATTTTCACCCCACCATCCACGGGCTGGGTTACAGCCAAGTGCATGATGGGGGGACCTAGAGCTTAAGGTGGAATCCGAACCACCAGAACCTCGGTAAAAGTACATAGAAAAATTTCTATTATTATTTATAAATTATTATTATTATTATTATTATTATTTTGAATTTCAAATCAAGCAAAAAACGCAGACTTAATTCTCATTTTTTATATTTTTTATAAAATGTTGTATATTATTACAGAATTAAAAATATCCGAAAAAATATATATTCCAAGAATTGGAAATTTATAAAAACTTGATCCAGAGCAGTCTAACAAAAATTTTTTCTATTTTTGTACTTACAAATACAGTATTGATCTCGTTTTGGTTGTACAACAAATAAAAATATCTTATTTCACAGATTTCTACGTTTGAAATTTAGATTATTTTTTTAATGATTATGAATTATAATTTAAGAATCTTCGAGGTTCAATGAATAGATATATTGGAGGGAAATATTTCCAAAATTAATTGGGAACGAAAAAGATCTAGATTTTTTATTTGTTATATTTTTAAATTATTTTTATTTTTGTACACCAGAATGCATAGTTTAATGTTACTACTTTCAACAGTAGAAATTTAACTTTTATAGTTATATTCAAAATATTATACAGAATATTTTGATTAAAGGTTTAATTTGAATCAGATTAAATTATTGTAAAAATGTATTAAAATATAATAAAGCATTAGTTGATTTATTATTTATGCTTTGAAAGTTGAAGCTTTAAAATTTACATAACAAATTTCTTGACCTTTTTTTATTTGCATAGAAATCTGCGAGTGTAACTCCAAAAAAGTCGGCTCAAGTGAAAATTGAAATTTTTTTTGTAATGATTTTCCTATATTCGAATATGATTTTAAAGGGAAAATAGTAAAACAGAATTACTTAGTACTAATTGTAATTTAACAAATATTATTGGGTACTTTATGATGCTCTAACCATCTGCTTTATTTTACTAAGTTGATGAAATTTTTACATTTAATGTAAAATAAAATCAAAAAGGCTTCGAAAAAATTCGATTATGAATTGGACTTCAAAAATATTTATTTTTGTTAAAAAAACTATTAAAGTGAGTTCATTCATTGATAGAACTATTTCTACAACTGTGATTTTATACAATTATCGTGAATATTTTAAAGCACTAAAATTTCGTTTGATGTAATTAAAGTCGCAAAAGGAAAGGATTGAGGGTCTGGTTATCCGATTAAATAACCGCCAAATAACTGGTTATCCGATCGGGACCTTTAATTCTAAAATTGTTCTACAATTTTACCAATGTTTTCATTTTTTCAAGTATCTCTCAAGGTTTTTCCTGAGCATGATTAGAGCATTAGAATATCATTACACCAAGTACCTGTTCTTCGAACTCACATCACTTCCGTTCGATGTACTTTCTATCAATCGTTTCGAGCGCGGTCTTACGAATTATGCACGCAAAATGTTTCTTTGTCGTACTCCGCATTACACGTGATCCCTTGTTAAACCGGTTGTAGTCATCGCAGAGAAAACAATTCTCGAATTATAAAAGATAATTGTTATCGAGGAATATCGAGTTTAAATACTTATTGCAATGTAGATAGACAGGGTCGGTTCTACATACAATTTCCTACCTTACCGACTTTGAAACCGTTTGACAGCTCAAGTGGTTCACTCCCGTGCTAAGTTTCTATAATATCATAGGGAATAGACATAAAGGGTGTAAACTAGTGTAAACGAAAATGTGAAAATTTTTGTCGTACGAAAATGGTTACAATACTCCCCTTGTATGGCGCTAGTGTCCATGTATAATGTTCTCGATGAAGTTATAAAATTATGTTGCGCAATATAATTTCATTACATCACTGGAACTATTTGAGAACACTCTAGAAACTTATTGCGGAGACGAACCACTTGAGCTGTGGAACGGTTTCGAAGTCGGTAAGGTAAAAATTTTGGTCCAGAACTGGCCCTGCCTATCTCAAAGTTCATCGAGGCGAGGCATCCCTTCCGATTTTGTCAATCGTTTCGTCGACGTCACGAATCCTTCGCGGCTCCTGAAGCTCGTTTAAAAACGACCGAAACATTATAAACGTTAAAAACATTATGAATTAATGTTGGCAACGTTACAAATGTTGGAAATGTTATAAGCGAACTTAATCGTTAGCTCCCTCGAATCTCCGCAGCTCATCACAGTATTACCTATTTAATTTTTAGTTTCTAGAATTATTATTAATATTCTTGCCATCTTCTCACTCGCCATAAAGCAGCTCATTTCTGCGAGTAGATATCGATGAGGGCTCGATGCCTGTCTTCTAGCCGAAATCATCAAAGTCTATCTACGTCCCGAGTTACGTTCGAGGAGATGATATACTCGTTCGATCTTACCGTGCGTTGTGATGTTTGTAAATTTTGCTTTATAAGACTGTGTACATATAAACATACATATTATAATAAATATATTACGCGAAAGCGCAAGAATTATTATTATTACGATTTTTATTATTATTATTATCTAATTTAGAGTATAACTGTAAACTTGCCGCAAGAAGCCTCGTGTCACAACTCGTCTCATTCGAGATTCGAGGATAATATTTAATAAATGTATAATTATTAATCTGTGCTTCCTGCGGCGAGCTCTTAAGAACGTCTGCCATTTCCATTTCGTTTGGAATCGATTGTCTTCTTAAAATATTATTATTCACACAATCGAAAGCAATATAATTGCAAAGTCTGATTACTTAATCATGAAGGAAGTTGTAGAAATTTCAATAAATTCTAAGAGTGAAATAGATTCAGTCTAAACGAAATACATAGAAATTAAACAATCGATTCCTGATATAGAATTTTCTACGTGACTATTAAAAAAGTCGACTTGCAAGCTGTAGAACTTAGAAAGCTTCATGGCTTTAATGAATGTTTGTACGGAATCGAAGTTTTTCTTCAGCTTGAAAATCGAGATTTTTGCTTCCGAAAATTATCGCCTGAGGTCTAATATTGTGTGAAACTTGATCGCTGCGAAATTTCAGGCTTGGGAATCGGAGGATTCCATCAGTGAAAATATTTCATTCTACAATCCTCCAATCGCAATCATTTCTTAATAAAAAGCTTCATAATTTTTGAATACGATTGGACTCCTCTATTTTTATAAAAACCGACCTTTTTCTTAGTAACTTACAAGGCCTGAAATTCGACCCACGATTTCGCAGTTTTGCTAACGTACATTAGGAAAAAAGTGAACTTTTTTTGGTTTGAATTGAAATTTAGGATACAGTTCTTAACTGATTAGGACCTTTTACATTAAAAAGCTAATCAAGTTTTAAAGAGAAATGTCGAGCCCGATTTTTGGGGAAAGTTTTCACTTTTTCCAAAAAAAAACAAACAAATATAACGAAAAAAATTACTTTTTTCAATTCGAGCTTCCAGCTTTTTTCAAATGATGCAAAAATGGTTGCAATTGCTTAAGTTTGACTAAGACATTAGTTGAAGACAGTTTGTCGTTACACCATGAACAAACAAATTTTATTAACCATTTGCTTGAAGTGGATTCTTACAATTTTCCCTATTTTGAACACAATACATAATTCCCTAAGAAATTTCATAACTATTATGAATAAATTTCGTAAATAAATGCAAAATGCAAAATAATGTCTTTTTTCGTGACCCAATACTTACAATTTTGATTGTTGTAAATAATTTTCTCTCAAGCAATTGACAAATAGAACAAAATAAATGTTTATAACTACATAAATGTTATAACAATGAAAACTATAAGTATTGGTTTCATTTTGCACTCTTTAATAAAGTTTGTTTATAATAATGATAACATTTATTGGCTAATTGTCTCTAGTATTGCAATTATGCTGAGCTAGTCGACTAAAAATACTAACTTTGAAGAAAACTATTGAACTTCTACAGTTTTTACATTTTAACACCAGGCATAATTATGCAAGAAATTTTACAACTATTATGAACAAATTTTGTGAACTGTTGTAAACAATTTTCTCCCAAGCAATTGTTAAATAGAACATAATAAATGTTTGTAACTACGCAAATGTTATAACAATGAAAACTTTGCATTTTTGTATAGAGTTTGTTTATAATAATGATTAAATTTATTGGCTTACTATATCTAGTGTTCAAAGTATGCTGGGCTAATGGACTAAAAATAATAACCCTGAAGAAAACCAGTGGATTTTTACAATTTTCACTATTTTGAATACTGAGCATAATCATCCACAAATTTTGAAACTAATATGAAAAAATTTTATGAACAAATGCAAAATGATAACTATAAGTATTGAATTTATTTTGCATTTTTTTTATAGTTGGTGATAATGATAAAATTTGTTGGCTAATTATGCTTAGTATTGAAATCATACTGGAACTGGAATAGTCGACTAAAAATATCAACTTCGAAGAAAACCAGTTATTTTTCGAAAAAATACTCAAATTATGTATTTGTTCATAATAATTGTAAAATTTATTGGCTAATAATGAATAGTTTTAGAATTGGGCTAGTCAGTTAAAAATACTAACGTAGAGGAAAACTAGTTTTTGTCCAGAAATCCCAAAATTATGAATTTTTAAATAAAATTTGTTTATAATATTAACAATGTTATTCTATTTAAATTTTTTTCATTACAATATTATTTAGATACAAATAACTTTTAATATAATAAAAGGAAACGTTAGAATATCAGGGCTGCTGCAAGACCTAGAATTGATACGAATTGATTTTTTTACTAATAGATAAATAATATCATTATAATTGCAGGCTTCAGAAATTTTATATTAATAATAATTAGAATTGTTAAGAATTCAATATTTGTTGAAAAGATTTCTATATTTGAATTGAATTATGATTGTACAAGAAATTGATGGTAAATGAGTCTACGATCAGTAAAGTGGTTTGAAATTGAATTTAATTGATTGGATTTTTTTTCAAAATAGACCTGAGATTTTTTCGAAAGTAGACCAGAAAAACTTGTAAAAGTCATGGAATTTTGAAACCAGACTTCTCTAGCAACCCTGAATAGTGAAAATTGTGAAAAAATCAGTTTTAAGAAATTAATTGTTAATACAATTTTTTATTGTGTAATAAAAAATTATCTTCAACTAATGTCGCTCTATCGAGGTGATTCTAGCCTGACGCTAAGAAACGCTAAAAAAATTATCTTTAACTAATATCGCTCCATTAAATTGGTTGCATCATTTAAAGAAAGCTAGAAAAAGCTAGAGCTCTCTTCGAAATTTCATTAACCTTTTTTAAAATCATCTAAATTGGTTAATAAATTAAAGGCTGAGTTTTAATTTGAACCAAAAAGTGTACTTTTTTCCACTATGTAACGCCGAGATTGTTTAGCCATAATCTAATTTAAGTGACACGACGAAGCAGCGTAGGAATTAAGTGATCTGATCGAAGAAAATGCGAAATAATAAAATGAGGGGAAAAAGGTTTGCTAGCATAATAAAAAGGACTGCGTGTCGAACTACCTATCGTATAAGACATAAGTATGTAAATGTGTGTTTAGCACGCCGTAAGTTTTGTGTGTGGCACTTAGTACTGTGTAAAAGCGAAAGCGATGTTTTGACAAGATCGCGGCGACTGCGAGACGATAAAAGCTTGAAAAGTACTATAAAATGAAAAAAAAAATTAGAAGCGCCGAATTCCCCTTTGAGATTCTAGTCCCAGTGCAGGCTGCCATTTCGCTATCGCGTGTCCTGCAAACGTAGATCGCAATGTTGTCTAGCGTACGCGATTTAACACGAGAAAATTTATATACATATATTATATATATACCTAAAATTTAGTATAAATACTCCCTCCTCGCTGTACTTCTCCAGCTGACGACTGACCACCACCCCTTCGATTTTAAACTTCCCTAGTGTCGCGGCTTTCAACTGAGCTTTGAAAAAAACATCCCCCGATTATTAATTCTTGGGGGATTCTATTTCGCTTTTAGGATTCTTATTCCCACCAAGTCGCGGCACTGCTGCTTTCATCTCCCTCGATCACGAATTTATTGTAACAATCATTCGCGATCGGTATGATTACTAATTAGTCGAATCTGATTACCAATCGCTGGTGTAGTTCAGAGCAAGAGGATTTGTATAAATGTTTTGGAATGGATGGTAGAAATTGTCCCTAATTTTCCATCTCGCAAAGAAAAGCGGCATTTCTACCAGCTTTTCCAACTTCAACAGAGAATGTTGAATTGATAGCTAATTTTTTAGTATTGACAAGTATTCTGCAGACGACCTTCCGTCTTATCAAGGAAAGAGTCGTTCGGGTATTATGAATTTCGTGGTCGTCGACTGTTTATCACCTGATAGCTTTCGATTAAATCCTATTATAAAGATGAAAACATATCGTCTCAAGACTTCGGATTGCGACGTTTCTTAATTGTTCTACACAGTTGACTATAATTTTCCGAGTCAGTGTCGTATATTCGTTTAAGTACAAACGATAGCGCATATTATTTAGGAATTGAGCCGATTGATCGACGATTGATTCGTCGATGAGAATTATGAAAAACCGATCGCACAAAGGGATTAGGTTTTAGAATTTATCGAATTTTACTGCCAGGAAATCGTTTGGCTCGTTTATAGATTTGTAGTTTCTCGCGATTTGATCTTCTAAAGATCATATTTCCGTCTTGAAAATTGTATTATCTTTTAGTAACGATTTGGTCTCATAAGTTTATTGTTAAGATTCGGATTTGGTCCTCGAAAATGGAAAAAAGAGATTCTTGTGAGGAATCGAAGACGTGTAATCATTCCTTTGACAGAGCGTCACTATACTTAATTATAAGGATAACGAATCCAAAAAGCAGCAATTATCAGTATGTTATCAAGCGCTACTGTGAAGACGATGATGACGATGAGCCACAAGAATTTATTGTTAATAATATTAAAAGAGCGAGCGCTACTAACTACTGTCATCTTCACCCTCATAAACATTACTAATTCATTAATACCATCCTCATTGTCATCCTCATTGTCACCCATTGTCGCCATCATCGTCGATATACTAATGAATATTAAGATACGACTATTGCCTACTCAATGTACAATATGTAGTATTCACCTGTTACCACCAAACCGTCGTCAAAGATATATAAAATATTGTAATTGTACTATAGCCAAAGAGTTATTCATTTTTATAGGCCTCACAGCCTTTCCCCATTTTTCCTGATTCTTCAAGAATTCCCCTTTACCCTCTTTCCCCCTTAAAACCGGACTTTCTGTATTTAAAAATCGACTTGTCTATACCAGATAAAATTTAAGCCGCGGCTACGTGTATCAAAATTTCGGTTCGAACAGCCGGATTTTTTCGGTACGAAAGCGGGACCTGGAAAAGGGACTTTTTGTACCGAAATTTCGGTACACATAGACACTGCCTAAAATTCAACAATTTCAAGTTAAGAAACTTTAAACTCGAAAAATTAAGAATAATCGGTTCAAAATAAAAAAAATGATCATGTAAGACATCAGGAACAAACAATTTTAGATCTAGAAGTGTTTCGGATTTTGGTAATTAGAATTTGAAACAATAATTTTGAATTGAATAGAGTCCGATTCAAAGCCTTTAGTTTAGTTAGTTCAGTTTGGTTAGAGGCGGGCGGGGGGCCCAATAGTGGCGCCCCCTGGCGCTCAGGCTATAAAGCCCATTGTGCCACACTCTTAACAGCTCGCTCCTAGTGGTCGGTTATAGACCTGCTATATAACTGCTTCGGAGAGCCTCCTTTCATGCGGCTCTCTGGCACGCCTTGGTATAGGTAGGTCTATTCAACGTCTAATAGCGTCTTCAGGTGTCTAATAGCACTCCTATCCACGAGTTTAGGGTCGTCGCTAACTCTAGCAAGTCGTCTTCGCTTCAAAAGAATTTTAGTAACCTTAGGATTTCCCTGACTCTGTCCATCATGTACGTATAGCTCAGGATGGCTTTCGACTATGTATTCACTTACTACACCGCTCTTCGCCAGCTGGCCCGCATTTTTGTTGCCCCTGATCCCTGTGTAACCAGGAACCCATATGAGGGTCACGTTATTCTTTTCAGCCAGTTGGTTTGATGCCTGTTTGCATTCCCATACGAGCTTTGATGTTATGCCCGGTTTCCCAACTGCAGTGAACTTCACTTGTCTGTGTGAGCAGATTTTAATCTGACTGTCTGCGTGTATAAGTGTTTCAGCGCAGCGGACGACAGCCAGGACCTCCGCCTAAAATACGGTAGCTTACCATCAAAGTGGGATTCCCATCCTCCTCCTTCCTGCACTGTCGTAGATTCCTGCTCCTGACCCCCTCCTTCTTTGGAGCCATCTATGTACCAGATTTCCCCTTGAAGGAGCGGGTTACCATTTGCTCTCCACACATCCCTGTTTAAGATAACGAAGCGCAAAGCCCTGGTGAAGTTGAAGCGTTTTGTTATTTTGTCTTGCCTCATTCCTAGAATTGGCAGTGTACTGATGTCTCTTGGGAGTCTAGTGTGTTGAGTCCCCCAAGTCCATCCATCTGCTCTCGCCAGGCGGCCCATCACACGAGCCGCCGCGGCGGTTATCGCAACGTGTAGGGGCTCATCGCAGAGCATGTAGCCTCACTCCTCTGAACACTAGCGTTTGTATTCGTCGCAGTCTATCCTGCGTCGTTTTGAGTTCCGCCCGTGGCCACCAGACCACGGCCGCGTCATCATTTCAGGCCCCAGACCCCATGTCAGACCAAAAGCCCTCCTGCGCATCCAAAATGCCGCGACGAATCTTCTGCATTACGTCTCTAGATGCTTCTTCCAGTTCAGTTTACTATCCAGGATTACTTCCAGATACTTAACCAACTCTAAGATCATTAACCTAACACCACGGAATCCAGAAGCGTCGACCAGCGGCACTTTGTACTTTCTTGTAAAAATGACCAAGCTGGTCCTTCTCCGATTCACCGAGAGCCCCAAGATGCGCAGCGCTGACTTCGTTAGACCTATCAATGTTTCCAGATGATCTCCCCTGGCTAGGATTACAAAGTTATCCGCGTATCCGTCGGTGTAATGCCCCTCCTCATTTAGCCTTCGAAGGAGGCCGTCAACTACAATGCACCACAGGAGGGATGAGAGAACACCCGCCTGTGGGCATCCCCGCGGCCTCCATAGAGCAGCCTATCTGAAAGGCGTGCTGCCCTCTGTACAGCGGAGAGACTTAAGATCACCTCGTCCTTGATATAATGCTCGACCAGTTTTTCTTACGTCTTCAAAATGAAGGAAGTAGTAGTAGAACTGTAGCACTCCTTCCCATGTTCGGGAATGAAGACCATTCTGCCGTCCTTTCATACTGATGGCACGTATTTAAGAGCGGTACTCGCCCTGAATAGTTTTTTTTCAGTGAGAGGACGACACAGTACAACTCTTTTATAGTAGCATTGAGTAGACGCCATCCACCCCTGGTGATTTAAAGGGGCAGAAGGACCCCATGGCCTAATTCAACTTCTTGATATCGACGACCCTTCGGTGAAATGCCAGTTGGCCTTCTCTCTCTCCTGGCTCCAGAATTCCTCTTCCCGATCAGTTTTGATTCACTGAAAACCTAGAAAGTGGACTTCCATCAGAAAGTTTAGGGTTTCTTCCTCATCTTCGGCAAACTCGCCATCATCGAGCCTTATAAGCCCGAGGCGAGCCTCCGGATTTTATGGAGCCTCGCTGTCTCCGGAAAGCCTTCAGCTTCCTGGCAGAAGTGAGAGAGAGGCTCTTCGTCGATGACTCTCTAGCCCAGTATCTTGCTATTGGAGTATTACCTCGGCTTAGGATCTCCCACTCAGTACCCGCTTAGTATTCCAGTAAATCTTTTCCTCTATCGTTAATGTTTGTGCTCCCCATACTATATAGTGGGAGTTAGCGTCGCAACCCGAAAGCAGAGTAATCTTATTCTCTTGGCAGAGCTGAATGAGAGTCTCGACCTCTCTGGGAAGTGGGTTCCCCGCAGCATCGCCCGGAAAATAAGCAGAAGCCAGACCCTCCTAAGCCACTAATCCTTTCCTGGTACAACCAGAATTCCTAGATCAGAACTATGCCTGTCTGCACCACTGCCATACGCCTGGCTAGAACCGCCGACGCGCCTTTGCTGTGGTGCTAATTCATCTCCATCATTGAGATTCCCGTCTCAGCCACTGATCGACTGATTCGGTGCATCTCTGGATGCTTCTGGAGCCTTTGCGGAGCCCAGCTGGGTCACCCTGAATGAGACTTTACTCGCCCCAAGAAATGGTCTGTAATTTAGAGCCGCGAGGGCCCTGATTGCACTTTCACTTGGCCCCTGCCTATTGGTGTATGTTTTCCGAAACTCCGTTCGTAGAGTGGATTTTTGAAATCATAGGCGCCCCAGAACGATTGTCGGATCCTCGAGGGTACTGAGGATCAGTACGGTCGCTCTGTGAACCTTTGGAGACACTCAGTCCCCTGGATCACCAAGTTTAGTCCCTCCTTAAGTCTAAACATTGGTGTCCTCTCCACCAGCCAGTCCCTCGACCAGATGTCGGCAGTCTACACTACGATGGCCCCCGACCTGAGGAGGATGTCATCGAATCTGGGAGCGCGCCCCTCGCGGGTAATGCGGCAATTTCTTTTGAGGTTTCCTCCCTCAGCCTGTCCAGCTCTATTGGAGTTAGGCAGGCTTCAGAATAACTCGACGCGACGCCAACTCACCAAGACCTTGTTAGCCATCTGTGCAAAAGTAAGACCCTGTGTTCCCAGAGCCTTTGGCCGTTTTAACTCCTTACTTGGGGGAAATGTCTGGAGTCCTTTCTCCGTGAGGAGCCTTGGATTCTGTTTGAAAGCCGCGCTTCGCGGGCTTTCTTTTTCTGGGCACCGGTATGGTTTTTCCTCTTGACAGAGAGCCCAGTCATTCTCTCTTCCACCAAGGCAACTTGATTGCTGTCATCGATAGTAACGGACTTTACCGCTCTTGGAGATATGACTCCTGTGGAGCCGTCGACTTTTGGCGATGGATAAGATGAATACCCCGAGACGGAGCCTTCATTGTTGGTGTTTGTTTTTTCGTTCTTTCTATCTATTTTGGACACACGAGTAGCTAGGGAAATAAAGAGCGCCCCCTACAGAGCCCCGCTTGCACGGAGAGGGTCTACATACTAAGGGATTCGACCTGGTGTCTAAAATCCACGTTTCCGACACCTCCTTTGAGACCCTGCCGTGTCTGACTAGATTCAGGGGGACACGCCGGAATGTTTTAAGGATTTGGCAACCCTAGTGCCTTTCAGCCCTTGACACGGCGATCACATCATGGCTTGAGAGCATGAGAACTCGCGCCCTTGATATTCCAAGGGGCTTTGCTATTACCCCCTAGAAGGATCACTCTTTAGTTTAGGTCCTGCAGACCGGAGTCCTTTGGTTCCCCAGAGCACCCACACCTCTCGATGCGGTTGGAACTAGAGTTCAGCTTCTCCAGGTGTGTACAAGGTGTTTTTTTTATCTTGAGACATCGAAATATCTCAGGAAATATGCATCCAACGAAAAAAATGTCCGTAATAAAAACTTTTTATTTTTGAGGGGGAAAAGCGACCTTTGTGTGCCGGCTTCTCGGTCGTTCACGCTTAAATGCTTCTCTCCCCCCCCTCCCCACCTGAGCGTCCCTTGACAGTCTATACTCAAGGTCTTCGCTCGGTCAGCCAGCGACATACACTCGAACTCTCATAGAAGCCCATCCAGTTTAAGAATTACCAGAACTGCTGGCTCACGGAGATTCTCAGCTCGCGGGACGAGAGACGGTGTTCAACCAAGCGTGTGAGACCAGCAACGTATAGACAAAGGCGCAGTGTGCGGGTACTCACGTTCGTATCCACGTTCGGAGATTGCGTAATATTAGGAAATGGTTCACACGTCTCTGACTGTTCACGTTTCGAAGGTACTGCTTTAGGCCCAAGGTCATTGCGAAGCAACTCCCGAAACTGTTCTTATATTGGAGTTTGAGTGTATTAGAAGTTATTTACATCGCGAGTTTCTGTGCATATACATTTGTACGTGCTTGGTCCAGAGATTATACCATAGAGATAATATAGATAGAGGCGACAAGCCACCTCGGATTTCGTCCGGTATTTAGAGAGAGAAGAAAGATATCGAGGAGTTCACAGGGTACCGCCACTCTCGTCTCATTTCCCCACTCGCTCGCGCAGTCTCTCTCATCCCCCCTACCGAAGTCGAGACGGACGTTTCCACTTACAGAGCGGCCTATGGCTTGTCGCCTCTATCTGTATTAACTCT
>JAUMHM010000078.1:8843088-8866745 GCA_032362435.1 Melikaiella ostensackeni
AAAATACCAAAAAAATTGATTTTCATGGTGAAAACCATGAAAAACCCATAAAAATCATACTTTTTTGTGTTTATCTTAGTAAATAATGAAAATTTACAAAAATGTTTCGAATAAAAGTTGTAGATCTTTTAAAAATACATGTTTTATGTGCTGTACATTTTTACTCTACGATAATAGTTTTTGAGAAAATGGACTTAAAGTCACAGAGGTGCCTTTCCCCCAAAACAGGTTGGAAAGGGATAGGGATGTGACCTAATTTATTTTTGTCATCAGTTACAGGGGTGCCCCCCACACACAAGACGTTGGAAAGGTTTAGGGATATGACCTACATTAATTCGGTGACCACTCAGAGGAGTGCCACAACACATTTTCCTACTTTCCTCGAAAATTATTAGTTTCTGAGAAAAACTTTATGGTATATAAGAGGTGTATTTTGAGGAGATATACAACTTTTGTTTAAAGCTTTTTTGAAAATTTTCATTGTTTACTGAGATAAACGCAAAAAACCATGATGTTCATGGGCTTTTCATGGTTTACACCATGAAAATCGGATTCGCGCCAATTTTCGCTAACACATTCGTGATCAGCGCATCAAAATACATAGGTATACAAAGTTTCAAATTAATCGGAGGTATGCGCGTTTCCTAAGTGAACCATGAAAATCAAATATGCGGGTATTTTCACTATCATTTTCGTAATTAGCGAGTCAAAATACATGGATGTACGCAGTTTCAAATCAGTAGAAGGTAAGTACTATTCGGAACTGCGCCCAGGAGAATAATAATGAAACATATTTTCCTTCTGAACAATTATCTAAAAATAAATTGAAAATTTCTTGAATCTGGAGACTTAACTGTTATAAAATATTGTGTAAAGTGAATTTGTCGAATGAGAGGGTTTTCGTAAACAATATATAAAAATTCAAGCCAGAGAAATAAATTCTACAATATTGTGCAAGTGTATAAATACATGAATGAATATAGAATATGCATATTTTGATTTAGAGGTGGGCATCAACAAGAAAACGAGTTTTGTTCGGAGTTAACCAGTTGAAATTTGTTCAAGTAAAACAGAAGGTCGCTCCCATCATTGACCTAAACGCGAATTGGTCTTAAATTTTAATCATTTCATCATGAGAGAATTAACAGAATTCGAATAAATTGAAGGTGAACTCAACACAATATAAATGAATTAAATAAATTCAAGTGAATACTATTTTTTTCAAGATAATTTAACTGAATTTAGGTGAATGGAATTTAAGCAAATTCGACTCAATTCAAGTAAAGTCCACTATACTCAAGTGAATCAAACTGTATTCAACTGAATTTAGGTCAATTTGGAAAAATTAAAATAAATTAAACTGAATTGAATGTGCACTCACAAACTGAAAGAATAATAGGCTTGATTAGATAAGGGATCTATAACCTTAGTTTAAGATCTTAAAAACATGACATATAGGGTTTTTGATCTGGGGCTAATCTCAAAAAAGATTTGCTGAAAAAATATGTTGAGAAGTTTAAAGAATAAATGAGATTCCTTATTTAAAAGAGATTTTGCATTTTAAACGACAAATTTTAGTTATGATTCGGATTCAAATTTTTTAATGTAAATAAAAATATGAGAAGATTTGTATCAGTTTCAGAATTATTGGTTGTTGAAAGCCCTGTTAAAAAGTTAAGACTTGACTTTCTCTTTAATGGGTTTGTTAAGCGAGTTATTGATTTATTTGACAAGTAGAGTTTGCTGGAAATGGGAAATAGAAACTTAAACGGCAAACGTTGAAATATAGGGCAGAAATTAATTAATATCGATTGGTAAGAGTATAACACTTATAAGTTGGCTGCTAACATATATACCCGCAGAAAATCACTTTCACACATAGCAATTCGTTCCAGTAATATGTTTACACAAAATAATTACTGTTGGGTAATCATCACCATTGTCAAATAATAAGACTCACGAGTAGATAACGAGTTGAACAATTTGTTAAGTAAATGCCATTTAAAAGCAATAGAAGTTTATTAAAATTTAATCAAAAGTTCTTTCGTTTTTTCTAAAGTTCTTAAAAACATTATTAGATATTATTAGTTGATCCATTTCAGTTGTGATGAATACGCCAATACAATAAAAAGGTAAAACTGCGGTTTATTTGTTTTAGATTTGACTTGAATCTTAAATTAAACTTTTACGTTTTGTTATTTTGTAACAAAATTCTGTTTATAATCTTTGAATAATAATTGATCAAATAACTGTCAGAACAATGCAATGGAAGACATTAAAGAACACTGAATTTTAGAATTGGTTAAGATGGTTGAATTATTGTGAAATTGAATCAATAGTTGTTCTTTGTTAAACTTATTTTTGTAAACAGTCAATGTAATCACAAGAACTGTAATAAAATAATCAAAACAAAAATGCAGACAATGACACACCAAACGTGAGATCTTTCAAAAGAAGATTCTAATCTTTGGATCCATATCAAAATTATCAATGACAGTTGATTAAAACGCATCAAAATGATAACACTGATCCTCTCAAATCAACACGATACGGTATTTTTAGCGTTACTAACGATGATATGCTCAATCTATAAAGAGTAATTTTTCTTAAAGATCGAAATGAAATCTACTTTCTTATGAAAATTTTTGGTGTACTGAAAAAAGAACACCCAAAAAGTTTTCTCTCTCTTTTTCCTTTTTTGCTTGTACATTTATTGTGCATGCCTCTAATGAGCCGGAAAAGCGGGTAGTCTCGAAGTCTAGTTTTGATTTGTGAACTTTTTGTGTGTTCCTTTTTCAGTATACCCAAAATTTGCATAAGAAAGTAGATTTCATTTCGATCTTTAAGAAATTTTAAAAGAGGGATATTAAGCAAGGATTTGTTCCAGTCTGCAGGGTTCCCTATGAATACTTAAGATTTCTTTTAATTGAGGTGTTAATGGTTAACTCAATTTACAAGAAGATATCTATTTTACTTAAATGTAGTTTACAAATTTGATGAAGTTAGGAATTTGTTTAGCAATGTGTTATTGGTATAGATTCTTACCTTTTTCTTTTTTGAAAAATGGAATAATCTGAATATATTGGTCCTAAATCAACCCACATAAAGCGTAATCATAAAATTGTAAAATTTACATTATAGGATGATTGTTCTAAAGATGACAACAATGATTTTAATGTTACTGTATAACTGTCCATACTATTATAAGAATTAATAATCATTGTTTCTTGATCAATAGTTTTTTGATTATTTATGTTTTTTTTTGAGAACTGAAGTGAGACCAACAGAACTTGATTTGGTTTAGCACTTGTGCATCCCAAAAAAATGTTTCTTTTTTTTCTATTCGAACTTTGTGAAACTAGGACCTACAATCCTAAAACCTAGAAAATTAACTTGATGTTAAAAGACACTGTTATAGAATAATTGTTCTCAAGATGTCAACAATGATTTTACTGCTACTATATAACTGTTCATACTATTATAAGAATTAATAACGGATAGATATGTAATGAGTGTTTATAAAATATACAACAATTATAACATATGTTGAGATTAACATGAAAGAAACCCAGCTTTTTACTGTGCGACAATTGACATTTAGAAACCCCATCTAATTGTTTTTTTCTCGACAAATGCGGTAAAAAATACTGATTGTAACAATATCAACTGTTAGGAATGTTTCATTTTTGCAAATCTCATAGCAACAATATCACTTGAAAATGAAACCGTCTTTAAAAAAAAAAATATTCATAATATGTGTTTTTTTGGGACACCAACAAAATATGGCTCGTTTTTTATCACTCAAAATTTTATTTTCCCAATCAAAAGGTTTTCTCAGAGTAACTACAGTGAATATGTTATTAAAATCGTTAAAAGAATGAACTATTTTCGACTGTTTTAGACATTTTAATCGTGAGTATACGATTTAGAGCGAAGACAAGCATTTTTAAAGAGATTACAGATATCCTTTATCAGTTTACCTCAAAGTTATAAACAAGAGTGAAATCTTTTGACCAAGATTTAGTCTTTTGAAGTCTTTCAGTAGTATTCCATAGTGAAGATATAAGTGTTAAGGTCATTAACAGAGTAAGATAGCTTCCTCAAATATTAGTCTTGCTTTTTCAGTGGTATAGGTGTACACAGAAAAATGTATCCCCGTCTGTTTCCTAAATAACTGAATCTGGTATAGGTTGTAGTTTTTGGATAATGATCTTAATTTCATTGTTCAGATAATATATAAAAAAAAATCACAGTAGTTTGCAACAATTGACAACTGCGAGTGCAACAATAACCAAAATGTATTGATCAGTTCTAATTGTCGTTAACAACTACGAGTGTAATAACAACCACAATGCATTGTCCAAGTTTTAATTATCAATTTTAGTTGTAAATTGTTTGCAACCTTTGATCCAATATTTCGGATCACAAAAATTAGTTTCGGATTTAGTATAACAATTGTCACAACCGATTATTTTTTGAGAACTGAAGTAAGATCAATAGAGCAAGATTTGTTTTAGTACTTATGCAGACCAAAAAAAATGTTTCTTTTTTTTTCTATTCGAATTTTCTGAAACTAGGACCTAAAATTCTAAAATCTAGAGAATTAACTTGATGTTAAAAGACATTGTCGACCCAGTGCCCGCTTTGTTTTGACCCACATGCGCGCTTTACTCTTATCATACGTGTCATACCATCATATGTACATATCAGACTTACTGTAAGGTGGTCTTTCCGTTTCCCAGATAAGAGTTCCCCGATGTAAGTAAACTCTGCATCTTTTTTTTTTTATGACAAATGTGTTTAGTAAGACCGTTTTGGAGTACCCATCATCAGGCTCCTGCATTTTCGTTTGGTTCATCAAAATTAGATGTTCGAAGAAAGAAACAGGTAGGTTTTGCCGAAAATTGAGGCACTTTATGATCGATTGCCAGTCTAGGTTCGAGAGCTGAATTTGGGGGAGCAATTTTGAACAATGGAAGGGGACTTCGATCCACGAACTGGTTTTACTTTTGCCCTGCCCGGTTGGCTCGAGCTGACTGGACAGCTGAAGCTGAACTGGAGAATTCTCGTTGTCGTATCAACTCGGAAGCCCAGTTCGTGTTTCAACCTCGAATGGGAGACTCAGTTTATTCCACTCTCTTACAGACACAAGCCCCACCGCAGTCTTCCTGTGAATGCGATGAAATCGGTCTCAGAAGTTCAGAAAAGAGACCGATTTTAAAAATAATATTGAGATGAAAATTAAATGTTTTTATTTATAACAATAGAGTAAAATGTATTGATGGAATTTATATGAAACTAGGGGACTCGGCCCCCTACGCGCGCCAACCACCATTTTAAGTACATAAAAACATAGGTTTTAAAAAATTTGGGTCTATGTTTTTGGTTAGGTCAGGAAGTACAATATAAAATATAAATTTGGGTTTGTATTTTTGGTACAATATTGTACTATCTTTTTTAGAAACATAGAGAGAGTCAAAATTTGGATGTACATATATGTTTTTAGTTAGGTAAGTATATTTAGTACAGTGTCGGGCAATATATACGTCAAATGAGGTAATATGGCACATGGGGTAACGTGGCACATGAGGTAACGATGCACATCGAGTCTATGTTTTTGACACATGTGGTAATATGGCTCATCGGGTCTATTTTTTTTGGTTAGGGTAGTATATTTGGAGTAATATGGAACACGGGGTAATGCGGTATGCGGGATGATGTAGTACGTGGGGTGATGTGGCACATAGAGTCTATGTTTTTGGTTAGGGTAATATATATTGTACAATATTGTATTATCTTTTCCAAAAACATACATACAAACTGGGTCTATGTCTTTGGTTGGGTCAGTATATTTAGTGCAATATTTGACTATCTTTTCTATAAAAACATCCCCGAATCCTGAAACAATGGCGGCGCTGGCAAGATCTTTTTATATATTTTAGAGAGATTATCACAGCATTAGATTTAGCTAACTTGAATGGGATCATGTCGTTTATCAACTGAATTTGAATAATTTTTAGTCAAATAGGGTAACGACCCCAATAGTGGGCCATCTCATGCAAAATGAGTATTGAAGTACATAATTGTAAGGAATATTTATTCAATAATAGTTGACATCCTCAAACAAAATAATTACTCGAATAAATTATTATAAATATCTATTGGATATTGAGTAAAATTATTTTACATGGGGTGGCCCACTATTGGGTCCGTTAGCCTATATGACTTTTACTTAATTTATTTAGTAAACTCATTTTTACTCAATTATTTGATAATCAAATAAGATATTAAAGCGGCCGAATTGTCATATTTAACTAAAAATAATTAAAAATTATACTAAATAACTGAGAAAATCTGAAGCAGGAAATATTATTTCATCAAAAATAGGAGACTTTAAGAGCAAGAAAAAAGTAACAAGAAAACAATAATCCACTTAGAGAAAAAGTTTGTTTAAAAAAAAAACTTTTTTCTTGAATAAACATTGAAATTTGGTTGAATCAAGTTTTGGTTGATCCAAAAAAATAATTTATGAATTCAAATCAAATTTTTGGTTGAATCTGCCGAATACTTCATCTACTAAAAGATTTGGTTAAAACAACGAGAAATTTGATTGAATCAAACAAACCCTTGACTCAACCAAACCTTTGGTTGACCATATAGCAACACATTTATTTGGTTAATTAATCCAAATGTATGTTGAATTAACCAAATTTTTTTCTGTGTGCCATACAATGAAAAGTAGCATTTCTTTCATTTGCTTTCTGCTAATTTGATAAAGTGGGATTAATTTAAGTACCACTCTGAAATGTTTTTTCGTGTTTCATTTTAGTACTCTATACCGAAATCAAGCCAATAGCTAAAGATTTTTTTGTCTGAAGAAAAAAAATACTAAAAACTAGAAGTATCCCAATAAAGAGTAAAATTTTTTAAAAAATCTGTACATGAATTTTCCTAGATTTTTCCTTATGCTTATTACAATTAAAAATTTTAATATGTACTATTTTATATATGCACGTTTTAATTATTTTATTACAATTTAAAAATTTTTTAAATTTGAAATGAATTTAATAAAAGACTTTCAAATTAATTTAAACGTTAATATAAATGCCGAATATTATCGAAAATCCAATGCTTCGTATCTGTTTTTCCTTTCTTTCAATTTGAAGCATTCAAAGTTGAACTTTTCACGAAATAAATATTCCAACTTTGGATAGTCACCATTTTTGAATGCTTCATATTCTGGATTCTTTTTCTAATTGGTTTTCAGATCTTCATGTCCTGAAATTTTATTTTTTCAAGTTATAATTGCTTTATAATTAGAATTGTATTGAATTTCTATTATTGAAATTATATTCATTTTTATCACACTTTGAATCCCTAAAACATTTGGATCTTTCTATAAGATGCTTTTAAAATTTTTATTTTTGAAGCTTTCTTATGCTTCTTAATTAAAAAAAAATCAAATATCTTGTTTAAATTTTAGATTAAACTATTCTTACAAATTAAGATTGCTTTTAAATTTGGCGCTCTAAAATTCCTTTCAAAATTATAATTATTTGCCAATTTTGAGCAATCGAAAAATCTTATCAAATTTAAGTTAGTGCTATACCAACTTTGGATTCTATCTATCCACCTTATGTTAAAGGATATTAAATTTTAATGCTTAAAAATCAAATTAAAAAGCAGGATATTAAATTGAAATTAGGTGCATTCAAACTTGAACTTTGTTTAAATACGATTTTCCGATGAAGAAGAGTCGACAAGGGCGATTTTTGGATTCACAGTTAGAATAAGAAAAAAATTTTGTTTGTGAAAATAAAATGAAGTGTCTGAGCACACCGAAAATATTGGGTCTACGCTAACCGAATTTCGGTGAGCCTAAATGCGGGCAAAATAAAAACCCAAAAAGTTTCAAACCAGTCTCCCTTCAATTCGTTGACTTAAAAACATATATTTTTAGACAATAAACATTCAATTTAAATAATTTTTTGAGGAAAAAAAATGAAAACCCTTTTACAGTTTTCGTTTTTCATCGTCTTGAAAAATCGTATAATTTGAATAGTTCTTGAGTACAAAAATTAATACTAAGTTGAATGACTTGAGGCAAACTGGTTCAAACCTTTTTGAGTTTTTATTTTTAAAATAAAAAATATTATTTTCTAATTCTGGACACAAATACAGCCTTAACTGACCGTCCTCTTTTGGATTATCATAATTTTTTAATTCTTCAAACTTCGCTATCATCTTTTTAATTTGGTTGCTTTCAAATTTTCATTTCATGAAATTTAAATTATTTTTTCAAAAGTGTGTTAAAAGAAGAAATCTACTTCATCAGCCATGATATGTACTCTAGTATCCAGTGAACACGAATATATATTTTTATTAAAATTCTTAAAAATCGTAAAAACATGCTTCATAAATTCTTATCAAAAATGTTATATTTTAATCCAAACAATATAATATATAATGAAACTCAGCGATAAAATCATCGCATGGCGGCAAATTTTAATTTAAGAGCTTCAAGGCCGTCTCAACTTTCATCGATCTGTTTTCATATTACGTGACTAATGTTTCTTTTGTTAAAATAAAAATTCATTTTATAGATACCTATTCAATTAAAAATCGTTTTCTAAAGCTTCTATGTAAGAAATTTAATTTATTTTTTATTTTTAAAAATATGGTTCATCCCTCCAATGCGAGAGCGCATGCGGGAGAATTATCGAACTGGAACTAAATGTAAAGGAGTCAAGAGAACCCCTTTAGAATGAAGCAAATTCATAGCATGTCTGTAGAAAATGCTCACAAGATTTTCTATGGGCAAAGCGATTTGGCGCCTGACATCGTTTTGACGAGGTTGATTCACTCAGGGCTGTGAATTTTTGGTATTTTCGCCCGGATCAAATGAAAAAATTCATCAAAAGTTAATATAAAGTCAATAATAAAATACCTATTCATTATTTTTATATTGCACTAAACAATTTAATTATTTTTAATTACACCTTTTATTTTGATGCTTCTCATGAAATAAAAAAATAACTAAATATAAATATAAATATTAGTTTGCAGGATTTCAATTTCACTTCAATCATGAAATAAATTATAATTGTGAACTCAATTGTGAATAATTATGAAAGGAAGTAATGCTTATTTCACAATTTCACCTTTACTTTACTTTCTTTATACTTCTAAAGAATATGTGAAATGCAGAGCTATGTAAAGTGGTGAAATTGAGTCACTATTGGGATCCTAAGCTGTGTGGGTGCAGAATGAAGGGGGAGGCGGTGCGGTTTACGTTTGTACTACACTCGAATCAGCTTACACACACACACACACACGCGCGCGCGCGCACGCACTTCAATTTTAAAGGTCTATAATTTAAAAATTTTCCATTTTGAACTGTGAAAATGAAGGTAAATTTATTTTTTGATTTTAGAAAAAATTGTCTAATCAATTTTTATGTTAAATCATAATTTTTTTAATTTAATAAAAATTTAAATTTCTGAAATATCAAAAGCTTTGACTTTTAAACATTCAATTTAGTTTTCAATTTCAAATTGTCAAATTTTAATCGCTTCGAATTTAAATTCATTAAAAGTTAAAATTTCCCATTTTAAATTATTCAGAATACAATTTTCATTCCTTTGAATTTTGAATGATTCGTTTTTTTAAATTCTAATCGCAAAAGATTCAATTTTTAACGTTTTGAAGTTGTCACATTTTTGAAATTTTTATCTGAAATCATTTAGTTTAGAGATGCTTGAATTAAAAAAAAATTGTTAAATTTTGAATTCTTTGAATTATTCAGAAATGATACAAGTTCAATTCCTTTTCATTCCATTCGAAATATTATCCTTTTATCCAAATTTTACCTGAACTAAAATATTTTGAATTAGAACGTTTTCAATTCAAAATCATTTCATACATTTTTTTTTTAATTTCAAACGCTTTTGATATTAATTTTATTTTGTTTGATTATTTCTTGCTTTATTTGTTTGCCAGCATAATATGCGCGTGCTATAGCGCGCATGTAATATATTGCTTTAAATGTGAATTCCATCTAGACTTTTTTCAAAATTCTATTTTATAGACTGAAATGTTTATTTAATAAATTCTCATATAAAATTATGTAAGTATAACATTTTTAATACAAAATTCGCTTTTTTCTTGAATTTCCAACAGTTGAATTTTCAACAGGTTAACCATCATCCAGGCAGCACATAAAATTCCGTGAGATTTCCTGAAACTTACAATGCATGTTTGGGAATATTGTATTGAGAGGTTAGGGCAAAGTTCGTTCGACCAAGAAAATGTCTGCTTGTCTGGCAATATTGCACGCGGCGATGTTCAGCAAAGTTTGAAAACTTAATATAACGTAATTCGATGCGCAGTGGTATTCTATGGCACCTATGGCTGCGCAGTAGCTTTTCAGGTGTCCTTACAATACCTACGGTCATACGTACCAAAATTGTTTTTCACATTTGTATAAAAAAATTAACTTTTTTTCATAAACATGGAAAACAATCAGTTATTGATACGTATATACTGAGGCAGTTTAAAAGGGCCGAAAAAACTACTGCACAGCCGTAGGTGCCATAGAATACTACTGCGCATCGAATTAAGTTATACAAATTTTCCAAAACTTTCCTGAACCTCGTCACGCAATATTGTCAGACAAGCGAACATTTTCTTGGTTGAACAAATTTTGCCCTAACCTCTCAATGCAATATTCCCAAACTTGCATCGCAAGTTTCAGGAAATCTTCACGGAATTTTCTGTGCTATCTGGCTATATAGAAAATGATTATAGGATAATCAGCATTCAAATAAATAATAAAAAAATATTGAACGAATTAATGTAAAAGGGAGAGATAGTAGTTGAAATTTGTATTCTTTTTTGACTGAAAAATCTTTCATGGTTGAAAATTCAACAATTTTGTTTAAATTCGTTTTCTTGATTTGAAAAATCGTCTCTTCTGGTAGAAAATTCTTTTTTTTAGGAATAAAAATTCAACTATTTGGTTAAAAACTATCTTTTTGTTGGAAACTAACATTTTTGTTGAAAATTCATATTTTCGAGTTGAAAATTCAAGTGTTTTATAGAAAATTAAACAATTTGGTTAATATTTTATTTCTTTCTTGACCCAAAAATCTTTCTTGGTCAAAAATTCAACTACTTGGTTAAAAGTTTAACTAATTTGCTGAAAATTTAATTATTTGGTTATAAATTTAATTATTCTGTTGAAAATTCAACTATTTGATTGAATTTTTTTCTTTTTTGGCTGAAAAATCTTTCTTGGTTAAAATTCAAATACTTTGGTTGCAAATTTATGTGTTTTGTTGAAAATTCGTATTTTTGGTTTGAAAATTTATCTTTTCTGGTAGAAATTTCATTTGTTTTGGTAGGAAATACAACTATTCAGTTAAAAATTAGTCTGCTTTGGTTGTTGAAAACATGTCTTTTTGGGTTGAAAAATCATCTATTTGGTTGGAAAATAACATTTTTGTTAAAAATTCATCTGTTTTGTACAAAATTGAACATCTTCGTTGACATTTATTTTCTTTCTTGACTCAAAAATCTTTCATGGTTAAAAATTCAATTCTTTTGTTGAAAATTCGTCCTTTGAGTTTGAAAATTTCTGACTTTAAGATAACTTATAGTTAGCTGAAATAATGAAAAAAGTGTCAAAATTAAAGTTGAAAGATTTTCTTTTGTCAGGAATAATGAAAGGAAAACTCTATTTTCTATTAATTGAAACTAAATGAAAAGGTCTCTGATTTCCTTTATTTTATTTTATTGAGCTATCTACGACTGTGGAAATTATTTTTGTTCAAATTAAATATTCAATTTCATCACTCACTAATAAACAAATAGTAAAATACAAGATTTTAGAAACCAGTAGAAACCCAGCAACTTCATGTTGAGCGGACGGAAGGACAACATTAGGAAGCCACATACTTTATTATTGTAGATATTAAATTAAGGAAAAGCTACAGTGAAATTTTTGTTTTTAGGAAAAATATCTTCAATTGTTTATCTTTTTTCATAAAATACAAGTAGAATATAATTTTTAACATGCATTTTTGGGGAATCAGATATTCATGTTTTTACCATACCATATGCGAGATACAAAAAAGGTCGAGAGAAAAATGGTTACTTTATACAAGTAGAAAATTTTCTCTGAAGGGAATTGTTGTAAAAAATAAAACAGAGCAACAAACGATCTCTTTTAAGTTTATGAAAAATTTTAATTATTTATTTAAGGATAACTGTAACTATAATTAATAATAATAAGTAATTTCTCAATTTAGCTCTTTATTAATTATGATTTGAATTTCTAAAGTAATAAGGAAAGATAAATCAAATCAAAAAAGAAATAAAGAATACCTTAATCAATTTAAAAATACACAATTTAAAAAAAAGTATACAAAATTTTTTATTTTTTAAAATTTTGAAAAAAAACTGCTGAGACCTTTTATGCAGACTGCTCTCTGCGTTCTTTATATAAAACAAAAACAAATAACATTTGCCAAAAATTAAAAATTAAAAAATTAAAAATAAAAAGCTCGAAAAAGTACATATTCTTTAAATTCTTTTCTTCATTTCATCTATTCTCATTCACAAAAAACGTGCTTCACCTGAGTGTAGTAACTTCTCCTGCAATGTCGCAGCAATGAAATTTCTCCACAAAACACAAATCTCAAAAACTCCTAGAACCACTCATATACTAAAACTCCCTTCAATTAAATTGAATCTCACTCTTCTAAAATCGCTCTCTTTCACATTAAAGTCCGCTAATAATCAATTTTCCTACACTTTTTAAATAAACAAAATTCCATACTTTACAAAATTTTCCCGTACTTTTGAATCTACCTGTACAACTTTTGAACCAACCTCTACCAAGCTTACGGGCGAAAACCAACGATGTGCAAACAACACATCTGTGTCCGAACAGCCCAGGGCCCAGATTTTCCTCTATGTATACCTGCTCCGCACCTCAATTGCGCACGCGCAAATTCAAATCCAGCCAATCAGCATTCCGTATGGCCAGGGTAGGGCGATGTGCGTTCTTCCGGAAGGTTTGAACTCTTCGCGTCCATTTTGCCAGCAATCGTGATCCCGCGTAGTCGACGCCGGTGTAAAAAGTATAATTCCCGTTTGCTCTGAGTTCGCGTCGGTGCCTAACGCGCACGTTACTATTTCGCTCGTTGTTTGTGATTGTTGCTCAAGTTGTTTACTTCTCAGACAACGGCGTTGCAATTCAAGTGAGAACCCTGGTGCAAAAGCAGTGGATTGAAAATAAAAGGGCCTTTCGTGCAATTGCGAAGCGAGCGGTGAACAAGCCGGCTTAGTGGAGTACAGTCTAGAACAAGATGGCGGACCTGCAGGGAACCCCGGTGTCTCAAGACGCCCTGTCCGTAGCTCAACTTGAGTTGGCAGGAAATCCAAATGCTTTGGCATTGCGGAGGCCATTTGACCCGGTGGCACATGACCTGGACGCAACCTTCCGTCTTACACGATTTGCGGATTTGAAAGGATGAGGGTGTAAAGTCCCTCAGGAGATTCTTGGTAAACTCCTTGAGGGACTACAGGCAGACGATGGTAGCGCCCAGGATCATGAACATGCCCACTTTATGCACATGGCCATCCCCCGCATTGGTAAGTACCTGCCACGTGCACTTTGACTTTTGCATTTCGTTTTTTCATATTTTTGGAACGACTCTGGATCGTAATTTTAGAGATGTTGGAAGTATTATTTTTTGGGGTGCCGGACTGCCGGTAAAAATTTTAGATACATGCCGCAGTGGATTTCTTTTTGTTTTCTTTTTTGAGATTGGTTAAAGGTGACGTATTGATTCTGATTTTTTTTGGAACTTTTTTGGACTCTGAAATGAGGTTGAGGTTGAGTCATCGTTGTGACGAATTGCATATTTTGTTTGGACCAATTCAGTTTTGGAAGTTATAATTCAGATTGGGCCCATTTTGGGGGTTACAAGGGATTATTATTCGTTAATATTTTTTAGGAAATTAGCTATTTTAAATTTCGAATATTTTTCTTTTTTTTTTTGGAGCGGGAGGGTGTTTGCCCCTGACATTATGGCGGCCACGTTGTCTCCCGCCATTTTTAGACGGATCTTCTGTCGACTCATTTTGCCCGCGAAATTTGAATTAAGGTATTGTTGGTTTGGTTTTGGAGCAAATTGATTACTGTAAATTGAACACTATCCGCGAAAATTCAAGATTCTTTACTTGAATTCAATTTTCAATTTCAAAAAACTTTTTTCCTCGGGGTACACCAAAGGGATTGCAAGTAAATCTAACCGATTCAGAATTTAATATTAAACTTTCAAATAATAAATTCCTCCTGCTTATACAGTAGTGTATTTTATTTTAAAGTACTCTAAAGAATTGCAGGAAAATAAAACTAGAAAACCCCATGCCAATTCGTGTGTCAACATCTTGGTGTCGTTAATTTTCTAACAAAAGAAAATCTTAAATATAATATTTTGAAGTATATACTTGAGAAAATATAAATAAGTACTATTCATTTTATTAATGGCTTTTAACTAATTGTGACATTTTTTCTTTTTAAGGCATTGGTATGGATTCCTCTGTCACTCCGTTGAGGCATGGTGGGCTGAGTTTGGTCCAGACGACAGATTTTTTCTACCCTCTAGTCGATGATCCTTACATGATGGGTGAGATTTTAAAGAGTATCGCTCTCAAATTAATATTGCAATATAATCTCGATTACCAAGAAGAAAACTCCAGTTGTAAACAATATAATTGTTTCAAAATTACTGAGAAAATTTAATATTGTAATGTATCCAGGGATCACAGTCCGTCCCCTTTTTTCCTCTTAAATTTCAAAAATTCTCTAAAATATCTAAAATGAGAATTCTGGCCCTTTTTCCATTTTTTTTTTCAAAGTTACGGTTCATTTTTCAATTATCACAAACAGGAAATGAAGACATTAGTAACGAAGACGCTTTCAAAGAGATTCTTTGCAATGATAGAAATTTCAAGAATTCAAGAATTTCCTAGCCATTTTATTTGATAATTTTGTTGATTTAAAAGACATTGGTAGCGGTTATAAAAGGCAGTGACAGTTGTAAAGACAAAATTTTGGAAATTGAGAATAATATGTAAAAAAGTAGCGTATTAGCACCCTAAAAAAGTATAATTCATTCAGAGCTGATTGTTATATGGCTGGGTTTTACATGCTAGCATACTGCATATTTGAAAAAATTCTTATCTTCATAATTATGTCATTTTCGTTTCATTTCTAATTCTAAAAACTATCTTTTTAATTACTTCGAGTGTTTTTTTTCTCCTGCTAATATAGTGGGTTACTTTATTTTGAAGTAGGTACTCTAAGGAAAGGCAGGTAGATTAAACAAGAAAATCCCATACCAACTTTTGAACTCTACACTTTGGTGTCGTTAATTTTCTGACAAGATAATTATCAGAAAGAATAGCAATTTGAACTTCGTGAATAAAATTTAATCGGGATTTATCACAAGCGGCAGCGTACTGCAAAGACTTTTTTTAAACTATAATTTTTTTAGATTTAATTTGTTCCGATATTCTTTTATCAGTAGAAAGTGCTGAGGTGCTCAACACATTTCTTAAAATTAGCCAAAAATAATTTGTTTTAAAAAATTAAGCTATGTTATTTGGAAGAGTTGTTAAGAAAAGGTGCTACTTATAGTTAGAGGGCACTTTCGTGCAATTCACGAGATACCAATATATCAAAAATTTTTAATAATAAAGGAAATCCCATTTTCTCGGAGGAAAAAACTTTTTTTACCTAAAATTGAAGATACGAGAGAATGACAACTGGATAAGGACCAAAAATGAAATTTTACAGGATTACCAAAAAAAGTTTTCTATGATAGGTTTTCAGATACAAAATTTTAATATAATTATAGAAGCATGTATTGTCCAAGAACTCTACGTTCAAGATATGAAAACATCAGGAAAAAGATGTTTCTGTGTAGCAGAGGAGAATGTAGAATGATCCTTATCCTGTTTTCCGTCTCATAATTTTTACAACTGCATATGTGTTTTAAGAAATCACGAAAATATAGTAAGTATTTTTTCGGACCTGTTAAATATTTGTAATATATGTATTTCTTGGTATGCTAAAATCTCGAAAAATGTTCGCACTAGAATTTAAGAATTTTTAAAAATATGAGAATGACAACTGGATAAGAACCAAACAAAGGAGGAGAAAACATTTGTTAAAAAATGTTCGAGGGTGGAAAAACCAAATGGTTCTTATCCAATTGTCATTCTCATAATTCAAAAATTCTATTTACATATTCCTAATATGTATCGATAAATAGTGTCCTGAATTGCTTAAATCGTTAAGAGCAGAACTTCGAAAAATTAGTCCTTATCCAGTTGTCATTCTCATGTCTTCATATGGTATGCGGAAAAGTTGTTAAGAAAACGCACTACTGTTAGTTAGAAAGCGCTTTCGTGCAATTTACGAGATACCCATCCATAATGATATGAACAGTTCTTAATAATAAATGAAGTTCTCTTTAAATCCCCTCATCTCAGAAAAAAATCCTCTTTTTTACTTGAAATTGTACTACTGAACCGCTGTGATCCCTGTGCTTCTTCAGGGTGGTCGCAGGTCAGGGAAAACTTATGGAAATCAGAGAAAAGTCGGGTTTGAAACAAATTTTTTAAAATAACAGGAAATTTCTTAAAGAAGCACTCTAAATGTTCCAAATAACTGTTAAGAATAATAAATTGAAAATTGTTTTTTTTCCATTTATAAAAGATTCTATATTTAAAATGTTAAAAGATTAGAATTCTGGTCTTTAAATATTAATGGCAAGTAAAAATTAAAAGCTGGTGAGGGAAAAGTCGGTGAATTTTGAAAATGAACTTTTACAGTTACTCTGATTTTAAATAAGTTCGCATATTGCTGTACTCGAAACGTTTGAGAATTTTTTCAGGTAAAATCGCGTGCGCAAATGTCATCAGCGATTTGTACGCGATGGGAGTAACGGAATGTGACAATATGCTGATGTTGTTGGGAGTCAGTACCAAAATGACTGAAAAGGAAAGAGACGTTGTAGTTCCACTCATCATGAGAGGTTTCAAAGACTCGGCTTTGGAAGCCGGCACGACCGTCACGGGGGGCCAAACTGTTGTTAATCCATGGTGCACAATTGGAGGTGTTGCTTCCACAGTATGTCAACCCAACGAGTATATTGTGTACGTAATAATCTCTAGAAATTATCTTCCTTTCGCAAATCAAAATGTTAATTACTGAAAATTCAAAAATTTCTCCTGCTTATACAGTAGGGTATTTCATTTAGGAGTACTCTAAAGAAAAGCAGGTAGATAAAACTAGAAGAACCCATGCCGACTTGTGAATGTGCAACATTTTGGTGTCGTTAATTTTCTGACAAAGTAACTTATAAAAGCGACTATTATCAAAGGGTTTAACCTAACTAAAAATACTAAACCAATTTTCTTTTCTTTTGAATCCAGACCCGACAATGCAGTAGTTGGAGACGTTCTCGTTTTAACAAAACCTCTGGGAACGCAAGTGGCCGTGAATGCACATCAGTGGCTCGATCAACCAGATCGTTGGAACCGAATTAAGTTAGTAGTGAGCGAGGATGATGTTCGAAAAGCATACCAGCGGGCGATGGACAGTATGGCGAGGTTGAACAGAATAGGTTTGTAGAAAATCTTACAAATTTGTTATCTTTATTTAATTCCTAATTTCAGCTCTTTTTCTCCTGCTTATACAGTAGGATATTTCATTTTGAAGTACTCTAAAGAAAAGCAGGAAGATAAAACTAGAGGAACCCATGCCGACTTGTGAATATGCAACATTTTGGTGTCGTTAATTATCTGACAAAACATTTCCCGAAATAGGATGTTTTAAAGTTGAAGTTTCACTTTAATGCATTGGTCTACCTTTTTTACTCATTTTTTCAGCTGCTCGACTGATGCACAAATACAACGCTCATGGAGCCACAGATGTTACGGGTTTCGGTCTTCTCGGTCACGCACAAAATCTAGCGAAACATCAGAAGAACGAAGTCTCTTTCGTTATCCACAATTTACCCGTTATTGCAAAAATGGCAGCTGTTGCGAAAGCGTGTGGAAACATGTTTCAACTTCTGCAAGGTCACTCGGCAGAAACTAGCGGAGGTCTTCTCATATGCCTTCCTCGAGAGCAGGTGAGATCATTGTATTAAGATTTAATCGGTTTCACTCACAACAAAATTATATCTTTGGCATATCTCTAGGTCCCTGGGATATCTCGTCAGAATATGGGATATTCTGAAAAGTGTCCCCAAAATCTCCCGGGATATCCGTGGCATATTCCAAGGATATCGAGATTTCCATCCCCGTAGTATGTCCATAAAATTAAAAACAAGTAACTTTCTGATAATTTAAGTTCAGTTCAGTTTTACGACAAAAGCAACCAATGTGTCATGCCTCCGTTGGTTTACATAATATTAATAAGAACAGATTATAATCTGGCACGAATATTCGAGAAATTGTTGATTTTTGTTAAAGCGTCACTAATATTGCGCAACAGTTTTCGCACACTGACAGCAATGATGAATAAATTCTGCTACGCTTCTTATTGTACTTCATAATGTTATTCTTTGTACAAAATCTCCGGAAAATCGGATATCCCGTGCTGTGAAGGTCATTTCTAATTCTAGAAATTATTTTTTTTTATCCTGCTAATACAGTAGGGTACTTTATTTTGAAGTATTTTAAAGAAAGGCAGGTAGATTAAAGAAGAAGATCCCATGCCAACTTGTGAATGCACAACACTTTGGTGTCGTTAATTTTCTAACAAGATAATTATCAAAAAGAAGAGTAATTTGAACTTCGTGAATAAAATTTAATCGAGATTTTTTACAGGCGGCAGCGTACTGCAAAGACATCGAGAAGCAGGAAGGATATCAGGCGTGGATTATCGGAATTGTGGAAAAAGGTACCCGCACGGCAAGGATAATTGATAAACCTCGAGTTATAGAAGTGCCAGCAAAGGAGAAGGATGGTGAGCTTTGGTAAAAGACAAGTCTTTTTCAAAGTTCGATGTAGAACTCTTAAGTATAAACAGCACAGGGAAAATTCACACAAATCAATATAGACGGCGCTTGCTTAATCCGGATATCATAAGCACCCGACAATTCATTGCATTGCAATATCGAGACGAGACTTTTTGTATTGTAATGTCAGTTTAAAGCACAGACGATCACTGGATGTAATTGGTGAGAAAATACGCATGAATCACAATCTATTCCTGATTTTCCTGCCTAACAAATGTGACTAAATGAGGGAGGAAGAATGGAGATAAAAGTCAACAGATTTTTTTTTAGTATAATCTTAGAAGATATAAGTCTAAGTTTTTAAGAATAGAATAAGGTAGCACTAAGTTTAAGGTAAACTGAAAATGCATTTCATCAAACCTGCGAAACCGGAGGTAGATACCGATGATGGAGAAGAAAAAATAATCCTAAGCGCGTTGTGAAAAAGTACAGACATTCATGCCACAAATTTAAAGAGAGATATATTTTAGAATCTTGTTGAGAGTTTGCTTACTTGTCTTTTGGATATTGAACGCTGTCGGATGAGATGAGAAAAACTGATTGATATTTCGAGTGCAGTTTCCTGAGACCTTTTTGTAAAGACTTTTCGATTTGGTTGATTTTGTTAAATTTTTTTTCTATTGAAGGAAAATAATGCTGTTTCTCGTGTAATTAAATGTCTTTTAAGAAGATCTAAAGAGGCAAACCCAGGCCCTAAAGTTGTATTACTTTTTAATAAAAAATAAAGTGCTACTTTGTGAATAAAATTAAGATTGTTTATTAGGAACTGCCAATTATTCTAGTTTTTTGCGGGTTTTTACGAGACTTAAAAATTTGACATGAGGATTATTGAATTGATCAGCATGACTACTCTAACGTGGAGAAATTCAGTTTTCCGTTTTTTTTTTTAAATATTAAATCAATTTTAAAATAAGAGGTTTGAATTTTTTCTCCATTAGTTTGAATGAAAGATCAAAAAGAAAAGATACAACTTTTTCCTGCCATTTAGAAACTTTAAAAATCCTATGGTTTAAAACTGCAATTGTTCCAATTTGTACTATTTCATGTCATGTCATAATATTTGAACAATTATAAGCAATTAAATTGACACGATTGAGTTTCAAAAAATGTAAGACAAAATTCGATAATTATTAATTTTAAACGATTAAATTAATGATTCCTTTTTAAAAATTGTTTAATTTCAAACAAAGTTTATAATCTATTTTTTGACCAGAAACTTTAAAATGTCGGTTATATCATCATTTTTATCATCTTTATTTTGAAGGCTTTGAGTTTGAAATGTTAAATTCCGAAAATTTTCAAAGGCTCAAATTTAAAATTGTTCAGTGTTTTGAAAACTTGAATCCAGCACGTCATAAATGAAAAAATTTACAATTTTTATTTCAGTACGCCATTGTTTGTTTTGACGGCAATAAATTTAAAATTGTTCAATGTTGAAGGAATTTGTTTTGATATTATACAATTTTGAGAATTTCCGATTAAAAAAAAACTTCTGCCTTAAAATATTACGATTTTGAATGTTTTTACTTTTCATATTAAAATAGTGTCTAATTTTAAAGCCTTAGAATTAATCTTTTCCAGATTAAAAGGCCTTCAACTTGCAAATTACATTATACTTTAATCTGTAATTTAAATACGAAATTATTGGAAATTTAAAAAAAAACAACCCAACGAAAAAATTTGGACAACACACTCTTAAATGTCTCTATTTAAATTTAAAAATGACAAAAAAAAAGTAAAGAAGAAGACAGAAGTAAAAGAAGAGAAGAGAAAAAAGGAAGGGGTTTTGGAGGTTGCCTTCCTTTTTTCCTGTTCTTATTTTATTTTTAATTTACACGGAGACATTTAAGAGTGTGCTGTTTAAATTTGATCGTTAGATTCTTGTTTTTTTTTTTTATTTCCAAGAATATCGCAGCTAAATTTGAATGTTGAACGTTAATGAGTAATTAGATATTAATGTTTTTAATACATAGTTTCTGACCCTTTTTTGCATATTGTGAAGTTAAAACATTTAATTTAGATATAAGTAACTAGTTATTGCAACCCAAAGTGTGTCCGCTTTACTCCTCAGGGTGGGGCTAAAACGTCCAGTTTCAATAAAAAGGTAAAAACCGCTGTTCTGCAACACTGAATAGCAAAATATAAAGAATCATAAGTTTCTGTTATTATTTTGAAGTAAATTAAACTAATGTGATAAGTAAAAATTCTTCGAACAGATGATTTTTACGAGGAGAGGAGAGTTATATTCTAAAATTATTTTATCTTTTCTTATTTTTATGTTTTTGCTAATATAATATTTCAGTATAATTGATAGAGAAAAATTTGGAGAAATGTGACTTTATGAAAGATATAGTAGTATCACATGAATTTATTCATTTGATAAAAGCTTCCCAGTAAAAAAAAACTAATTGTGACGAATTGCGGCGAATTAACATTTTTGAATTCGCCCGAATCTTGTTTTCTGATTCGTTGAAACGAATTGAGCCCGCACGAATTGAATGCGTGTCAATTCGCCTTAATTCGTGCTCAAGGTCATTTTGACAAAAAATTAATAAACCGTGCATGTCTGAAGACTTGAACCAGCGATCCCAAGTATATGAGTCAAGAGGGCGACCACTGATGAATACACACGAATTGTTTCCCCTAAAAAAATTTCGCTGAATTCGGGCGAATAGGATATTTGAAGATTATATTATTTTTCACGAATTTACATGAATTCACAGCCTGCTTCAATTCGTGCTTGTCGTAAAGCGAGACTCACGAGGGCTTCTAGCGTATTCTTCTCAATTTGCCCCAATTAGTTTCTTTTTACTGGGTTAGATTGGATGCATTACAGATTGAATTATTGAAAAAATGCAAGTTTCATGGTTTTTCCAAAACAGATATTTCACATTAATAAGAAAATATGTTTTGACTTCAACAAAAAAAGATAACAAAGTAACTTTAAATGAGAATATCAATAAATTTAATAAATATATTTGAATTTTAGTTACAAAGAAAAGCTGCCATGCCCATATACACTATTATTATATGTTTCACTATCCATGACTGTAGTTATCCTATAAATTACCCCTGACGAGGAAGTCTAAATTGTCTTCGAAACATGTTGGGTTCCCAGTAGTATAAAAAAGACGGAGAATAGAAAGAGTGTGAGGATGGTTTTTGTTGACTCCTTTTTCTCCCTCTTTTTTCTTCCTTTTGTGTACATTTATTGTACATCTGTCTCTAATGAGCCGAAAAATGGGTAGTCTCAAAGTCTATTTTTGAATTGTGAACTTTTTGGGGGTTCTTTTTCAGCACACAAAAAATTTTCATAAGAAAATAGATTTTATTTCGTCGCATATGCAACACTGCACAGCGTTACGGTGCACTGCTGCCGGACCACAGTGGTCAAAACCAGGAATTTAGTGTTCATAATCCTCTATCGGCTCTACTTCTCGACGCAGTTTAAAGTTTTATGTTAGAAATGCTCAGTATTAAATTTTTAAGATCCTCGAACTTTTCGATTTTTCAATTTAATTTTGCGTACAATAATATATAAACAAATATAGTGCTAAAATTAGCAATATTAAGAATATTATTTTTCACCTAAAAGAAAATTGTTTAAACTCGCTATTAATCAGACTTAATGCAGATATACCTAAGGAATATTAAAAATTATTTGAATGTACAACTTAATTGTTATAAACAATTTATTTCAACAAACTCTTCAGTACATCAGTTTGTTGTAGAAAAAAAATTATTTTGTCCTAAAATCAATGTAATTTACTATTAGAGTGGTATTAGTAACGAAAAATTGTCATAATTTTAAAGTATATAAACAACTTATAATGTTATAAATAATTTTGTAACCTATTAAGTCCCATGGGCAGGCCAATAAGTATAGTAGAAAAGTTATTTTTGGGATGAGAACAATTAAGACGATTTTTCATGAAAAAGAATTTAAGCTTTCGATTGTTTAAGCAATTTGTTGAAAAATGTGAGTTACGAAAAAATTAATAGCACCATTTGATTCTGCGAAAAAAATTACATAGAGTCCCTGCACTAGACAATTTTTTTCTTAACCCTGTTGTTTATGTAGTATAAATAGACAATTACATCGCGCGACACCCAATTACGCATTTAATTATACTACATAACAAATAGGTTGGAGAAAAAAATTCTCTAATACATGCCCAGATAGCACAGCAGTTTGCGGCAAACTTGCCGAAAGTTTGCGGTGTAAGATTCGGAAGTTTGCGTCGCAAACTGATGGAAAGTTTACCGCAAGTAAGAAAATGTCCGCCTTACCGTAAGTTTGAGTAAAACTTGCAGGAAGTTTGCGGGGAAAGATTCATTTTTTTTTTAAATACAAAATATGATACATTTTTGTATACAGATACCGCCGCATACTGGGAGAACAGAAAAAAAATTACTGCGCAGCCCTAGATGCCATAGAAAACTACTGCCCATCAGATTGAGTTAAAACTTTGCCAGGCAAGTTTGGTTCGCAAGCTTGCCGTAAGGAGGACATTTTCTTCCTTGTGGCAAACTTGCCTAAAGTTTGCGGTGTAA
>JAUMHM010000078.1:8867206-8902186 GCA_032362435.1 Melikaiella ostensackeni
TGCCGTAAGGAGGACATTTTCTTCCTTGTGGCAAACTTGCCTAAAGTTTGCGGTGTAAGCTTCCGAACCTTGCACCGTAAACTTCCGGCAAGTTTGACGCAAACTGTTGTGATATCTGGGTGGACTCTAAGTAATTTTTCCCGTAGAATCGAATGGTGTTACATATTACTTTTTTCGTAATCTACTTTTTTAAACAAATTGATTAAACAAAAATGGTTTAAACAATCAAAAATTTTAACTCCTTTTCATGAAAAATCGTCTCTTAATAAAATGTTCCCATCCCAACATTAACTTTTCAACTACGACGATTGGTCTGCCCATAGGACATGATAAGTTACAGAATTGTCTATAACTTTATAAGTTTTCAAATTATGACAATTTTTTGTTACTAATACCATTCTAATAATAAATTACAACGATTTTATGACAAAATAATTTTTTTCTACAGCAAACTGATATGGTGAAGAGTTTGGTTGAATAAATTATTTATAATAATTATCTTGTACATTCTATTAATTATTTATATTCCTTATGTATATTTGCATTAATTCTAATAAATAGCGAGTATATTTAGGCAATTTTCTTCTAGATAAAAAATCATATTCTTAATATTGCTAATTTTGTCATTATATTTGTTTATATTTTATTGCGCACAAAATTAAATTCAGCATTTCTAAAAAAAATTTTTAATCCGTCAAGAAATAGAGCCGAGAGAGGATTATGAACACTAAATTCCTGGTCTTGACCACTGTGGGGCGCCGCGAGCAAGCACCATAATGCTGCGCAGTGTTACATACGCGATTTTTTTTCACATTGTTGCACCACTTCAAAAAATTCAACAAAAATATGTTACAAAGGATATTCTAAGAAATGTTTTTGTAACATATGGGTGTGGTCACTCTAGAACTTGACCTCAAAAAAAAAAATTGAAAAATTCAAAATTTTTTTGCTTGTAATTTTTGCCGAAAAATTAATTTTCTTTTAAATAGTCACGTCCATCACATTCCCTCAATTTTTATAAATTTCACTGGAATCGATAATACCAAAAACAGAAAAATCAGAATAGATAAAAAATTAACTTTCTGCGTAGAAAAACCAAAAATTGTAATCTAATGTTTGTAACAATTCACCACAAACACCAATTGAACAAACATTTCAGTTATGTCAAGAACAAAAAATTTTCTGTTTTAAGAAAAAGTATATAGCAAAATTCCAAAGAATTTAAAAAACCAGACTTAAATGTCAACTTCCTCTCTATCTAACCAATGACGACGCAGTGATACGGTAGATTCAGTTTTGGCGCGAATTTTAAGATATTACGAAACCTGAAATCGAGTTGCGTCACACGTGTTCACACACACCAGTCTAAAAATTCTCATGGCATATTATATGCATGTGACGCATAGTGCTGGACCCCTCACACTACTCCTGCGCTCTCATGGCAAACTGTCTCAGTCAGTCTCAGCTTTATATTATCACTGGTCGAAGTTCAGTTCAGTCGACGCTCGCAAAATGATAGCGGTTCGCAAATCAACTACTTTAATTGTACTATAGTACAGAGATTACTCTGGTTATTGTCAGTGAAATTGGAACAAGTGAAGAGTGAGAAACGAATCGATTCTTGAGTGAAATAGAGTAAAAATATAGAAAGAAAAATTGTATGTAATTCCAATGGTAGTCCTATCCACGTGCTGCAAGAAGGCCGCGGCCTTCAGGGCCGTCATCCTCGGGGCTCCAGCTTCTGGAAAGGGGACTGTTTCCTCCAGGATAGTCAAAAACTTCAATGTTGTTCATATCTCGAGTGGAGATAAGCTTCGATTGAATGTTGCGAATGGCACCGGTATGTTTCTGTTTTACGATTGTTGGTTACTTTCATTCATCAATACAAGTCTGTTTTTATTGATTCATTCAAATAGACGCAACTACATTGCCGACAGAAGGTATTCCTGAAATTTCGATGACACTGTTTGATAATTTTAAATTTAAATTTACAAGTTCAATGACGAGTTAGCGTGAACCAGGCTAAGCGGCGCACACTCAATTCTGTATTTAAAACGCGACACTGCTTCTTTTACGTTTTTCAATTGAAGTTTTACAATTGTTCGTTGCAAGCCTTTATATTTTCTATCTAGAAGAAGCAAATATAGCATTCAGAAATGCAGAATCGAGGGTGCGCCTCTTAGCTCCGGCTTACGGTATTATTATTTATTTATTTTCTAGCAATCATGATTCGTGCGCTATGCGCGCGAAAAGTTTTTTATTAGCAGTCAAATTCTCAATATAAATCTCAAATATTTCAGAGTTGCATCTAAAAACAAAAACAAATTTCCGGTCATTCCTCGATTAGCAAACATTCATCCAGGTCATTAAAAATAAAAAATTAAGACTCTAAAACCTAAAAAAGTTCTCAATTTAAATATGTATTAAATACTCAACTGCCAAAATCAAACTATTTAAAGCATCAGAACTCTTCTGAATTTAAAGTATTTATTCATTATAGTTGGGATTGCGTAAATAGAATAGATATACGAGAATCAGTATTTCAATCGATTTCATATTAACTGAATGGATATTTATATTTATCGCGTTATTTATTTATTATTTAGCTACTCTATATCCATATTCATTGTTTATAAAATTAAAATTGCATCACTTTAATTTAATGCATGAGTTAATACAAATATTTACTTCTGTCAACTGAGAAAAAAGAAAAATAATTAATGTTTAACAATCAAAATCAGTCTTTAAAAAATAGATACAATGGAAGAATAAAGTTCTCTCAAAGTTAAAAACTTATTATTGTATAAGAGTATTTTCAATAAAAATCAATTTTGAACTAATAAAATTTCCATTATTTTTGTTTCTTTTCCCGAAAAGAAGATGCACAATCAAACAAATTAAAATGATTTTAAATATCGCTCGAAATATGGCCGAACTTGTAAATTTTAGAATCCAAAACAATGTCGTTTTTGAACGCATACATTCAAATTCATTTCCTCAAAAAAAAATGGTCTCATTTCAATCCTGCTCAATTTTAGCGAATGTTTGAATACATTTTTATGATTTTGAAAATGCTAGAATTGAAATCAATACGATCTTGTTTAATGTCATAGAATGACCGCTAAGGTGAAGTCAATTTAAATCCCTCCGTGAAATATTCTTAGCATTTGAATCCAGAACAATTCCGTTTAACTAAAAAGTGAGTTTAAATGAATTAAAATGATATCAAATATCGTTAATTTTTATAGTTTTGAATCCAAGACAATGACGTTTTTGACTATTTTCGAAATCTTTTTTATTCATTTTAATAAACACCTTTTACCGGATTACGACACTCAATTGCCACATACGTAAAAAGTATAAAAATAAATGTTTTAAGGAACAAATAAATTTAGTAGAGAAAGTTAATTCATAATATTTGATAAAAATTACTAGAAGACGCAGACTAAGGTTTTAATGCTTCAAATTTGAGAAAGCTTTCTTCAATCTATTCAGTTTTCCTCATGAGTCAACTATTCTGTTTATCAGAAAAATTGAAAAAAAATGGTTATTTATCCTTTTAAGCAGTTATACTGGTAAGTAAATTTAAAAACTTATTCCTTTTAAAAATAAACGAAAAAAAATGTTTACATTTACAAAAAATATATATCTCGAAATCTACTACTATTAATAAAAACTTTTTTCGATAGAACTAAACATTTGGAAATAAATGTATAAAGAAATTCTCTTTGAATTATTCAAAATAAGTTCAAATTCTTAAACTGAAGTCTTTAAAATTGAGGTAATTTGAATTATTAACGTTTAAAAATGTCAAATTGTAAACTGTAAGTTACATTGTGCCAAATCAAACTATTTAAAATTTGCAAAACTTTGAATCGTGAAAATTTTCAAATCTGAATCATGACTATTGGCTATACGGGTGATGGCTGAAAAGTTTACCATTTTAGACAATGAGAATTTTGAAAACAAAAAAATTTCCAAAACGCCTAAAATATATTTTTTTTAATTAAGGGTAACCCAAGAGAGAATGATAATATAAAACTGAGAGATCAAGGAATTTATTTGAATAGGTTGAATAATTATTTTCGAATTTTATGCTAAAATAGCAATGCAGCGTGACCAGACAAAAAACTTGTCGGACAGACGTTGAAGTGATTTTTGAAATCCTTAACTCTAAAATATTAAAAAATATACTCTTGATTTTTATCTTTTTCAACTCAAAATAAGTGATATCTGTGAATCTCAAATATATGACAAATGGTGTTAATATTCTTTAACAATTTTTCATTTTAAGGGCATGTACTAAAGTACCACGTGTCCAATAAAATTACATGCTTTACATTCGGCAGCTTTATAATTAGAAAAATGAACATATTGCTCTGAAATTTTGGGAAATGGTTCAAAATATATAAGGGCACGTCTCTCTGATATTTTCAGAAAAAGTTTATTATTCAAAAGAAAAGTAGAAAATGACTGGGACTTAAAGTAGTTAATTTTTTGACAATCACCCATATAAAAGTATTTTCAATAAAAGTTAATTTTGAATTAATAAGATAAGACATTCACAAAAAATATGTATTTCGAAATCTACAACTTTTAATAAAATTTTTGTTGATTGAACCAAAAATTTTGAAGTAAATATATAGAGAAATTCACTTTGAATAATTCATAAGTTCAAATTCTTGAACTGAAGTCTTCAAAATTAAAGTAATTTTAATTATTAACGTTTAATATAAAAAAATTATTGGTTGAAGTTTTAAGATTTGTACGATTTCAAATTGCAATATATTAAATATTGTAAAAAAATTTTATTTATTTGAATGTATAAATTTTTACGATTTTAGTTTAAAGCACTTTTAATTAAAATTTAATTTCGCCCGATCGGAAATTAACTGAATCGACATAATAGATCGTATGATAGAATTCACTTGTGATATTATTTCCATTCAATTAATTATTTTAGAGTGTATGCAAATATATTTTCATCGTGTCGACAATTTGCAATAATTATCCACGTCATCATTTACTCTGCTTTACCTGTCCACAATGTCTTTTTATAAAGTCTGGAAATCGATTCTCCTCTAAATTCCTAATGACATTGAATAATTGAAAAACGGCTATTCCTATCAGTTCAATCTAATCATCTTATGGAAATCTTTTACAAATTCTCAATTCAAAAATATATTGATAATTGAATTAAAAAATGTACTTTATTTCAAAATATTCCTCATTTTTATTTTTTTTGTAATAGATGATAATTCCACTGAAAAGAATTATATATGGACCGTATTAAAAAAGAAGCTTCTCTAACTAAAAATTTATATTTGACAATCCAGCAGTTTAAAGTAAATACTGTTTACAAATTTTGAATCTGTTATTCAAATAAGTCTTAAAAATAATTTTCAGTAGAGGGCGCACTGAATAGAAAATTAGCATATGTGCATAAAAAGCAAAATAATTTTTAATGCATACATTTCGTGAGGTGAGTAGCTTGTTTTTAAATATAAGTTGAACAGACTTTTAAATATAGGCTGAATAGTCTTTCAACAGAACTGCATTGTTTCTTAGAAGGGAGAATGAATCAGAGAATGAGAACATTGTAATCGCACTTTAATCAACGTCATTGGATACGAAACAAGCTCGTTGTATTGTGTAAACAATTCTCAGTATATGAACTGCTAATAGAAAAGAAGTTGAAAGCCATTTAGTAATACTTCTTTAAAAAATAGGTGTCCCGAAAATCTCGAAAGCATTGTTTTCGCTTTTCCGCAGAGTCGATTGGATAATTTGAAAAACTCGAAGAAAGGAATTTTGCCAAATTCACACACATGATTGAAAATTCAGTTTGAGTTTCAGTTGAAGAGTTAAAAGAAGAATGTCACATTCATGTCTTATGTGCATGATAAAATTGACAAAAATTCAAGTTTATTAAGGTAAAATTTTATTTAACCAAACCAGACGTTAGTAACCTTATTGTCAAATAACAATAAAAAATTGTATTTTTACAACAGGTAAAAAATTACCATTTTTCAATATTTTCATTGCATTGTTTAAATTGAAATAATTATTTTCAGTAAAAACTTTTCGAAAACCAAAACTTACCCCCTAAGGTTAATTTTTGCTTGTTTCATCCAAAATTTGACCTTTTTTTTACTTTTTGATTCTGTAATATAAAAAATTTCACTTCAAAATCGACACTTTAATGGTTTTCCATATTTTCCGAGATAAATATCTCTTGGGATGATAAATAGAAAAATCTGAGATTTACAGATTATTTTAATCAGTCCTTCATATTATCGCCTTGTAGATTTCGCGTTGTTCCCAGGCTGTTTTATTCCAAAAAAAAAATTTTGATAATTGATAAGAAATCGCTATTTTGAGGTTCGACATTTGATTGCGACTAAGTAGGTTGAAGATAGGTTTCTTGGTAGCGCTACATTTAAATTTTTAAGTATTTGGTTCATTTGATTTTCTTTACAAAAAATGTTAATAATTGCAAATTTAGTGATTAAAGTGTTTAACTAATGAGTTCCGTAATGAATAAATTTTAAGGAGATAAAAGCTAAAAAATTGCTATTTTGAGGTTTGAAAATTTGACACGTCTAAGTTGAATTTGACTTTCGTTATTCGACGGCACTCAATTTTAATTTGAAGTATTTTTTAATCTAATTTTTTAACAAAGAATGTCATTAATTGAAAATCCATTGATTAAAGTGTTTAAATAATAAGTTTTGTAAATTAAGTGACTTACCAAAACCAAAAATTTGTAAATGTTCGTTATTTTGACATCTTCGAAGCTTGAAAATTGTGAATTTTTCATATAATTTATTTACACTATTTTCAAACCATATCGTACAAAATGAATACTGTAACTGACATAAGAAAAATAAAGTATTCGCATACGTAGCAGAAAAAGATTCAATTTTTTGAGTATTGTACGGAAGTGATTTTAGAAGGAGTAGATTTATATAATTTCAGTAAAATGCACCTAAAATTGACAGGATGATTAGATCAAGAACTGTTTTAAATACCCTGTAAATCCCAGATTTTTCTGTTTTTCTTTCTAAGAGGTATTTATCTCGAAAAACATGGAAAACCTTTAACGTGTCGAGTTTTGAAGTGAAATTTTTCGTATTGCAGGATCAAGAAGTGAAAATGAGCTCAAATTTTTAATAGAACAAGCAAAAATGAACCGTTTTTAGTAAGTTTTCGTTTTTAAAAATGATTATTTCAATTTGAATAATGCAATGAAAATATAGAAAAATGATCATTTTTCAATTACATATTGTCAAAATACAATTTTTCACTGTTATTTGATAATAAAGTTACTTTTAATCAAGTTAAATATAAATTGTAGAATTTGAATACACGTTCATGGAAAAGTTGGTTCAAAGTTTTTTTTTTTAAATATCATTATTCAATTTCGTTTAATATAGTTTTGTACATTCTAAAGGTATTATAGAGAGCATCACTTGAACATTTCTTTCAATAATCAAGCTTATCAATATATCTACAAATTTTTTATTTTATTCTCGCACGTACTCCGTTCAAATTAAAAATTCAGTTTCGACAACTAAATCTGAAATGTAACTAAAGTTGTTGATAGATAAAATTATTTTTATTAAAATTAGAAGTTGTGAATGATTTACAAAATGGTACATTTTTAATTTAAGTACTGAATTTCGACGGTTTTTTTTTTCAAAAATGTGATAAAATTGATTAAGTAAGTTAATTAAAGCAGCCTGAGTTAAAGTTTGTAAAAGGCAACATTTTTTAACAATTTTTTAAAAAGTGTTAAATGAAATTTTATACAAAATTCGAATCAAATTCGAATAGTCGACTTTAATTCTACGTTGATGAACAGTTTATCCAAAAATACCTTGAAAAAATATTTTTTTCTGTTTTTTAAATATTTAAAAAATATTAAAAATACTGTGCCCGATTATGTCACGCGCGGCGAGTCAAATTTTTAATGAGGAAAATAATCTGCTAATTTTGACAAATTTTATTTAAATTAAAAAACAATTGTGACATTTATGTTGAATTTACTGACATTTTTTCGCTATAATAAGAGGAACTTTTGTGAATCATACACAACGTTCTCAAATCATAAGACTTTCTGTAAAATAGTCGTGGAAAATAAACGGAGTTTTTTCTCCAAAGAAAGGGGTAATTAGTGCGCGATACGTGCGCACAATGTTCTAGTTTTTTAAAAATACTTCCGAATGATCTTACAATTATTTAAGAATTAAAGCTTTCAGAATTTAAAACTTTATGAATTTGTAAAAATTAGCATAAACTTGGAAAAAAAATATTACTAAAAATTACATTGGAAAGGCGAATTAAAATTCTTATGAAAAATCAGGAGAATATAAAACCTTGAACGTCTGTTAACTAATTAAATTTATTTTTCCAGAACTCGGAAAGGAAGTGAAAAAGTACTTGGACTCTGGAAACCTTGTACCCGACCATGTTATGATTTCTCTAATCAGTAAAGAAATCGAAAGTGTTGGAAACCAGAACTGGCTTCTAGATGGTGAGTTAAGAATTTAAAATTCCCTTAGTTTATTTTCATCATATTTTTACAATCTTTTTGAGGCGCAGTTTTTCTTCTCATTACTTCTAATCTTTCATTAACAATGATCATTATCTTTTGACAACCTTTTTTTATTATTTGAAAATACGTTTGGCTTTTCTCTCTTTAAATTTTTCATCCAAGTTCATAAAATATTCAAGAAGAAATTTAAATAGCTAAAACCAATATTTTAAATCTTAAATCCTCAAATGCGATTGCTAACTGAATAATAAAAGACCCTAAGAATTTTATTCCCTTCTATTTTTAAATTTAACCTTATTTTTTAATTTGATCAGGATTTCCAAGAACGCTCGAGCAGGCAGATAAGTTACAAAAAGTTCATCCTGTAAATCTCGTTTTAAATTTGAAAGTTCCTAACTCAGTAATTTTAGAACGAGTGAAAAGTAGATGGGTTCATTTACCAAGTGGCCGAGTCTACAACATCGGATTTAACGACCCTAAAGTCCCAGTAAGTAAAACCTAAAGAGCTTCTAAAATTTCCCAACGAAAGTCCATTCTATTTAAACACCCACTTCATCGAAATTAATATCATGTCAGATTTATTTACAGAGATGAGAGTATTGATACCTCATAATCATATCCGTCCTCGCCCCTTTAAACGATAATTTTGCATTTTATCAACATTGAAATTGACATTTTTTTCTATCATCAGGGAAAGGACGACGTAACTGGTGAGCCTTTGTCCCAAAGACCAGATGACAGATCTGAAGTCGTTCAAAAAAGACTCGATGATTACGCCAAGATGACGGAACCAGTAATAAATTATTACAGAAGAAACGGAATTCTGCACGATTTTAGTGGCAAAACAACAGACTTCATGTGGCCAGAAATTAAGGAATGCGTCGGTCAATTGATAAAAATTTGACCTTTACTTTCTCTCATCGGTATAAGAAATCCATCTTTTTTTTACACGTTTTATTAATTACGAATTCACTCGGTTACCACTTTACACTTGCCATGCCAACGAATATCGAAACGAACCAAAGTTCTAGTTATTTTATTAAGCTGATAGAAGTGATATAAACATTCAATTGTTGATTCTAGGATTGTTGAAATTTTATAATCTGCTTCACGCACAAGTTGCATATAGATACTTTTATAAAAGTTAATTTTTGTAGGCAAACGTTGTAAATATAATATAGAAACTCTTTTGAGTTTTAGCGAGGTGGACAATATTCCGTGATTTAATTTCCACCGACAATAAAGACAATTGGTGAAAAAAGGTGTTTGATTCTAAGAAACCACAATGTTATTTTTTAAAAGAAATTTTATTCCGATACTCAGAATTTTTGGTTTAAATAAAATATTTGTTTCACTAGTACATGCAACATTTTTACATAGATTATGTTATTACTAATTACATAAATCACCGGTAAAACCGACCTTGACAGCCGAAAGCTCGTGGTTTCTTTTGTTTTGTATTAATCTCCTATGAGTTTTCACGCTATTGTTATTTATATGTAACGATTAAATCTCGAATCGTTAATTTGTTCCTCAATGTTCCTCAATGCGAAGGAATGACTCGAAAATTTTAGGAAAGCCCGAAAATAAATAAATAACTTAAAATACAGAAATTAAGTTTTCTAAGTACTTAATCACAAGACTATTAGCTCTATTTGATTATCATAGCCACGTCTACTCGCATTTTCATATCTTGATATGTTTCTGCAATAGCCGATTTGTTACGAACTCTCGACTGAAGCTGCCTCTTTTTTAAGGCAAATTGGCAAAAAATTGCGATATTGAAACCACTTCTTGGCTGTCGGGAACTCGTAACTCTAAGGAAAATACTCATTGTTAATTCAATCGACCTACTTGTTGTCGCTAACTATAAATTTTAAAAAACTTAAAATAAACCTAAGCAATATTTGAATTATTCGATTTTGAGATCATTTAGCAAGCAATAAACGAAATAAAGAGGAAAAAAATGTACAGCTCATTTAAGATTGATCTAATTTAGATTGCATGATGCGGTACTTTCTCCTTTTTATCCTGACTCGAAAATATTTTCAATAAATTCATATCAAACACCCTCAATGGCGGTGAATAGATTTTAATTTAATTTTGCGCCCAGCAAGCTCTGCGGCAATCAGTCAATTCAATTTTTAATTCTTTCTTTCTAAAACAAGTCATTGTAAAATGAAAAGCGTTTGATTTTTTACTAAAAAAGAATGCTTTCTGCATACTGTAAGTAACGATTGAGCAACCTTTCCACGTTAATCAGGTTTTTCGTCTTCCATCCAAAGAGCCGTCGGATCGATCCGATGCCCTTGACTTTAAGTACACATGCACTTTTTTTTATAAAGCCTAGATGATTTGTTCTACAGGACCTCGAACTCCTCGCATTCATGGTAGGCGTTATCCTCAACATTTTCTCGACCGATGGTAGTAATCGAAGACGAAAGGTGGTTTTTGTCCACTTCTAATTTTCGCCGAAGGTCGTCCCCACTTCCGTCACAGAATAGGAACATTGGGTAGTCGGCCTTTTGATTCATTGGAACCAGAAACTGCAAAACGATATCTCTATCACAAAAAAAAAAGAAACGAAAAAATAAAAAGGGACCCAAGGGTGGCAACTCAGATTTTGGAAGAAATCACGGTTGATTTCTAGTTTCAAAATAGGAAGGTTCAAAATTGAGGGGTTAATCACTCGACTTCTAAGTACACACCAGATTTTAAAGATTTCAAAATAATTCAAAAGATTAAAAATATTTCAGAACATTTAAAAGATTTAGCAAAGATTTCGAAGATTTCAATAACTCCACAAAGATTTCAAAGATTTCAATGATTTCAAAAAGATTTCAAAGATTTCACACAGATTTCAAAGATTTCAAATATTTCAAAAGATTTCAAGATTTTAAAAAACTGAAAGATGTCAAAAGATTACACAAAGATTTGAAAAATTTCAAATATATCAAAAGATTACACAAAGATTTGGGTGATTTTACAAAGATTTCAATGATTTCACGAAATCTTGTACACGGGGCTGCCCCACAGCCTAATTTACTCGTATCCAATTTATTTGAAAAAAAAAATGACTATAATTGACAAAAAATGACTAGGGCGCATTAACGATATGACTATTGTTTTTTGAATTCAAAAGAATTCGATGAAATTTATAAGAATTCCTGGTGAATTTTAATGAACTCAGGATACATTCATAAGAGTTCAGAGTTAATTCATCACAATTCAAGAGAATTCCAAAGAATCCAGGATGAATTCGACACAATTCAAGTGAATTCCAAAGAATTCAGGATGAATTCGACACGATTCAAGAGAATTCAGAATAAAGTAATAAGATTTCAGAGTAAATTCCAAATGTTTTCAAATGAATATAAAATAATGTAAAAAATCCAAAATATTTCGTTGATTTGAGTAAAATTGTAATCAATTTAGAAAAATTAAAGTGAATTCAAAAAAATTAAGAGTGAATTCGAAAGAGACCGAGAGAACTTCAAAGAATCAGAAAGAGTTTAAAAGAAGTCAGGATAAATTAATAAGAATTCAGCCTCAATCCCAAAGGAATTCAAATTAATTTTAAAAAATCAGAAAATCCAAAATATTCCATTGATTTTAGTAAAATTAGAGTAAATTTAGAAGAATTTAGGGTTAGTTCGAAAAAATTCAAGAGAATTCCAAAGAATCCAGGATGAATTCGACACAATTCAAGAGAATTCCGAAGAATTCAGAATGAAGTAATAAGATTTCAGGGTAATTTACAAATGTTTTCAAATAAATAGGAAAATTTTTTTTTTAATCCAAAATATTCCGTTGATTTAAGTAAAACTGGAGTGAATGTAGACAAATTGATGAGAATAAGAAAACAGTGTGAATTCCAAATGAATTCAAATTCACTGAAAAAAAAATCCAACATATTCCACTGATTTCAGTAAAATTGGAGTGATGTTAGAAGAATTAAAGTAAATTCAATAAAATTAAAGTAAATTCAAAAGAATTCAAGGTGAATTTGAAAAAATTTACGAGAATTCCAAAGAATTAGACAGAATGAAAAAGAATTCAGTATGAATTAATAAGTATTCAGCCTGAATTCAAATGAATTGGAAACAATTTAAAAATACAAAATATTTCATTAATATCAGTACAATAGGAGTGAATTGAAAATAATTAAAGTGAATTCAAAAGACTTCAAGATGAACTCGAAATAATTTAAGAGAATTCCAATGAATTTAGGGTGAGTTCGAAAAAACTCAAGAGAAACCCAAAGAATAAGAAAGAATTTAGGATGAATTAATAATTATTGAGGGTGAATTCCAAATGTATTCAAATTAATTGAACAAAATTTAAAAAATCCAAAATATTCAATTGATTTCAGTAAAATCGAAGTGAATTTAGAAGAATTCAACAGAATTCGATGAAATTCAGATGAATTCAAGATGAATTTAAAAAAATTCAGATGAATTTAGAAGAATTCAAGAAAATTCAGAAATAGGTACAGACCTGACTTCAGTAGTGGCCAACCCTTGGGTTCTCTCTTTAAATTTATTGAAAGAAAAGTGACTAAAGTGATTTTTTCATTTAAAAAAGTGACTATAGAGACTTTGTCTTAAAAAAGTGACTAATAAGTGATTTGAGAACAAAAAAGTCACTAAAAGTGACTCAAGTGACTGTGTGACAGCCCTGCTTGTACATCAGATTTTAAGAGTGATCAACCACTTGTTCAAAATTGAAAAATTCAAGATAGAAAACATTTAAATTAATAAATATCCAAAAATTTTCAGTAAAGCTACAAATTCTCAGTCAATCTCCGATATTTCCAATCTAGCGGCCACCATGTCCCCCTTTTAAAAATGAATACTTTTATTAAATTCGACCCTCACCGGTTCTACTATTTTAACAAAGTTCTCAAAGGCTGATTTGTCATGTAAATAAAATCCAACGCAGCAGCTGGGATCCATTTTGGAAACCAGCATTTTTCTAGGGGAGGTGCAGTGGAAAGTCGAGAGGGAGAAATCTGGCTTCCACATGTCAACTGTTTCCTGGCAAAAATGCGGATCGAGATAAATTAATTTATCTTCCTGGTAGCCTATGAAATAAAGTGAATGCCGGGGTCGTCCGCCAATTATCCCGATGCAGAATTCTAAACTAAGTAAGGCTGTAAGACAAGGTGCGTAACTAGGATTCAATTTGTCTGTTCCTAGCCTTAAGGGCACCAGAAGGATAAGTGATTTCCATTTTCCTTCAGAAGTTTGACACAATCGCTTCACATCGTCGAGGTAAACTAAAAGGAGAATAAAATCAGATTTTGATAAATAATTACACAGGCCGGCAAAATTTCTACCCAAAGACCGGACTAGGTGACCCCGAAAAAATATGATGTCCTATAAGCGAATCTATTGTCTAAATTTTTCCTATACGTCAGGATTTCGAGATATCTTAATCTAAATGTGCAAAAAATGGCCATTTTCAGCCAAATTTGAAACAATATAACACGAGCATCGAATTTTTTTTGCTCAAAACCGCTTAGGCCATCGTTTAGTACTCTTTTTTATCTTTCATTTCCATTTTGGATCATCTCGAACCGATTTTTTTCTCCGAGACATGACACATTACCCATTTCAGTTTCATACTGAACAAGGAGCAAAGAAGGCTCGAGATGATCCAAAATGGTAATAAAAGGTAAAAAGGAGTATTAAAAGATGGCGTAAGCGGTTCTAAGCAAAGAATTTCGCTGCTCGTGTTATAGTTTTAAATTTGGCTGAAAATGGCTATTTTTGCACATTTAGATTAGGATATCTCGAAATACTGACGTATAGGAAAAATTTATACAACGGATTGATCTTTAGGACATCAAATCCCTTCGGGGTCACCTAGTCCGGTCTTTGGGTACAAAAGAAAGTAAATTTTTGTCGGCCTGTGTTACTCTCTAAAGAATATGTAAAGATGTATCCTGAAGTATTCTATAAAAGTTTTTTATCATTTAAGTTGTGAATCTTACCTGCACAATCTTGGGCAACGTATACAGTCAAATTTTTGAACTCATTGTGAGAAGCTGCCGCAAGTTTTACAGCATGACTCAAGATGTGAGCAACGGATGCTGGACCGTACCAATCACCAGCCCTTTTTCCTGTCGAAGCTCCTAAAGATACAAGAGTATGTATCGAAAAAGGAGAATGTGGCCCTGTCTGATCACCAAAACATTTGATGATCATCCGATGTTTTTCGTCTTCCTTCATTTCCGCTGCTGTTTGAATCCGTTGCTCTGGATGCCATCTCCAGTCTAAAAATATTGTAAAATTTAATAAAGTATAAGGATTTCAAAAAGAGTTCTCTTCAAAAGAGATTCTGTAAATGGAATTTATTTATTTTTTTAAAAAGAAAATGCCTACCTCTACTAAGAAAATGGCAAACTAGTGCCTGGGCAAGCATCATTTGTCCACTTCTCAACATGCATCCCCAGCCACAATCTGAGGTAAAAGAGGAACCATTCAAGATAGGAAACTCCCGTCTATAAGTTAACCACAACCGAGACAGAAAGTCCCTCTTGAATCCATCGATCCCTTCCTCAAAATTAGCGGCATCTATCGCCAAGGAAATTTCACTTCCCGTTTCAACATCCACGGCTTCTGAAGCCTTTTCTAGAGACTCAATAGGCTTTTTGTGATAGCAAGAGCCCAGTAGCCATACTGGATATTCCTTAGAAAAGTTCGTTTTCATTTTTACGGTCCATCCTTTAGAAAAATGTAGGAGAAATTAAATTGATGAAAGAAGCACTTGCTTTGTAGAATTGCAGTCAGGGACCTGATCGAAACTTTCGTTCCATTTAGTTAATCATTAATGTAATTTCCGATATTATCTAATTTTGTCCAAATCTAGAGATAAGAGATCAAAGATTAGTAAAAAAGACATTTTTTCTATCAATAACGAAATGGAACGAAAGTTTCGATCGGGTCCCAGATTGTACATAGTATTAAATGTATTAAACAATTTTAATATAAAATTGTAACTTATTAATTTATTTAGTCTCTATAATTATTTCAAATCCTCACACAAACCGTATTTAACATTATTCCACATAGAGAGTAGTTTTGTCTTCACTTTGCCGTCAACTTCAGCAGCAGCAACCGAATCATCCAAAGGGATTTCACTCTTGGCGATTGGTATGATGCGCCGTACATTGGAAGCATTATCTGTTGGTACTAAACTGGAGAACCACGCAGTACTGCTACTGCTAAACCCACCTAAAAATATTTATGATCTAGGTATTTTTTTCTCATTTTAAGTTTTATGTCAGGGTGGCCGTTTAAATCGAGAAAAAAATTCCTGGTCATTTCCAGGTTCGCAAAAATTTTTTCACGGTCATTGAAATTAAAAATTTGAACTCTTAAAGCTGAAATATTTTTCATTTGAAGTAATCAAAACTGAAATGCAAGTTAAAGCACTCGAAGTAGAACTCTTTTGCATTTTAAACTTCTAAAATTTAATCTTAAAAAAGGTTTGATTCAGAAATTTTCTATTCAAACGGTCAATAATTTACACGTATGAAATAGAAGCTTTCAACACTTTTTAATTGAACAACTTTAAATTGTATGTCGTCAACCTGCAAAATTAAAACTGTTGCAGAATAAAAATTTTATGAATTGAACAGTTCAAAGATGACAGTTTGAAAAATATAATTAATTTTTTGTTTCACTTGAAGACTTTTTGAATTAAAGTTGAATTAATTTAATTTCATGTTGTTTCAAATTAATAATAAATTGTTCAGTGGTTATTTAGGCAGCAAAATTCAACACTTTCACTTACAAATTAAAATACTTTATTTTCTAAGTAAATATTTAAAAAGTATTAAAAATGAACTTCAATGTTTATAAAAATTATTACTCTTTAGTCAAAAAAATATCAAAATTCCTATATATTTATCGCAGACTTTACATCACAGTCTTTCCTCTTTTTCCCTTTTTTCCACTTTTTCTCGCTTTTTCACTTAAATCCAAACTGAATTAATAGAACACAATAAGAAAATTCAACTATTTTTGATTGAAAATTCATTCTTTTTGGTTGAAAAGCCTACTATTATATTTTTGGTTGAAAATTTAATTATTTTGTTGAAAATTCATATTTTCGGGTTGAAAATGCGAATATTTTGGTAGAGAATTTAAATATTTGGTTTAAAATTATCCTTTTTGGTGGAAATTCATATTTTCTGGTAAAAATGCGCCTTTTTTGTTTTGAAAATTCATGTCTTTTAGTAGAAATTTCATCTTTTTTGGTAAAAATATAACTGTACGGTTGAAAAAAAATCTGTTTTGGTTGGGAAGTCAACTATTTTGATAAAAATTCGTCCCTTTTGGTTGAATGCAACTTATTTTATTTAAAACTAAAATCTTTTTTGGTGGAAATTCGTCTTTTTGGTTTCAAAATTCATGTCTTCTGGTAGAAATTTCATATTTTTTGGTTAAAATGTAACTGTACGGTTAAAAATTAATCTATTTTAGTTGAGGATTCAAATATTTTGTTGAAATTTTGTCCCTTTTGGTTGAATGCAACTATTTTTTATTTTTCATTAAAATCTTTTTTGGTAAACATCAACTATTATATTTTTTGTTGAGAATTCTCCTTTTTTGGTTGAAAATTCAACTACTTGGTTGAAAGTTGAACTACTTTGTTAAGAATTCATCCATTTGTTAACTGAAATATTAACTATTCCATTCTTTGTAGAAAATTGATCTTTTTTAGTTGAATATTAATCTATTTGGTTGAAAATTCAACTATTTGGTTAAAAATTTATCTATTTTGTTTAAAGTGCAATATTTTTGCTTGAACGTTTAGGAATTTGAAGCGTTTTAAATTGCATTCAATGTAACCTACATTAATTTTATTTCAAAGAATATATTCCCCTATTTTCGTGAAGAATCTTTTTATTTCCCCTGATTTTACAGTTGAAAGAATGTTTCTTTTTATTCTTCTTGCTTCATGCTTTCGAATTGATTCAGTTGAATTTTTAACCTTAAAAATCTGCAAATTGTTTAATTTCCAATAGATTCAGAATATAAAATCAATTGTTGTTTAATTTGTAATACTCGAACTATAGTTAAATGTTAAAAATCACTAATTGATTCATATTTACAGTTGATTAACTCAAAACGTTACTCATAAAAAATTTTAAATTTTAAAAGCTTTTAATTTTTAGTTGTTCAAGTTTTTAAAACTGCATTTTAAATCTCTTTAAACTGAAAATCTACACTTAAAAAAGATGACCTAAAATGGAAAATTTTCATAGTAAAATATTTTGGAATTACGTATTGTAAACTGAATGATTTCATAATTGACAAAGTTAACAATTGAACTTAACATTAAGGAAAAAGTTAATATCGAACTTATTTTAAATTGCATTATATCATTTGATATGAAATTTGTGATATTTCAAGTGATTGGACCGGTCTCAAAAAAATTCCGGTCATTACCAGTTCCAGCGGTCACCCTGTATGTGCAAGTTTTTGGTACGTTTTTCGATGCTTTCCAGATTTAAAGCTCTCAAATATTAAGTCTGCTTTTTAAACTTTTGAAATATTTTTCGTGCAAAACTATTTTAAATTTAATGAATAAAATCCAAATATTTTTCAAATCGAAGCAGATCTTGTTTGAATCTTATAATACTATTTCCTTGATTCTAAATTTGTAATGTTTCAACTTTCGCTGTTTTCAAGCTTTCCAAGCTATTACTTTTGTGAATACATAACTTTAGATCTTAAATCAGGTTAAATTCTTATTTTTTTAAATTGAGACGATTTAAATTTCTTAAATGTTGAAAATCAAGTAATTAAAGTTAACTCGAAAGCCTTGGAAAATGTCAATTTAGTCACATTATTTGAAAAACTCGGAAGTATTTCAGGCAAAACTAAAAACAAAATTTTATTTTTGGTTATAAACTTATTGTTGGAAAATGACCAATATTCATTTCGGAGAATTGATAAATTGATAAATTTATTTGGCACCAAGATAAATCATTTTGGCACTTGCAAAATCACATCTAATTAGATAACATGTAATGACGTACAGATTAGTCTATTTTTCAACAGCACTGCGAAATACTTGAGACTTACTGTCAATTATATCACAAATTTTCACAAGAATGTTTTCTTCTGAATCCTTCAAAATGTAAAATTAGCAATACTAAATAGATGATTCATAAGAAGCAAAACAGACTTGAGACTGTGTTGATATAATTGAAAAAACAAACAATGTTATACAAACGAAGTTGAACATGCGGAAAATTACAAGGTTATACAAGCTGCACTTCGAACACTACTTTTAATAATAAACAATATTTACAGATTGCATAATAAAAGGGCAAAAAACCTACGAAATCCCATATAATTTATCACCAAATTCAATTCCACGTCACAATTTCGAAAGTCATTCGATGGGAGTAACAAAAAATTACTCATAAATTTCGGGGCAAGTGTTGTAACAAATGAAATCAAGAGGTAAATAAACTTGGAATGCAATTCTTGTATATACTATACATGTATAATGAGTAGATTATTTGCTAAGAGAAAATATATTCGTTTTTTACTTACCTAACCTCTCTCGTGAAGATTGAACTTGTCCCACTTGTCCATTCATGCCCAAAAGTAAACAGTACGAAGATGAACTTCAGAAACCGCGTTCAACAATCACTGCAATCACATTTTCACGCGCAGATTTTCAGGTGAAGTAAAAAAATACGATATCGCGATTTAGCCATTTATTTACGGGGAATGTTTTACGCTAATGATAACCACAACCTTCCACAACCCCATTTTGATCAATGACAAGTGCTTGGTAGGTGATCGGAATTGTGCAAAAAAATTCTTTCATTTGAAACTGATGAATCAGGCGATTACAATCCTTTCAATAGTGATAAAGAAAGTAAATACGCGACCTAATTCTCCTTATTTTAATAAATTGAACGATGCATGATCATGAGGTGGATCAGTGCATCAGTGGTATAGTTATTTCTGACATTATAATAGAGCGCTATCTAGTGACACTATTCAGAAGCTTGTGATTTAACAAGAAAGATCATTTGAATATTGTGGGTTGATTTAAAACCAATTAATTCAGATTATTCTATTTTTAAAAAAAGAAAAAAGTAATAATCCAAAACAATAACATATTTTTAAAAATTTCTAACTTACTCAAATTTGTATACTATATTTAAATAAAAATAGATATCTTTTCGTAAATTGAGTTAATCATTAACACCTTAATTAAAAGAAATCTTCATAGTATTCATATGCAACCCTGCAGATTGGACCAAATATTTGCTTAATGTTTCTCTCTTAAAATTTCTTAAAGATCGAACTGAAATCTACCTTCTTATGCAAATTTTTTGTGTACTAAAAAAGAAACACCCAGAAAGTTCATAAATCAAAAATAGACTTCGAAACTACCCACTTTTATAGTTCATTAGATGCAAATGTACAATGAATGTACAACAACAAGAAAAAAAGAGAGAGAAAAAGAAAGAGTCAACCAAAACCAACCTCTCACTCTTTCTTTTCTCCGTCTTTTTTATACTACTAGGGACTAACACGTTTCGAATCCAATTTAGGCTTCCTCATCAGGACTAATTTACAGAAACACTACAGTTATAAGAAATGAAAAATATATTAATGAAATTCAAATATTACCTGAAAATAAAAATAAAAAATTTATCATCAAATGTTGTTCGGCCAGTCCTTCCATTTTCTTATTAACATCAAGAATCATTAAGATCGAAATAAAATTCACTTTCTTATGAAAATTTTATTGTTCTAAAATTGAAAACACCAGTAAGTTCTTTGTAGCTGTGTATGGCAACCTTTTCAACTAAATAAATAAATTCTTTAATACTTTTCACCGGTCTTCCAATAAGATCCATCATAAAACCGCATTGTCCTCAATTTTGATCAATTTCACTGAAAACCATAATACCAAAAACAGGAAAATCAGAATAGATAAAATCATTTTTCCTAACTTTCTGCGTAGAAAATCAAAAAATTATAATCCAGTGTTTTGTAAACAATTCGCCACAACAATAATTGAACAAACATTTCAATTATTTATTGAAAATTTTTTCATGTGGTTAATTCAATTTTTTTCTCAAACATAGAGACAGTAATCCACTTTTTCAATATGAATTTTAATTTATGAGAAGAAGATTCTTCACAATGAAAATTCGTTTCGATTTTAACCGAGAAAAAACTTCAGAAATTCGATGTGTAGCGATCAAAAGCTGGCCGTAAACTGACATTGACTGTCTACAATGAAACTTATAAAAAATCGTACATTTAGGGATATGATCTCAAAGCACTTGTGCAAGAGACGAACCAGTCACTTTTTAGCGACCAGCCCAAACACTCGCAAAAACAATATGATCGAAGAATGTCAATAGATTTCAGGAAACTATACAGAAAGTTTTAGCCCCAAATATCAAGATTCAGAAATTAGTCCAAAGACACAAAAATAAGATAGTAAAATATTTTTACCCTCAAATATGAAATTCAATTTTAATTGTATGTGTTAAATTGTTATACCTCAATTTATATACAACCTTTTGGAAACTTTATTTTATTTACAATAAATACCCGGATGACATTTTAATTATATTAGCAGTATATATGAAAAAAATGTAGAGTAGACTGAAAAATATATTAAATATATTTGAAACCAAAAACATCTGTAAAATCATAAGATTAGAGAAAAATATAAAGTACTCAATGGTACCTTTTGGCAACCTTATTTTTTGATAAGTATCAGGATAACAAATATTTTTGATGTTAATAAGAAAATGGAAAGATTGGCCAAGCAACATTCGATAATAATTTTTTTTATTTATTTTTTTTTATTTTCAGGTAAGATTTGAATTTAATTTATACACGTTTCATTTTTTATAACTGTAGTTTTCCTATAAACTACCCCTGATGAGGAAGTCTGAATTGGCTTCGAAACATGTTGGTCCCCAGTAGTATAAAAAAGACCGAGAAAAAACGAAGAGTGAGAGATCGATTTTGGTTGACTCTTTCGGTCTCCCTCTTTCTTCTTTTTGTCGTACATTTATTGTATATTTGTCTCTAATGAGCCGGAAAAGCGGGTAGCCTCGAAGTCGATTTTTGATTTGTGAACTTTTTGGGTGTTCTTTTTTAGTACACAAAAATTTTTTATAAGGAAGTAGATTTCATTTCGATCTTTAAAAAACTTACATTTATGGCCTTATATTGATGGAAAATGAATCCTTATACGCCATTGAATTGTACCGCTGCTGCCTGGACAAAATGCATTTCATGCGATCACGTTTTTCCATCCGGCACGTAAAGCACGTGAACCGAATAAACAAGCCAGGAATCTATATACAACACTACCATTGAAACATTGAACGACAAGTGCTTAAGATCCCAGCCCAAGATCCCTCTGTACAAACCGCGGGCCATTGCAGGTGCCCAGGCACTAACATGTTCAAACACGTCGAATCTTCGTTTCGTTCCGAAGATGCCCGAAGCGCGATCGCGTTTGTGGCTGCGCATGCGCGACAGGTGCAAGCTTTGCGCATGCAACCAGCAACAGGTAGACAGTCGCATTTTTGAAGGACCTGGTGAACCGGGCTACGGTTTATGACACGTACGGGCTTCGGTCCGTGTCCGTACAAACACTGATCACCAACGTGGAAACGATTAAATTATACTTGTTTGGTTCGTTTATGTAGTGCCACAAAAGATAACACGAGGTTAGTGCGCTCCTCTGAAGTCGTGGAAGAAGAAAAAGGATCGAGATCCCAAGGATTTCGAATGACTCTTCAAGAGGTTAAATGTGTCTTTTCTGCAGTTAAAGGCTAGGTAGGAAAAGTAAAATACAAGAAACATATAATCATTCCCGAACAAAGTTCAGAATATCGAGTAAGTGTGGGATGCGGGAGAGGGAGGGGAATTCAGAATTTATAAAAATTGTCCAGTGTCCCATGTGAGAAAAAAATCTTTTCAAAGGCTGTCAAAAAGAATAAGTTATTTGTCTCGTCTCAGTGGTCTTGATTTGAGGGATTGTATATAAGGAGGAATTCAGTGGCGAATTAAATATGTTGGAGATTTCAGAGGTGATGAGGATCGAATTTATTAAACTGGATTTTACAGTTTTCGAATTCCAAGTTTGTAAAAAACTTGGAAGACGTGATGTCCGATGGATGTCCGAGTATGTGACGTGGTTGTGTTCGTGCTTACAGTGCCGTCTTGACCTCCAGTGGTTCCCAGTTACGGGGAATTTTTATGGGAATATCGCACTTTTTTTTTCTTTACGAAAAATTCGGTTGGTCCGAATATCAAAATATTTAGGAATATTCAAATGCATTGAAATAATGAAAATTGAGTGATTTCAAGCTTTTCTGTCATGTTGAAGCAAAAGAGTGTTATTGCCACTTTTGCTATTAAAAATACATATGTGCTAATATTTTTTTATGTTGCTGTCAAAATTCAGATTATTTTGTTGGAATAGCTATGATTAATCATGTAAAGTATAATTTCATCTCAATTGGAAAAGTTATATTGCCTTTCTGGTAAACAAAATTTGAATCATAAACAAATAATTGATAAACATTCTAAACATTAGATTATGGTTTGAAAAATTACATAACCTAAAACTAAAATGAAAGCCGATAATAAATTACGGGAGACATGGTAAAAAATATGTATTCAAATTGCTTGTTTTAACTATTACATATTTTATTTTATTTATTGTTTTACTTGTTTAAGCCTCTAGAATCCGATGCAAGTGCTTATATCAATATGAGTGTCAATTGTTTGTATTGCGTTCTAGCGTTATAAACTTTTTAAACGTAACCTATCAAGATTTAAACTAAAAGTAGATAAGATTTCAATTAACGATTAATTTGATTTATTTTAACAAATATCCGAAAAAGAAGTATTTAAAATTTTACAGCTTTCATAATCGAAACCATTCAAATTGAAACAATTTTTATTCTGAGGATTTTAGTTTTATTTATTTTAATGTTGTACAACAATATTAAAGGTTCAAATTTGAAATAAAATTGTGAATAATGAAGTATGAATTGAATTGAAAATTGTACAAATTTGAACGGTGTTATTTTTACACTTTCAATTTTATATATAGAGTTTCAGTCAGAAATTATTATTCAATTTTGAAGCATTCGTTGAAATTGCTCTAGTAGAAACTTGTTTGTAAAATTTTCAATGATTTACATTCGAAAACCTACAATTTTGAACGTTTCTACATTTTCAATTGTAAATTACTTAACGCTAAACGTTTCAAACTTAAAATCGTACAACTTTTAATAATAATAATAATAATTATTATTATTATTATTATTATTATTATTTACTTTGAAGCTATTCAATCCCGAACGCTTTCAAGTTTTAACACTTTCAACCTGAAATTTTTTCTTTTATTATCGTTTTCGATTTGAAATCTTGTACAAGATTGAAAACTTGTTAAAAAAATTTTCAGTTTCTAATGTTTCAATTTCAAATATTTTCTGAACGTTTTCAATTGACAGTGATTAATTTTAAGCCTTTTAAATAAAAATTCTCAATTTTTGAATGCCTTAGTATTTAGAATTATTAATTCGAAGGAGGAAAGGGGAAAAATAATGTAAAAGGTGAACGAAATTCTTGAAAAAGTAGGAACAGTTTCCTTATTTTTAAAAAGTGTCTGAAATTAAATTTAAGATAAGTATTTCAAATTCTAGTATCGAAAAGTGTTTTTAATTTGTAATATTCCGAATTGAACAATTAGAAATTAAGATAATTAGTTGAAGTAAAAAAAGTTTCGGGACAAAACATGCATTTAAACTGTTGATTTTGTTGTACATTATTGAATTGACTCGCCAATTTATTCTTAGTTTCGTAATAGAATACTTTTTTTTTTTAATTTTCGAGAATGAAAGATATTTTTGATTTGTATAAGATCGATATTTGTTTGATGTACACCGTCAATGAGACGATTTCTTTCAATCAAAGAAACTTCTTGAATTAAAGAATATTTGAAGCAATTAAATAATGAAAATCGTAGTTAATTAAACTTGCGTGTGACAATATCATCGTTTATTAACTATTCTTGAAAACCATTTTTTTTATTGAATTTCAGTAGTTTATCAATAAAATCGTAAATTTAAGTTTCAAATATTGGCAAATTTTATCCGATGAAAAAATTTAATGAATTTAATACCTTACACTATATTTTTCCAGTTACAAAATGTGTAATTTATAATTTAAAACAATTTTTAGTAAAAACGTTGATGTTTTTAAATTTCTTTCAATTACTTTTTTTTTGTATTAAACATAAAAGTCGACTTATTTTAAAAAGGGCCCGACGGGTTTTTTCATTCATAGCCTTAAAATGTCCATGGGATTACACTGATTATAAACTACCATATAATCAATCGGAAAATCCCATATGCAACGACCTTGCAATTAAAGTTGGTTCAGCCCCACTGTGGGTTCAGTTAGAAATTGTGTTTCTTATAATCCTATATGAAAATATCGATCAGAGACTTTGGTTAGGCCTTGGTTAAGCCTTGGTTAAGACTTGGTTTCCGTTTCGAAAGGTTTGGTTTCTTAGTCACCTATATAAATATTTCTTAATTCAGATAATTGTTTCTTTGCTTCTTGGACTTGATTCTCGATTTTGAACAGAAACTTTATTTTATGAAAAAGATTCTTAATGAAAGAGATTCTTATGAACAAAAGGTGAATGAGTAAAAACAATTTATTTTTCTGAACTTAAACATCCTAAGTTTTAAGTTTCCACAATTTCCTAATAAAGAACAAGTCTCCGAGATAAATAATATAATTTCTTTACTTCCTGGAGTGTATATTAGATATACTTTATAGACATTCTAAACTGCTCTGATTATTTGTTTTTTAGGTTGCTATTTGAAACGGCTTGAATTTCCAGTTCTGGAAGTCTCAATTTCTCGAATTGCATTCAAATCCGGGGCCTTATGGGGCCCGGATGATGGTGTCTAAAGACGGCACTGAAGCAGGTAACGCGTGTGCACGGTAATAGGAAGAGAACAGGATAGGACAGGGGTGCGGCGAGTCTCTGGTCCACGAAGTCGAAGGTGCAGAGTTGCAGACTGCAGTTGGTTTCAGTTGGTTCTTGGTTCAGCTCGCTATCGATACGAGAGATTCGACTGGCACTGTCTTTGCCGGTGTTGTCCAGTTGTAAAGGGGTCGATTGTTGAACCTCTTCGTGCTGAAAACGCAGGTTGGAAATCGGAGAAGATAGCGAAAGGACAACGTCGTCTGCAAGAACGTGCAAACCTGAGAATTGCTCGAGAGGCTCTCGGACTCTGGCTCGTTTTGACCGCCGTGAACGCGTAGCCTTGACTGGCGCCAGCTAGCCTGCCCGATCAACCACTTACAACTTACCTACAATACACTTCTTGCAAAACTCGCTCGTATTGTAAATGTAAGTTGAAAGGAATCTAGGGACCATTTTGTACTCAAGTTTCAAGTAGCACCACCTCCGAGATTGGGATTTGATTGGTAGCAGAACTTCTGAGATACACGTGTTCGATTCAGAGGGAGTGATCTGATGATTTCGCTTAGCTATAATGAGATGAACTTTATTGGTGGTTTGTGAAGAGCGGATCAAGAAGAATTTCCAAATTGATTTTGAAATTGATTGGGGGGTTCCAAATAGATTCTTCGTGTAGGAGTTGAATGTTCATTTTGGAAGAGGAACTTGATGTTAGAATCAAATTCTTTGGGATGGAGAGTCTAGATTTTGAAAAGAAATTCAGTTTTGGAATAAATTCCAGGTCTTGGAAAAGGTTAGAAAAAGTTATTTAATCAGTTTGTAAAAGACTTTTATGCTACTCAACTTAGTTTATGCTAAGGTCACTATTTGTTAAATTTTCTGAACGGGATGATGATCTTTCGAGATTTGTTATAATCTTAAGAAATTTCAAAATTGATCACTGATTTTGAGATTCTAGAATTTTGAAATCAATTGGAATCCTGACCCTGAAAAGAATTTCTCATTTGAAGTAGATTCAAGATAGAAAATTGATCATATATAACAAAATCAGCTCTTAAAATAGATTCTGGATTTTTAGTAGACTATGGATTCAGGAACAAATCCTTAACTTTGGATTATATTCTTTGTTACAGAATAGACTATAAATATTTGTATCTATTCATAATGGGGTCCACTTCTTACTTTAGGGCAGAATTTATAAAGTCTTATTTCTTTTGATTATATTATTGGTATCGAAAAATATATATTTTTTTTTGGAGTGGGTTCTAGGGTTTCTTTGTATGTAATAGATTTTTTAGGGATCTTGAAAAAGTTTCATGAAGGGAGATGGTGGAGAATTTCCAAATTGATTTTGGAATTGATTGGTGGGTTTAAAGAAGATTCTTCGTGCAGGACTTGGTTGTTGATTTTGGAAAAGGAACTTAATGTTGGAATCAAATCCTTTGTGATAGAGAGTATAGATTTGGAAAAGAATCTCAGTTTTGAAATATATTCTAGGTATTGAAAAAGGTTAGAAGAAGTTATTTAATCACTTTGTAAGAGACTTTTATGATACTCGACTTAGTTAGCTCATCCTAAGGTCATTATTTGTTACATTTTTTGAACGGAATTACGATCTTTCGAGATTTTTCATAATCCAGAGAAATTTCAAAATTGATTACTGATTTTGGAATGGATTCAAAATTTGTAAATAGATTCTAGAATTTTGAAATCAATTGGAATCCTAATACCGAAAAGGATTCATCATTTGAAGTAGATTCAAGATAGCAAATAGATCAAATATAACAAAATCAGGTCTTAAAATAGATTCTGGATTTTTAGTAGGCTATGGATTCAGGAACAAATCAATGCCTAATTGGGCCCACTTCCTTATTTAGAGCAGAATGTATAAAGTCATTGATTTTGATTACGGGACATGTTTTCTCAAGTGGTACCCACCCCAAAAGTTGTTTATGGGTAAATTTTTTTGTCATTTGGACAAATATTTAACGAAGGGGAGGGGGTGAAAATTTTGGATTTCTTGCGGGCAGGCTTTTTTTCGGATGTACTTAACTGCTTTCGTATGGGATGAAAAAATGTTGACCTACCTGTTTTCGAATAGATTTTTGTATTGCCTATCGAATGGTTATAACCATTTTTATTCAAATTGAAAATTTGACTCACAATTTTCAAAATAAAAAAAATGTTTTGAAGTTCAACCCATTTTTTTTTACGGAAAATAAAGCTTAGGATTCTCACTTTTGAAGCCGTGAAGGAGGAAATATCTTTTTCTGTTTTCGAAAAATTAAATTTTTTCCATTCTGTTTCAGGGAAACCTTCTCTTACGCAGGAGTTGTACTCTTTTAAAATTAATAAAAAGAATTTTGTTTACTACAGTTTCGACAGTGTCACTCCCGCCATTTTCAGTGATCATAAGCATTTTTTTGAAAAATTACTATTTCACCTCCAAAAATGAAAGTAAAATATTTCTTTCCTCAAAAGATGTACTATCCTTCATTTTTGAAAGTCAAATAATATGTATTTCAAAAAATGCTTATGATCACTGAAAATGGCGGGAGTGATACTGTCGAAACTGTAGTAAACAAAATTCTTTTTATTAATTTTAAAAGAGTACCACTCCTTCGGAAGAGATGGTTTCCCTGTAACAGAATGGACAAAATTTAATTTCTCCAAAACAAAAAAAAACGACATTTTGTCCTTTACGGCTTTAAAAGAGAAAATAACAGTACAAAATCCGAAAATGTCACCCCCTCCCCTTCGTTAAATATTTGTCGAAATGACAAAAATTATTCCCCATAAATTACTAGCCAATAAGGCTACATTTTAACCAACTTTGGGTCCGATCGAATTTTTGGGCGGGTATACTTGAGAAAAAATGCCCCATGTATTATTGGTGACGAAAAATATTTTCGTTTTTGGAATAGATTCTGTGGTTTCCTTGTATGTAATAGATTCTTTTAAAATCTTAAAAATGTTTTATGAAGGGAGATTAAGAGGAATTTCAAAATTGATTACTCATTGCGAAGTGGATTTACGGTTTGGATTAACTTCCGTCTATAGGATGAAATTCTTTATTTTAGATTTGGAAACCTTAGTTTTTGAAAAAATGTCAGAATTTAGAAAATTTGCTTAATTTGCAGCAAATTGTTATGGATTTTTAAATAGAAGTATCGTCTAAATTTCCAGTAAGTCGCTGTTCTTGCCATTTATTCAATATTTACGATACTTAATTGAGTTCGCAGTATATTTTTTAAAATAGGTATTCTTGATCTTGAAAGAGAATAAATTATTGATTTTCTGAATTTGAAACTTAATTTAAATACTATAGTATTGAATTTAGTCTTAAAGTTCGTTCTTGACTTCGAATACCTATATTGTTATTTTTGAACAAGATTTTCATTATTTTATTCTAAGAGATCCGGATTTGGAACAGAATGTTGGTTTTAAATTAGATTCTTTATCATAATTCTTAGTTTAGAACATAATTTTGGAATAGATTCTAGATCTTGGAATGAATTAATAAGAATTAGCTTTTCCAATTATTAATTATAGTAAAGCTCCTGAAAAATGAACTACTTGTGCATCACATTGTTTCACATACCAAACATCAAAAGTATTTATAGAATAGATCTCTTGGTAAATTGCAAATTTCTGAATTATTCCTGGATCGGATTCTCCAACCAGTGTCATGGATAACACGAGTGAAAGGCTACAATTGTTACATACTTTTGAAAACTTCCTGGTTTGAAAATGACAATCGTATCACGCTTGTAGGTTTTTTGCTTGTTTTGACATTAAAAAAACACAACAAAAGAAACAGGATTACCAACATTTGAAGTGACTTCAATATCAATTTTATTTCTTTATTTTACAATAATTGAATCCGAGTTGGTGAATGTAAAGCAAGGTTTGAAGTTCTAACAGGTGCCGATTGACTAAATTAAATCTTTGAAGAAAGAAATTGATAAAGCTGTATTCATTTCTTTTTAGAAAATTGACCCAAAATATTTTAAAAATAATTGCGAAAATGACTTTGCTCTGGAATGATTATAGTATAAACTTTTATTTCACAAAATCAGAATTAATTGAATAGAAGTTATTGCACAAGTTCTAGTGTCGCGAAAACCGATATTTCAACATAATTTTATTCTGCTAGGTTTACCGAGCTCGAGAATTCAAATATGTCGAAACGAAGGGAAACTAGACTTTGTGGCTGAATATCAGGCGGATAAAAAACTTTCGTCGTCCCCGACGTAAGATGTCAACGACGGAAGCGGTACGCATCGCTACCCAGCAGACATCTGCCGAAGAGGAACAGGGGTAAATATTTTCTTTAAACCACTCTTTTTTAAAGGATTTTTAGGGATCTGTTCTTACGATTGCTAGTGAAATCGCTCTTATATAATAAAAAGTACGGTTTACTTCTTATATTATTTTCAATAATATCTTACTAGAAGGCAGCGTTAGCTCAGATGTTAAAGTGCTCAGCTTAGTATTTTCCATCAAGGTAGTGACGCTATACGGTCGTGGGTTCGAGTCCCACATGTGTGGAAATTTTTCGCGCCTCTTCTATGGTTATATATTTTTCTTTCCCAGCAGTTTAAAACTTTAGATATATTAAGGGCATGTCTAACAGGAGTCACGTGACGAAACTAATGCTCGAATTTTTAATTTTTATATTTGGAACGATTTACTCTTTTTGTAAATAAAATATCGCTCTGAAATTCTGGGAAATGCAAAAGGAAATAGTAACTTACGTTTGTATACATCATTTGGGTTGAAATTTCTCAAAAAAATTTCTCGAAAAAATTAAAACTGGAGCAACGTCAGCATTTTTTTTCAAACAACTTATATCCACACGAAATGAGATATCGAGTTGAAATTTTCGGAAATGGCATAAACAGCACTGCGGAACGTTTTTATGGTCCTAATTATTTGCACTTGAAAAAAAAATTTGTATGAAAAACTAAATTTGAAGAATTACCGACCGTGCTGTAGAAACCGTGAACAGCATTCCATTCTCGCAACCGAGTTTTATTGCGGTTAGGATCGATTAGGATCCTCATGTCAGCCCGAGACCTGTCACTTACTGTCATTGTGAACTTTGTTATCTAGACCGTCGCGCGGTCGGTAATTCTCCAAATTTAGTTTTTCATTAAAATTTTTCTTTTCAACTGCAAATAATTAGGACCATAACAACGTTCCTCAGTGCCGTTTTTGTCATTTCCGAAAATCTCAACTCGATATCTCATTTCGTGTGGATATAAGTTGTTTGAAAAAAAAATCTGACGTTGTTCCAGTTTTAATTTCATCGAGAAATTTTTTTTACGAATTTCCACCCAAATGATGTGTACAAACGTAAGTTACTGTTTCCTTTTGCATTTCCCAAAGTTTCAGAGCGATCTTTTATTTACAGAAGGAGTAAGTCGTTCCAAAAATAAAGATTAAAAATTTTGCATTAGTTCGGTCACGTGACTCCTTTTAGACATGCCCTTAAAAGCGTTGAACTCTGGTGTCCTAGGATTGAATTTTTAAGATCCCTATAACTTTTTTATTGTTAGTCATAAAAGAGATACATAGACATAAGTTGAAATCAGGGGCGGCCTAGCCGTGGGACTGAATTGGTGCAATCACCGATGGGCCGCATGACATCGAAGGCTGACCGCAGCGGCCCTTAAAATGTAAAAGAACTGAAAACCCTTAGAATATTTGAATTCCTATTAAAATCCCTTAAATGTTATGAAATTCCTTGATATTCCTTTAAATATTATAAAATCACTTCAAATCTTTACAATACCTTGAAATCTTATGAAATCCCTTGAAAACCCGTGAAATTCCATGATTTCTGATCATTTTTCCTGAAATTTTTTAAGTACCTAAAAATCACTAAAATTCTTGGAAGTTTCTTGACATTTTTCAAATCTCTTGAAAATTCCTTGGAATCATTTTAAATATCCTTAAATCTTTCACATCCTTTCAAATCTCTTCAAATTCTTGAAATCTATTTAAAACTCCCTGGAATCTCCTCAATAATCCTTAAAATCTTTTAGGTCCTATAAAATCCTTCCAAATCTTCCGAAATTATATGAAATTCCTTAAAACTGCATGAAATTTTTTATTTCCTAAAAATCGATAAAATCCTTGTCAATTTCTTGAAATTTTTTTGAATCTCTTGAAAATTATTTGGAATCCTTAAAAATACCCTAAAACCTTTAACATCCTTTGAAATCCCTTGAAATTCCTTCAAATTGTTGAAGTCTGTTGAAAATTCCTTGGAATATTTTAAAATATCCTCAAATATTCAAAGTATCGTAAAATATTTGAAAATACCTTGAGATATTTGAAAATCTCTTCAAATCTGTGAAATCCTTTGAAATTCCTCAGTTCTTTCAAATAAAAATATTGAAATCCATTAAAATATTTGAAGTCTCATGAAATACTTTGAGATCCTGGGAAATTCATTAAAATACCTCATTGAGTGCCTTTAAAATCCCTTAATCCCGCGTTTAAAACAAAACCGATTATTCCTATTGAAAAACGGTTACAGACAATTTTGTAGAACTTTCAGAAACAGATAATTTCGGTCTCTTGTCTATTTATCGTATCTAGCGTGGTTTCGTGGAAAAGTTGAATTTTTACTTTTCTCACTCTTATTTTTTATGGCTAAAATCGTAAATATTCGTAGTAGAAGGCTAGCTAACGAACTTGACGTGTCTTTTTAGACCACGAAACAGTGTGCAAAAGGAAATTAAAATTAGAAAATTCCTTCGAAAGTTATCGCGTCGTCAGACAACAGACAGACCGACAGACAGTCATTATTGTAGAAATCATTTTTTTGACTCATGGGGTCTCAAAACGTCGAGAATTGACGAAAACTCGATAGGTTCAAATTCACATGAATCTGAGGCATGCCATCACAAATGTGAATGTAAAAATTCAAATTTTCCCGCCAAACTATAGGTGCTATTGAAAAATGGTGGCAGGTAATTTTGTAGGTCTTTTTGTCCTTTTTGAGGAGAGAAATTTTGCTGTTGGAGCTTTCATTGCATTTTGCGTTGTTTAGCTATAAATTCGAATTATCGATTTTCTCATGGCATTTTTCACGTTTAAAACAAAAACTATAATTCCTATTGAAAAAAGGGTTAGAGACGATTTCGTAGAACTTTTAGAAACATATAATTTTGGTGTCTTGTCTGTTTATCGTATCTAGCGTGGTTTTGTGGAAAAGTTGAATTTTGATTTGTCTCAGTTTTATTTTTCATGGCTAAAACCATAAATACTCGTAGTAGAAGGCTGGCTAACGAACTTGATCTGTCTTTTTGGACCAAAAATCAGTGTGCAGAAGGAAACTTGAATTTGAACATTCCTTCGAAAGTTATCGCGTCGTCAGACGACAGACAGACATTATCGTAGAAACCATATTTTCTGACTCAGGGGGTCTCAAAACCTCGAGAATTGACGAAAACGGGATAGGTCCCAATTCAGATGAATCTAGAACCTATCATCATAAATGATGAGAATGTAAAAAGATACATGGTAAACTGGGACCTGAAAAGAGGATTGGGATTGTGCGAATTGTAAACCATGTGTAGCCTAAGCGCGTCGATTAGTCACATTCACGACGGTCTTTTCTCAATGTCAATGACTGCTTCCCCCAGGCTGACCCTCGTGCGAACGAGGTTCGTCTCCTGGCATCGTATATAACAAACCGGCGCTTTCACACGGATGTAAAATATCCACACCGTAAGTCGCTATCTATATATACATATACATGCACATACTATATATAATTATGTGAACAAATAACATATACCTAGCCACCTGCCTTTATTTTTATTACGATCGAAAGATAACCAACCGCAAGTGTGGAAGCATATCCCTCGCGTATAAGGATACTTATTGCCACTTGCCGTCCTCTCCTCGAGCAATATATATCCTCGTTCTTTAATACTCATTACGATTACAGAGCCCAAGGGTAGCTTTCACAAAGCCATAATAATCGATTTCAATATTGCTTGTTAAAGCTAGAAAAAAATTTAAATTACGGATATTGGGGCGCTATCAACTCCAATTGCTTCGGATTAGCCTAAGTGGTACACGTATATTTCTGAGTTACAGACGAGAAAAATATTTTCCAGAAATATCGAAGGAGCGGATAGAAAAAGATTGGAAATCAGGCTATTTTAGACTGGTACCAAAATCATTTTTGTATAATAATTTGAGGTAATTTAATTTGATTTGAAAGCAATTAATAGTAATAATCAAGGCCTGACTAATTCTGTAACGCTGTTTTAGCCCGGCTCTATCTAGAACTTCTAACCAGGTCCTAACGGGAATGCCCTTCTACCGACCCTCTAGACCCTTTCTCTCTGCGGTCTGAATGTTGAACATACCGCAAAGAGAAAGGGTCTAGAGAGGCGATGGAAGGGCATTCCCGTTAGGACCTGGTTAGAAGTTCTAGATAGAGCCCGGCTAAAACAGCGTTACAGAACTAGCCAGGCCTTCTCTATTTTTGCCGATCAGCGCCCGATCGGAAATAGGGAAAACTAGCCGAGTGATAGTTTATCAGTATACGTCAGTTTGACACATCGTGGTTTGACATCTTATAAAATTATGTTTCAACTTGAAGTTGTTTCGATTGAATAGAAATTCTTTAGTTTGATTTGAAGTATAAAATTCTCATCTTTATAGATTGACATGATAATAATTTTTATCTGACTTTAGGATTATTTAAATTTGAAGTTAGATTCAGTATTGAGGAATTTTCTTAATAAAAATGTACTAATTACAGCAACAGTTACTTCGTGAAAATTGTAACTTGTTACATCTTCAGTCACTGATTGAAACAAATTGAAGTTCCTGCAAAATTTCCTTTTTTATCCACGGAAACATATGTTACATATTTAAAAATTATAACAATTTCCGAAAATAAATCCACGTTGTCATTTTTACTGTTCATAATTGAGAGTCCGGATGGAATAAGGGCACATAAAATTTTCTCGTGTGAAAACGAAAGCCCCTGGAGGCTTTCGAAAAAATTTTCGAATTTTAATTTTTAAAAGATATATGTGGATGTGAAATTTGATTGAGCAATTTTTTTTTGAAGACAAAAAGTTGTAACTTTTTTAGTTTAAAAATTAAAGTAAAAAAACTAATTTTTTTGAAAAAGTCGATTTTAATCCGTTTTCCACTTCAACTAGTGCTCTGTCCGTCAGTTTTTGGAATTTTTGAAAGAAATTTTTAGCAAATATACCTTAGGGTATCCTTCGATTCATAGAGGAACAGGAATTCAAAATAAAAATTTTGAAAATTTTTATGAATTTTTTTCTGATGCTCGGCGTGAATCGGACTTTTGTAACTTCCAGCGTTTCGTTTATCGAGCGAATTTTGAGCAA
>JAUMHM010000078.1:8914733-8933452 GCA_032362435.1 Melikaiella ostensackeni
ATTATGCAGAATGTGACATCACAAATTTTTTGAAATGCTTGAAAAAATGAAAATTAGTGCCTCTATTTTGCAAGTAAAGCACCTAAATACAGACTTCACACTCTTTTCCCTATTATCGTTTTTTCACTTAAATACAAACTGAATTATTAGAATCCAATAAGAAAATCCAACTATTTTTCGTTGAAAGTTACTTCTTTTAAATTGAAATGTCTGCTATTATATTTTCTTGTTAAAAATTCTACTATGTGGTTGAAGATTCAACTATTTTTTTGAAAATTCGTCGATTTCGATAGAAAATTAATCTTCTTGATAGAAAATTCAACTACTTGGTTGAAAGTTGAATTACTTTGTTAAAAACTAATTTTATTAGTTAAAGATCCATCTCTTTGGTTGAAAATTCGTTTTTTTTTGTTTAAAATCAATTTTCTGAGCTGCAAATTTAATTATTCCATTTTTGGTTGAAAATGGATTGTTTTTAGTTTAAAATTCAACTATTTGGTTGAAAATCAATGTTTTGGTTGAAAATTCAACTATTTTCTAGAGGATTCGGCATTTTGGCTTCAAAATTTAAGAAGTTCTTTGACATTTTTTTTCTCTCTTGAATGGAAAATCTTTCTTGGTTGAAAATTCAACTACTTGGTTAAAAGTTGAACTACTACTTTCTTAAAAATTCATTTTATTATTGAAGATCCATCTCTGTGGTTGAAAATTTAACTACTTTGTTGAAAATTCGTTTTTTTTTTGTTGGAAATCAATAGTTTGAAGTGAAAATTTAATGAATCTATTTTTGGTAGAAAATTGATTGCTTTAGTTTAAAATTTTTAAAATTTATTCAAAAAAATTAAATAAAAATTTTATTTTTAAATTAAATTTTAAATTTGGTTAAAAGTTGAACTACTACTTTCTTAAAAATTCATTTTATTAGTTGAAGATCAATCTCTTTGGTTAAAAATTCAACTACTTTGTTAAAAATTCGTTTTCTTTTTGGTTGGAAATTCATGTTTTTGGGCTGAGAATTCGACTACACTGGAACCTCTATTCAAGTGCTCGAAATCGTTAAAGAGGGGTCCAAGGGGCTGAGAGAGACGATTGCCACTGGTCTTGCATTCGTTGATGAGGTGGTCCAAGCACCGAGAGAGGCGCGTGAGCTCAGCGGAGTTACGCAGTTCCTCCTGACTGTTTATATCGCAGAAATTCTTGGAAGAGCCTCATGGTCACAGCAAGCCATACCCGAGAACCTCTCTAAATCAGATTCCAGTGTATTTTCTAGAGGATTCGCCATTTTGGCTATAAAATTCAACAATTTGTTTGACATTTTTTTCTTTCTTAAATAGAAAATCTTTCCTGGTTGCAAATACAACTGCTTGGTTGAAAGTTGAACTTCTTTGTTAAAAATTCTCTTTTTTGCCGAAGATTCATCATTGTAGTTGAAAATTTGATTATTCTGTTAAAAAATCAACTGTTTTGTTAGAAAGTTATCTTTTTTGGTCGAAAATTTTACTGTTCTGTTGATTATTCGTCTTTTTGAATAGAAAATACGTCCTTTTGGATTGAAAATTCAACTACTTTGTTGAAAATAAGTTTTTGAGTTAAAATTTGTTGTTGTTGAGAATTCATCTATTTAGTTGAAAATTTGTGTATTTTATTGAAAATTCATCTCTTTTGGTTGAAAGTGGAACAGTTTTGTTAAAAATTCTTTTTTTTTTACTAAAGATTCATCATTTAATTTAAAAATTAATCATTTTAGTTGAAAATTCAATTTTTTGGTAGAAAATTTATGTATTTTATTAATAATTCATTTTCTTGGTTCGAAAATTAACCTTCGTGGTTGAAAATTTATATTTTCGCGCAGGAAATACAACGGTTTTGTAGAAAATTCGTTTTTTCGGCTTGAAAATTTTGGATGAAATTTTTCTTTTCTATTGACTAAAAAGTCTTTCTTGGTTAAAAATTCAACTCTTTTGTTGAAAATTAGTCTTTTTGGTTTTAAAATTCATCTCTTTTGGTAGAAATTTCATCTTTTTTGGTTAAAAATGCAACTGCTTGGTTGAAAATTAATCTATTACGGTTGAGGATTCAACTATTTTGTTTGAAATTCGTGTTTTTTGGTTGAATTCAACTATTTGGTTGAAAATTCATGTATTTTGGTGCAAATTCGTCTTTTTGGATCAAAAATTAAGCTTTTTGGTTGAAAATTTATGTATTTTATTGAAAATTCATCTTTTTGGTATAAAATTAATCTTCTTGATTATCAATCCTACCAATCAACCAATCTTATTTTCGGTAGAAAATACAACTGTTTTGTAGAAAATTCGTCTTTTTCGCTTAAAAATCGAACATTTTGGATACAATTTTTCTTCTTTATTAACTAAAAAATCTTTCTTGGTTGAAAATTCAACTCTTTTTTGGAAAATTTGTCTTTTTGGTTTCAAAATTCATCTCTTTTGGTCGAAATTTTATGTTTTTTGGTTAAAAATGCAACTGTATGGTTGAAAATTAATCGTTTTTGGTTGAGAGTTCAACTATTTTTGTTAAAAATTCGTGAGTTTTAGGTGAATTCAACTATTTGGTTCATAATTCATGTATTTTGTTGGGATTTCACCTTTTTTGTTAAAAAATTATCCTTCTTTATTGAAAATTCATCTGTTGTTTTGAAAATTCAATACTTTTACTTGAAATTTTAGGGGTTTAAATCGTTTCAAATAAAATTTTTTTAACATTATGCAAAAACTTATAATGCGATAACTTACGCCTTTTTTCAAGAGAAAATTCACTTTTGGTCTAACAGATCGAATTTCCGCTTGACTTTCCTCTAAGTTGTAATATCTTTGGATTTATCATTTTTTTAGTAACAATTTTTCTTACATAAGATCTTACAACGCCCCCCTCCTTCATAAGAAACTGTAAGATTTACCAATCCCTCCTCTCCCCAAATCTTCTTACGTAATTTATGGATGACTCCTTAAATAGATTTTAGCTGCTCAGCCTAAGTGGCCCCTCGCAGGAGGAGACCCCCCCCCGCAATGCGGGGTTTCGCTGTACAGTAGTTACGTCACTGGTCGTTGTCACGTCACTCTGCGATAGAGAAAATTGAAATCCGGTAAAATATGCCCGAAAAGAGAATCAAAATTCGGCAAAATATGCCGGAAGAGAAAATTAAGATCCACCAAAATATGCCAGAAGAGAAAATTAAGATCCGGCAAAATATTCCGGAAGAGTATACACGACGCAACAGGAATAATAAAAAATAAGTCCCCTTTTGTTTTCAGTATTTGATCAAAGTTTCTCATTATTTGTGTTTAATCTGCAAATGAAGTTTCGAAGTACAAATACAAATAGATGCATTAGGGGTAGTCAACAACAAAACTTCAACCTCAAACGCCTGAACTTGCCTGATAGTCCTCCATAATGATCTTTAGGATTTGACATAGGTATACTGGTATATACATGCGTCGTTATTCCAGGACAAGAAGCAGCTATAAACGTCTACCAATCAACCTTAGAGAACTTAATCGTTGTGGAAATGGTTTATAGCAGTTTATCCTAACCGTAAAATATTTATTCATTGAAAACTAAAGGTTTCGAGATTTAGGAAAAACTCAGATTCTAACTTAAGGACTTATTATTTCACTTACTGTAAGGGAGCGTCCATTAATTACGTAAAGTTCTTTTTGGGGGGAGGGGGATCTGTAAAATCTTACGACTTCTTACTTGGGGGGGGGGGGGGGGGTCAAATCATTTCTTACGTAAGTTTCCTCTTTCCAATTATTTTTTTATATTTGCTCATTTGAATTACACCAAAAACACTATGTGCCAAAAAAATCCGTCAAGTACGAGACTATTAATATTTTATTAATTTATATTAAAGATAACCAAAGTTGTAAAATCAAAGAATAAAGCCAAGTATGAATAGTAGAAAATTTATCAATAGAAGTTTTTTTAATAAAAGGAATTAGTTCAATGAATTAGTTTATTAAATAATTTTTTTGTTTGATAAAAAAATAAATTGATAGTGTAGACGAATAAAAAACATTTGGCGGGCCTGTAATATAATAATCTATTATTAATATTGTTATTGTTATGTTGGCACACTTATGTTTATTATTTAAAGACAATAATAGGCCTGTCAAAGTTTTTTTTCATTCGTCTACAGTATCAATTAATTTTTTTATCAAATGAAAAATTATTTAATAAACTAATTCATGCGACTAATTCCTTTCATTAAAAAACACTTCTATTAATAAATTGTTTACTATTCCTACTTGGCTTTGTTTTCTGATTTCACAACTTTGGTCACCTTTAACATAAATTTATGAAATATTAATAGTTATGTACTTGGCGTAATTTTTTGCTCGTAGTGTTTTTGGTGGGATTTCATTAATTTTTTCGCAATAATAGCAAATCCACATACAGCAATAAATTTATCTGACAACATATTAATAAAATTTGAATCTACATTCGATTTTTTCTTAAGTACTTTTTTTTAAATTTTGGGATCAACGGACTTCTCCAATTTTCAGTTAATATCATTCAAACTTATAGAATAATTGAAGCGGGGAATGCTAAAGGGTGCTAAGTCCAATCAAGCAGATTTTACATAGGAGACAAAAAACCTTTCTAGAGGAACAATTTACAACCGATATTTTTTTTTGTGTAGGCGGGTGGATCAGTTCAATAATCATTGTGTGAAACAAATAGATGACGCTAAATTTGCATGTAATAATCTAATGGAAATAGCGATGGGCCTAGCACGGTTTAGCTTTCCCTGGTATTATAAATGAAAATAATACATAAATCGTTAAGAAAATCGTATGAAATACATGTTTTTATTTACTTTATTAACAAGTAACACTATTTAGCATAAAAGAGGAACATTTATAATTCTAGTACAACATTTTTTAATTTTAATAATAATATTTCAAATTGTTGAATACTTGTTAAAATCCTATAATAACCGTCGAAATTTAAAAAAGATTGAATATTTTAGTATACTTCATACATTTAGTTTGAATTTGAAATTTTAAAATATTTGAACGCAACGAAATATTCAATTTTAAAGCAAAAATTGCAAAACTTAATTTTTTCGATGAAATAGGTGTAAAAAAACGAGAAAGTATGATTTATGAAGAAAACTCAATTTCATCAGATAGTGGACTTGGCACCGTTTAGCTTCCCATGCTTCAATTATTGTGAATAATTTTCTCCAAAAATCTGTTAAAAAATTAGTACAACTAAGTTGATGATAGCTTCGTATATTTTTGTTACTTGAATTAAATGAAAATTCATGAATTCGAACTGATGGTTAAGTGAAGCTAGCGAAGATGACAAATTTGAAAACTTCAATTTCATTATGCTTATTAATTTCGAAGAGTTTTACAACGGTTTTGGGTAAAAGTTTTGAGTTAACTATTTATGAATACAATCTTGAGATAATAATATTTTCTGAACCACGATGGTGTATCATATAAAACGGTAGGTATATTTTTTAGTGAACGATGGTTTGGGATACAAAAATATATCGATTGATTAGTTTTCCTGAAAAAGCGGCATATGTACACGTTATTTACTATGTTTATGCGAAATTCATTGAAATGAATTGATTGGTTTTGGCTGTCGGTATGCCTGCATGTTAAAAATAGTAAATTTTTTGATAAATTAAAATTGAACTCCATGATACGTTTATGGATCACTTTCTCCTGAAAAAGTGGCATATGTACACCTTATTTACTGTATCTATGCAAAGTTTTATCGAAATTGATCGATTGGTTTTGGCTGATGGCGCGTCTGCAGATTAAAAATAATAAATTTTTTGATGAATTAAAATCTAACTTTATGATATGTTGATTCATCACTTTCTCCTGAAAAAAGCAGCATATGTACACGTTATTTACTATGTTTATGCGAAGTTTCATTGAAATCGATTGATTGGTTTCGGCTGTCGGTATGTCTGCATGTTAAAAATAGTAAATTTTTTGATAAATTCAAATTTAACTCTATGATACGTTTATGGATCACTTTCCCCTGAAAAAGCGGCATATGTACACCTTATTTACTATATCTATGCAAAGTTTCATCGAAACTGATCAAAATGAAAAGTTTTCAATATAAATCAATGTACTTAAAATTTATTGAAACTACTTCTAAAATCTGATGACATCTTTCTAAAAAAAAGTTTGAGTCCACTTGGTAAAAGCGTGTAAACTGTACCTTGTTCTGCATTTAAAAAAACACGCTTTAAACTCTTCTTTTCTTAACAGATGCAGTTGCAAATTTATTCCATCCTGATTAATATATGTAAAATCGAAAAATGAGTATGATTGTCAAAATTTTATAATCACTGGAATAAAATTACGTCCTGCAGACGACTTTTTTTAGATTTTTTTTTTCTTGAAAATTCGATTATAGCTCATTTCTTCAATTTTAAATTAATATCTTCTTCGCTAACAGAATGTTTGTACTTTGGTGGGTTTTTTATACTCACAAAGTTTGGTTAAGATATCTCATAAATTGACTGAAAGATTCTACTTTTAGTGTTCAAAATCATTTATGTTACAGATAATAATTCCCGGTAGCGATTTTTTCTTTTTTCGCAAATGTCCTTCATGGCAGATTTTTTTTCTCGTACAGATATTCAGAATCTTTTTCAACTTTTTTTTAGTATTTGGCGGCGATTCGCTACCGCGAATCTTCAGTAGTTTTGATTTTTAATATTCCTTTTTATACTATTATACACATTATATCATTATTTGTTTTATTTATTTTTATTGTGTAATATTTCATATTACATACGTCCAATAGAGTCGAGGAGTTAACTATTCTGGAAATCTGGTATACATCTTTGATTAAATCCCGTGAATTTTTTTGAAAATGTCGTAAAACCCTTAAAATTTTGTAAATCATGTACAAATTCTTTGAAATCCCTCTAAATTCCATGGTCCCTTGAAACCTTTTAAAACGATTGAGATTCCTGGAAATCCCTTGAAATCCTTTAAATATTGTGGAAATCGCTTCAAATTCTTCGAGATTTTATGAAATCACTTCAAATTTTCGGCATTCCATAAAAATTCCTTCTAATCCTTTAAAATCCGTAGGAATTTTTCCGAATTTCTCGAAATCTCTAAAGTATATTAAAACATTTTAAAAGCCATTACAATTACTCTAAATCCTTTAAAATTCTTTTACAATAATCGGGAACCAATGGAAATTCCGTTATAACTTTTAAAGTCTTACGAAATCCTCTAAAACCCGTGGAAATAATTTAGAATCTTTTAAAATCTTTAATCTTTAAATCTCCTAAAATCCGTTAAAATCTCTTAAATGCATTTGAAATCTTTGCAAATCTTTTAAATTCCCGTGAAATCTTTTGAAGTTCCTTCAAATCCATTCAAATCTTTGAAATTCAATTAAAATCCCTTAAAATCCTTTAAAATCCTTTGTGATCCGCGGAAATCCTTCTTAGTTTGTTAAAATACCTAAAAATATTTCAAAGTCCATTAAAATCTTTTGAAAAACATTAAAATTCTTCGAAATTCCTTAAAATTCTTTATAATATTCGAAAATCCTTTGCAATTCTATTAAATCCTTTGAAATCTCACAAAATCCTCTAAGATCCATGGAAATACTTTGGAATCTTTTGAAATCTCTTAAAATTCTTTGGAGTCCCGTGACATCATCGAAACAACTTTGAATCCCTTAAAATCATTCAAAATCTTTGCAAATATTTTGAAATCTTATGAAATTCCTTCAAAGCCCGTCAAATCTTCGAAATCCAATCAAAATCGCCTGACATCCTTCAATATTCGTGAATATAATCCAAACTGTCTTGAAATCCTTTACAATCCTTTGAAATCCCGTGACTTATTATGAAATCTCTTTAAATTCCTCGAAATCCGTCAAAGTCTTTTGTAATCCTTTGGAATCGTTCCGAATACCCAAAATCTTTTTTAATCCCTTGAAATCTTTTCAAAGCCCGTAAAATCTCATGACACCCTTAAAAGTATTTGGAAATCTCGTTCAAATCCATAAGAAGTTTATAATTCTTTGAAATACTTTGTAGTCCTTTGAAATACCTTAAAATCCTCCAAAATCTCGTTGAATGTTGATATATTGAGTAAAAATATAAAATCTTACGTAAGAAGGGGGGAAGGGGCCACAAAAATCTTACGAAACCTTACAATAGGGGAGGAGATGATCTGAAATTTCAAAAATTATCCTTACGTAATTAATGGACGTTCCCTAACTATGAATTTTTATGCTTAGTTTAAGTTTATTCTTAATTAGGATTCTAAATTAATTTCGGAGACAAATATTTACGAATTTAGACAAAAGAATATATACCTAATACTAAACAATAAGAGCACTGTATGCTATTTAGAATTTCTGGAACACAGTATATTTTAAAATTAAACATTCTTGGCTTGAATGAAGTATTTAATCGAACCATGAGTAAACGAAAATTCCAAAGAATCTAAGAATAGTATTCCAGTATTAGAAATAAGATTAATTGGAGAATTTAAATTCAAAAAGCCTTTCTCCATTATTCTTATGACATTAGAAACGATTTCAAATTTGCCTAATAGCAGCTACTAGTGAAAATTTTCGTAAATTTTGGCATATTTCGGAATTATAAAAATACTATTTTAAGCAGAAGATTCATTAAACTTTTGTTCTGAAAATTGGATACTCAATTTGAAATGTTAGAGGAAATTGAAGAATAAACAGAATGTGAAGAAAAATATTGGTTCAGCAGAGCGATTAAGTAGGTAAGGATTTCTTTAGTCAGACAAGATCACTCCCATTGAGTGAAGAATTTCATTTTATGGGTTATTGACTGATAAATTACTACAGTTTTAAATGTTGATTTTAGAAATTAAAAGTGATTACGTTAACAAATTATTGCAAAATTAATTATTTGTTACTGTATTTTGTAATTATTGACAGTAGGTAACGACGAACCAATTAGTAATAATTTAGCTTATAAATGACCCTAAATAGAATACAATTTCCTATGTTTCAAATTTAAAAAATAATTTTATTATATTTTAGAGGCATCGTTATAAGCTGAAAATTGATAAAGAGTCGCAATACAAAAATTATATATAAAGATTACATTTGGTGACGTTGTACAATTTTTATTATTTTGCAACTCACAAATGTTATATTAATTTATTAATTTTATTATTTTTAAAATTAAAGGCTCATTTATAACCTCGAAGCTTGCACGGCATTCCAATATTGAGATTTTTTATTTTATTATTTTATTATTTAAAAACTGATTCGCTTTTCTTTTTCATTTTTTTTTAAATATATGTATTGTTGCTGAGTCTACGTTGGATTTTTCATCAAAATTAAGGATAATCTGGATATTTCCGAAGAAATTCAAAATCCTGCCATTTGAATATTCCCACCCCACTATGCTGCCAACTTCATGACTTCTCCGATTGTACCTGAGGGCTTTGGTTAATTTCTTGTGAAGTTTTGGCAGGGCCGAATTTATGCGTAAGCAAAATAAGCAGTTGCTTAGGGCCCGGCCTCAGAGGGGCCCCCAATCAGCCAAAAAAAAAATAATTTTTTCCATGTAAATAAATTAAAAAAAAATATTAAGCCTAAAGTATTCCATGTAATATAGAATAAACTTTTAGAAAATTCAACAAAAATAATACAATCTTAATTTTATCCAATAATATTTGCATTTGGTAGGTTATGTCGTGATAAATAATATTTACATTAGGGGCCCCTTTTCGATCATGCTTAGGGCCCCTTGAAACAGGAATCCGACCCTGAGATCTGGTATTATGATTGCTGCGTTTCCTGCCTATCGATACTTATTTTTCAAATTTTGGGACTCAAGATTTTTTCCATCTCCTTAGAAGGCTTTATTGTATACTTCTAGCAAGTTTGAAGAAACTTTTTTAACCAGGGCCCAATAAGCTACCTATACGTTCCTATGTATCAAAATAATTTAATTTATTTTGGCCTAATTAATTGATTTCACCTCGATAGCCAGCTTGGTATTGTAAGAACTTATTCGGAGGAGGATCACAATAATTTATTATCTTTTGGATCGAGTTGGATTAACTAAGAGTTGCCAGTTCAGAAGTATTTATTTTGGTAGTAATGGTATCCTTTCTAGTTATGGCACTGATTGAATTTCGGAAACTATTTGAATTTTGGACCAATCAGAAGATAAAAGCAAAATCATAAGGTTTAAAACAGAGGACAGAAAAACAAAAATCAACAAACTTGTTGTTAAGGAAAATTCTTTGAAAGCTAACGACTTCTTCGTCTCTACCTCTTTTGTCAGCAGTCTTCGAGGAAGAATCATCGTATATTCAGTGCCGCTTGTTTACGAGTATTTTATTGGCGAATTCAATTTTACTTTAGTTATTTTATTTTAACCTTGTTCTTATTTCGGTTCTGATTCTTCTAGCATCATTTTCTGACTTTCGAAATAATATCTGGTGAGAGGATTATTTTGTAAATCCATTGGAGGACAAATTTCTTTGAATTTGCACCATTCTTTTTTTAGTTTTGTGTGTATAATTTCTTTTGGTGAAACTACAAGATTTTTCCTTTATAGGATTAATTACTTGATTAATGAATTTATCATTATTTGAATTTTGTTACTTGAATTAATTTGTTTCCCGTTTGTTATTTTGACCCCTCCTTTTCTTGATTGATTTATGATCTGAATTATTTGTTTTCAAATTTGGTTTGGCTCCCCTAATTATTATTTTGACCCTTCTCTTTCCATATTTGGTTTACTGAATTTAACTCAGTTCCCAATTAAATGTTTTGACCCTTCTTCAACTTAATTAATTGTGTTCTTTATTTTGGTTTGATTTCCTAACTACGGTTCTGACCATTCCCTTATCTTTAAATTAATTATCAAAGTGTAATCGTTGTCAATCTTGGAATACCGAATGGCAAAAGAAGCTAACCTTTTTGTTGGTTAAAGAATTCAATTGTTTCATTACTATTAATATTCATATGTTATTTCAAGTTTTGATAAAACATTGTAATAAATAATTTAATTATATAATATTCGATTTTATTGACTGTTCATTTCAGTATTTTTAATTAATAATATAAGTAATTTATCAATAATGTCGAAGGTAATTATTACTTATTTTATTATTATTTAATAAAATAATTTGTGATAACAATTTTTATCAAATTTGTGTTTACCTCTCGTGATTAAGTAATGTTAAAAACTTCAATTAAAAAATATGTTGGTTATAAAATTTTCTTTTCGAAATTAAACGAACTAAAACATAAGTGGAAATTCCAGTCGGCGCTCCGGATAAATGGGTGGTTGCCGTAATAAAACTGAAGTATCCACTTGTGTTCCTGCAAAAACAGTTTTGTCAAATCTAAAGTTCTGACATACACAGAGTAGACTCATTACAAAAAAAATGTTAAATTCAAACCAACTACAAAATGTGCGTTTAAGTAAGTTATTAATTAATTAATTTTTTATTATGGTCTATAAATTTCTGAATTTCTCAATTAACTGATGAAGAAATACCTAAGATTAAAAACCGCTCACGTTTTTAAAAAGTTTTTGAAGAAAAAATTTGAGATGCATAATTTAATTTTTTTCTAGAGAGTGCCTATCAACATCGAAGTTTTCATTTTCGCGATTTAATTTTTTCTTTCTTGTTTAAAAATTGTACAAACTTGGTTTATGTTTTTATTAATATATTATTAATTATTAATAATTTATTTTTTGTACTACTAAGCTGAAGAATTAATTAGATAAATGATTAAACATTTTCCTGCATCAAACAGCCTTCCATGTAGGAAGATATTCCGTGAGTTATTGATCAAATTGTGACAATTAGAATATCTATAATTGCCACAGAACATTTGGGTGATTTGGAACTAACGAATACGAGGCCATTACAGCGATAATTTGATTCGATGAATTTGCCCTTAATTTTAATTAACAGCGTAATTTAGTTTAATATTAAACTTAAATTATTTGATTCCTCTCACAATTACTGTTTATTGCTATATTTCAATGTGTATAATCATATTATCAAAATAATGTCGATATCAATACTTATTTTAATATTTCATATAATAAAAAAATAAATATTGCTGATACTAAAGAGTGATATGAATTGTGTACCCTTCCTAAATTGACTGTATTTAAATTTTAATGTCGTACGATTTGGAAGATTAACATTATTAACTTTCATAATTTTTTCTTCTATTCCATTTGATAAATGCCTAAAATAAAACGCAAAATATACAAACATAACATTTTAATAGACTTCACAATCCAAAATGCTCTCAAAACTGGGGAAATAGGGTGATTCTTCACGAAAATAGAGGAATAAATTCTTTTAAACAAAATTAATATATAGGTACCATATTAAATTCAATATGAAACGCTTCTGATTTTGAGTCGAAATATGCATATTGCATTTGCAATAAAATAGTCAAATTTTCAACAAACAAAAACATTAATTTTAGACCAGACAGTTGCATTTACAACCAAAGAGTTGAACTTTCAAGCAAAAGAAACGGATTTTTAACCAAATAATCGAATTTTTAAACAAGAAAGTTCAAACTTCAACCAAAAACAGTTGAATTTTCAAGCCAAAAAGACGAATTTTGCGAGAGAATATTTGAATTTTTAATCTATAAGGACGAATTTTCTAGCAGAAAAAAAGAATGTTCAACAAGAATTAAATTTTCAAAAAATATTTTAATTTTCAACAAAATAGTTGAAATGTCAACTAAAGTGACGAATCTTCAACAAAAAAATTTTTTAACAAAGAAGTTCAACTCTCAACCAAGTAGTTGAAAATTCAATCAGAGAAGATTAATTCTTAATAAAAAATATAATAGCTGATATTTAAACAAAGAAAAGATTTTAATTTCTGAATCAAAAACAGTCGAGTTCAACCAAAAAGGTGAACTCTCAACAAAAAATGTAATAGTTGACATTTCAACAAAGAACGATTTTCATTTCGAATCAAAAACAGTTTAGTTCAACCAAAAAAGATGAATTTTCAACAAAATAGTTGAATTCTCAAGCAGAATAGATTTTTCAGTCAAGAGAGAAAAAAAATTTCAACCAAATTGTTGAATTTTCAAGTAAAAAAGGTGAAATCTCTAAAAAACATTTGAATTTTTAACCCAAAAATAGAATAGTTAAATTTCCAGTCGAAGAAATTAATTTACAACAAAAAAAACGAATTTTTAACAAAATAGTTTAACCTTCAACCAAATAGTAGAATTGTTAACCAAAAAAGATGAATTCTGAACCAAAAATATAATAGTAGACTTTTCAATTAGAAAGAATTAACTTTCAACCAAAATTAGTTGAAATTTCTTTTTGGATTCCATTAATTCAGTTCGCATTGAAGCGAAAGAAAATGAGAACTTTTGAATTATCATCATTCTTAAACAATTTACAATTGAAATAAATTTAAATAGAGGTTGATCGAAATTTGATTTGTATACAATTTCTATTATATATTATTTAAATTTGAAATCGATTGTTCAGTTAAAATGTTTAAAAATTTAGAATGCTTCCTAAGTTATAGATGTATTATGAAATTATTTTTTTCCACTATTTCTTGCAAATTAGAAATTCTTTTAATTTGCGTGATTTCACATTTGATTTAACTACCAACTTTCAATTATGTATGAAAATTGAGAAACGTCTTTTTTATCATGAAAATGATCTTATCTGAAAAATCTCATACTTGGTTTTATTTCGAAATTCTATTTTCCACAAAGTGAGACTATAGAACAGAAGGTGTGTGAAAATCCTAATTAAAATAACTATTAGTAAAACACTCAGTTCAAAAAAATACTTTACTACACTCCCTAAATTCGAATCACTTGAATTTGACTGAGAATTAGTGATGTACTTCTGGCAATTTGAATCACTGAAAATTGACTCGGTATTAGTGACTACTTACTAAAATTCCAGTCACTTTTCACCAGTTTTTTATAATTTTTCTATTCGAAAACCAGTGGAGAAAGACTGAAATTTCAATGAAAAAAGATCACGAGATCTCTTGATATATTTGAAATCCCTTTAAAATTCATTGAAATCTTTAAAACCCGAGGGAACCTTTCAGAATCTCTTTAAATCTCAAGAATATTTTAAAACCTCTTAAAAGCCATTAAAATTGATCTAAATCCTTAAAAATCCTTTACAATATTCGAAAATCCCTTGAAATTCCGTAATATCTTTTGAAGTCTTACAGAATCCTCTAAAATCCGAGAAAATACTTTGGAACCTTTGGAAATCTCTTAAAATCTTTTGAAACCCCATAAAATCATCGAAACCCCTAAAAATCGCATAAAATCCGTTAAAGTCCCTTAAAATCCTTTGAAATTTTTGCAAATATTTTAAATATCCGTGAAATCTTTTGAAATCTTATGAAGTTCCTTCAAACCCCTTCAAATCATTAAAATTCAATTAAAATCCCTTGACATTCATCAAAGTCCTTTGCAATCCGCGGAAATCGTTCTTAATTCCTTGGAATCCCTGAAAATGTTTTAAAATCCTTTAAAATCTTTTAAAAGCCATTAAAATTCCTCGAAATCCCTTAAAAACCTTTATAATATTCGGAAGTCCTTTGAAATTCTGTTAAATTTTTTGAAATCTTGAGAAATCCTCTAAAATCCGTGGATATACTTTGGTATCTTTAGAATCCCGTGAAATCGTCGAAACCGCTACCGAAAATACTTCGGTTCTCTTGAATATCTTTAAAATCCCTTGAAATCCCTTAAAAATCCTTTGTGATCCGCGGAAATCGTTATTAATTAATTAAAATCGCTCAAAATTCCTAAAAATCCGTAGAAATCCATCGGTATCTCTTAAAATCCCGTAAAATCTCTTGAGATCTCCTTAAACTCCTTGAAGTCCCTTAAAATCTTGTAAAATCCCTTGAGAAAATGAGATTTTCTTAAAAATTGTACGACGTAATTTCTTAAAATTCTTTAAATCTTTTAAAATCACCGTCAATTTGTGAAACACCTCGGTAATACTTTGGAATCATTTGAAATACCCTAATGTTTTTGTAGTCCCTTCAAATCTCATGAAATCTCTAGAGAGCTTTGGAAATTTCGTTAAATACCGTAAAAAAGTTGTTATGCTTTGTAGTCTTTTGAAATACTTTTAAATTCCTTGAAATCTGTTAAAATCCTTTAAAATCACTGGATAACTTTCAAATATATTGATATCCCTTGAAATCTTTTGAAATTTCCTTAAGAGTGCAAATAATTTATATATTGTTGATATATTGAGTAAAAATATAAAATCTTACGTAAGAAGGGGGGATGGGGTCACAAAAATTTCACGAATCCTTACAATATGAGGGAGAGGAAGTCTAAAATTTCAAAATTATCCTTACGTAATTAATGGACGTTTTCTTAACAGAGTAAGAAAGATTTTTTTGACCTTGCGACTTTAATTAAAAGTTAAGAAAGTCTATATTAATTCCGGTAACATTTTCGAAAACAGGATACTATTGTCCGAATAAAAAGTCTAGCGGAAATGGAGATCAGAGTGAAGCCTGAAAATCAGAAAGCACTCAGCGAAGCTCAAGCCAGCAACACAGGAAAAATCAAGAACCCCCTCAAATAGCACCCTCTATATAAAATGAAGCGCTACCCTAAAAAAAAGCACTAATCCGTGAAAGCATCCATTTTGACCTGGAAAGTCCTAGAAATTCAGGGAGTTTTATCGCCCAACATCGCTATAGTTATTAGTTATCCTACTTTGCGAAGTAGGTCAGTCGACCAAAATGTTCTAGGATTGGTTTATATCACCCCTACTTTTAGACTACTTTCACGGCGATGCACGTTCCGATTTATCGACATTTTTACCCGTGGTTACGCACGCACGTTACTATTTTCTCATCAGGAAAGCGGATTTTCCGCGTTTCTCGAAAATCCCTCTTTTTCCCCTTCATTCACCAGCTCACTCATCCCTCCTTTTTCTTCTCTCACACTCACTCACGCGCTCGCCTCTTGAAATTCAAAGCGAACCACATTAGTGCGGGATTCAGAACTCGAATCGAGTACGTGACTTCGAGTCTAAGGCTCACAAATTTAACTACAAAAGCTTCCAAATGTTAGGGAACCAAGTTCCCAAAGAGGTTTGAGGTGGATGCTTTTCTATCAACGATCAACGTTTAACCTATTCCCGTGCAGGAATTTTGATGTGAGCCTGGTAAAGTTCTGACCAGTTTTCCCTGCATTTGGTGTGGCACTGATAGGGGTAAACTGTCATGGGCCACACATGACTTGTAACATGGCTTTTGCAGATGATTACCCTACTTAGGGAAAACTTGTCAGGGCCCTCTCCGAATTTTAAAGGATTGCCCTAGTTTCTAAAATTATAATACACTGGAACCTCTTTATAGCGTCCCTCGGTTTAGGCTGTTCCTGGAATTTTGGTCGTGGATGAGGGGGTCCAAGAGATGGAGAGAGAGAGAGAGAGAGAGGCGCTGTGAGCGCAGTGCAATTGAGCAGTCCCGTAGCCACAAAGTGGGCAGTTTGAACACTTGCGTACATATTTCGCATTCATGTTTAAATACATGCGGGAAATTCTGTTTTCATTAATTAGGCTTCATTATTAAAAAATGTTCATCCCTTATAGTAACAAAAATCTACATTTGTACAAAATATAGATTAATAATATTATGTATTCGGACTGAAAATGGTTCACACGGACCTGACTGTTTACGTCATAGAAATTCTTGGAAGGGCGTTACGGCCATCGCAGGCCATACCCGAGACCGTCTCTAAATGGAAGTTCCAGTGTAATTGTACAGAATAAAGATTATTTTCTGATAAAAAAGTTCTTTTATTACTTTAAACCAAAAATACACTTTTTCTTAGAATCTTTTGAAGGCTGAAGATTTGAGAAAAGCCTATTGCCATCCGATACATGTTGAGTGTTGATCAATAAAGAAGCCGATCAACTCTCAGCATGTTATGGCGCTTATTTCCTCACCAATGAATCAAATAAAGGAACTCATTCACTTTTCAACTTGAACAATGTTTTTTTCTCACTTAAGCCAGAAAAACCACCAAATTTGCGTCGGAATGCATAATTATTCTTATTTCGTTTAGGCATTTCCTTATATCTTCACACTTGTATAACGCCATTTAAAGCCATATGAGCGTAACCTCAAAAAAAAAAAAAAAATTCATATTTTTTTAAAACCAACTTACGTTTACACAAAACGATATATCGAGTTGAAATTTTCGGAAACTAAATAAAAAGCACTAAGGAACATTTATCTGGTCCTAAATTTTTATAATTATAAAAAAAGTTTTCTTCCTAAAAAATTTTGTTTTGCTTATTTTACAGTTATAAAAATTTAGGACCAAACGAACGTTACTTAGTGCTTTTTATTTAGTTTCCCAAATTTTCAACTCGATATCGCGTTTCGTGTGAACGTAAGTTGGTTGTAAAAAAATTGGAAAAAAATCTGAGGTTACGCTCACATGGCCCTAAAGAGCTGAATTTTGCTTATATCACAGTGGCGCTGATGTTACACGGCGCGCCTTTTCAAAATGAAAAAAATGATTGCATAAATAAAATCAAATATAATTACGATTTTTGCAATTGAATTAGTGAAATGAATAAATAATATGGTTATATAATTGAATTTTAACTTTATTCGCAACTACCTTTTAAGTAAGTTCTGTAATGCTCTTTCTTAATCTATATAGTCGATTTTCTAGATTAAAATATTAATTAAATAGGGATATTACTCTAATGCCAATGAACTTAAAGATTATGCAAAAATTGAGGAAAAATTCCTAGGTTACGTTATCTGTAGTGAAAACCAGATATGGGGCAAACCTCGCCAAAACCCCACAAACGAAATTTTTAGTATAATTCGTGTCTATATGTCATTCAATCATTTCTAAGTTGGATCATCGAAAGTATGTTTGTATATAATTAGAGATACCGCTATTTTAAAGTCCCATTAATGCCCGATTATAATTTAACATCTTATATTCAAAATATAAATACTGGTCAGGGCACTGTCAACGCCCCTTTTCTAACAGGGCTAAGTAGGACAATTTGTGCACGGGTTGCGTTTGCAGATAGAAAGAGAGGCAAATGGGGAAAAAAAAAAATGTAGCGTTCCATCTTAAGAGAAAAAAGAAAAGTCTATAGAAAAAGTTTTTAATTTTGTTGATCTTTGGTTACTGCATAGTATTTGAGGTACTGAATATTAGCAACAAACGATTTTCCAAAATTTAAAATACTATCAAAGATATTTGCAACTGAAACTTTAGGTTACATCTTCAAAGAGAGTAAAAACAAGTCATTTCAATTTATTATGGCTCCTTAACTAAAATTTGGGTTCTGTTGGGAATTTGGTTTGTAATAGAATCGAAAATTTAGAATTTATGTTGAGCAAATGCTCTCGAGTATATGCTCAGCATTTAGGCTCGAACGGAGCATTTATAGAGCATTCAAGAGAATTTAAAGAATTTATTGTTTAAACAAATATATATATAACAGAGAATTTATAGGGCATTTAAGAGAATTTAAAGCATTTAATGTTTAGACAAATATATATCATGATTCATACAAACATTTTTCACGAACACGCTCTAGAGTAAACGAAACATATACCTGTTCTCAATTATTTACTGTTTGATGCAAAAATATGTTTTCTATTACTTTAACTTCTTTGATCATTTGAATTTAGCGCCCTTTC
>JAUMHM010000078.1:8933959-8954751 GCA_032362435.1 Melikaiella ostensackeni
ATAGAAGTATAGTGTTAAATAAAGAACTATTATAACTGTAATTATTGTTTATTCAGTCCATACCCATTTACAACAGGAGTAAATTAAATATAATACTTGTCCTACATTATTTACTGTTTGATGCAAAAAATATTTCTTCTATTACTTTACCTTTCTTGATCATTTGAATTTAGCGCCCTTTCTAATTTGAGACGATACATTTTCCCGCGAAATTCAAATTATGCAATTACCATTTGAGTATTTTTTAATAAACTTAGCTACTTTAGCGATTACAGTTTGAAACAAAACGTAAAATGTAATCAGGAAGACACTGTTGCTATGAAAATTGATAAAAATAGAAGATACAATTTTTTAATTCCTAATTCAAAATGCTCATAAATTCTCATTAAATTCTCAAAGCACATTGAGGTCGAGCATATTCTCGAGCATATTCTCATGCTCGTGAGAATTTCTTCGAGCACTCAAACTCTTTAGAACACTAATTCAGACCCATAATTCTTCTTTATTTAAATATTTATTTCAAGCGAAGTGAACTAGTTTCTCAAAGCGGCTTTTTCGTTTATCAGGGTGTCTACTCAAATCCTGAAAAAAAATTCCCTGACAATTCCAGGTTTTTTTCAGGTATCTCTAGATTTTTCCAAGTATAATTTTTCTTAATACAAAACCGTTTAAGTATTTAGTATCGCACTTTTGAAGTGATCGACCCTACACTCCTTCAATGCATTACATAATTCTTGAATAATTAAAATAGGAATCCACCTATGAATGGTTTAATAGTAATTACTTACGAAAATTTCGAGGAAAATTCCAAAATGGGTTTCTTCCTATTTTGAAATTTTCGGATCACTATTTTCCAGACGTTAAAAGCGTAAATGCTCCAACATCCATCCATCTAATTCGATGACTGCAATTACTCAAAACTGAGAAATCGGAATGTCAATTAAAACTCTTATCTATTTTAAATTTTAAATTTAAATAATCATTCTTATTTTATCGGCTTAAATTTTACAGTTGAGATACAATTTGATTACTGAACTGAACTTTAAATTCGTAATATTTCAAGCAAAAATATATTGCATTTTCAATAAAATAGTTGAATTTTCAAAAAAAAAAATTATTTTTAACCAAGCAGTTGTATTAACAACCAAATATAGTTAAAGTTTCAACAAAAAGAGATGAAGTTTCAACAAAATAGTTAAACTTTTAATAAAAGAATATGACTTTAACAAAATGGTTTGAAGTTTCAACAAAATAATTAAATTTTAAAGAAAAAAGATTAATATTTAACTAAAAATAGTGGCATTTTGAACCAAATAGCTGAATTTTCAAGCCAAAAGACAAATTTTTTAGAAGACAGTTGAATTTTCAACCTAAAAATTTGAATTTTCAACAAAAAAGTTTATTTTCGACCAAGAAATATGAATTTTTAACCCAAAAGGGCGAATTTGTAAAAAAACACTTGAATCTTCTACCGAAAAAGATAACTTTAAGAAAATAGTTAAGTTATTAACCAAATAGCTGAATTTTTGGCCTACAAAGATGATTTTTCAACAAAGGTGATTAATTTTCAACCAAAAGACGAATTTCCAACAAACTACATGAATTTTATATAAAACAGTTGAATTTTCAACCAGCTGAATTTAACGAAAAAATACGAATTTTCAACAAAATAGTTCGATTCTCAAGCAAATAGATGAATTTTCAAATAAAGAAGCTTAATTTTATACAAAGAAATGAAATTTCAACAAAATACATGAACATTCTACAAAATAAATGAATTTTCAATTTATAAAGGATAAATTTTTAAGTAAAAATGAAATATGCAGTTAAATTTTCAGTTAAAAGATCATTTTTTATCCAAATAAAGAATACATTTTCAATGAAGTAGTTCAACTTTCAACCAAGTAGTTGAATTTACAATAAAAAAGATGAATTTTTAACCTAATAGTTAAATTTTCAATCAAAAAGATGAGTTTTTACCAAGAATATCTACCAAAATATTTAAACATCCACCAAGATTCAACTAAGAACACGAATCATCTACAAAACAGTGGAATTTCCAACCGGAGAACATGATTTAACAAAAAAGCTTATTTTCTGCCAAATAGTTAAATATTCAACTTATAAACGATAAAATTTAAGCTAAGACTGGAATATATAGTTGAATTTTCAGTTAAAAAAATTAATTTCTATTCAAATAAAGAACGAATTTTCAACGAAATAGCCAAATTTTCAACCAAAGAGGTGAATCTTTAATAAAAAATGAATTTTTAATGAAGTAGTTCAACTTTCAGCCAAGTAGTTTATTTTTCAACTAAAAAAGATAAATTTCTAACCAAATAGTTAAAATTTTTAACCAAAAAGATGAACCAAGACAATTAAATTTTCAACCCGAAAATATAATTTTTGACCAAAAAGCTGTCCTTCGACCAAATAGTTAAATTTTCTTCTTAAGTGTTGAATTTCCAACAAAAAGTTGATCTACAACAAAAAAGTTGTTTTTCAACCAATAGCTAAATTTTCAAGCCAAAAAGACGAATTTTCTACAAAACAGTTGAATTTTCAACAAAAGAGTTAATTTACAACCATATAGTAGAATTTTCAACTAAAATGCCAATTTTTGACCAAAAAAGATGAATTCTCAACGAAACATGTAATAGTTCATATTTCAACCAAAAAAGATTTTAATTTGAAATCAAAAACAGTTGAGTTCAACGAAAAAAGATTGAATTTCAACCGAACAGTTCCATTTTTAGCCAAGAAGGATGTATTTTCAACCAAGAAGATTAACTTTTTACCAAAAAAGACGAATTTTAGACCGAAAATATGAATTTTCAATTAGAAAAAATCAATTTTCAGTTAAAAATATTAATTTTCAACTAAAAATGAAATAGCTACATTTTCACATAAAAAATTGATTCTCAACCAAATAAAAATGAAGTTTCAACATGATAGTTAAATTTTCAACCAAGAAGATGAAGTTTCAACTAAAATGATGAATCTTCAAAAACAAAAAATGAATTCTCAACAAAGGAGTTCAACATATGACCAAATAGTTGAATTTTCAGTTGAAAAGATGACTTTCCAATCAAGAAGATTAATTCTCCACCAAAAAAGACGAATTATAAACAAAATACTGAATTTTTAACAAAATAGTTCATTTTCAACAAATTTATCAAATTTTCAATCAAACAGTAGAATTTTTAACCAAACGAGATGATTTCCGAACCATAAATATAGCCGACTTTTCAACCGAAAAAATTAACTTTTAAGCAAAACTAGTTGGATCTTCTCATTGGGCTCTATTCAATTATGGTAGCAGCAGCTACAAAAATGCACTCAGTCTTTAGTAAAAAATAATGTTAATTTTTTTTTCATTATCATATGGTGCTTACGAGTTTATTCTATTCTTAACACATTTTGTTCCGCCCATTTTGAAATCGATTTTGAGCAACATTTTTCATAGAGATATGAGTTCGTAACTATACATCAAATTAAGCCAATCAAACAAACTAAAAAATTTGACATTATGAACTGAGACCCATCAATTATCAAAGTTTTAAAAATTAAAGATTACTTTGACTTTTTCATAGTAGTGTGATGGAGAAAAGTGACTAAAGTGACCTATTCCTTTAAAAAGTGACTAAAAGCGACTTAAGTGACTGTGTGGAAGTCCTGTATAAATAATGCTTTTTTTAGTCACTGTAAATATCTAAATGTGTAAAAATGGCACTATTTATAAGTAAAATTGAAAAACTATATTTTTTCATTTATGAAAGTAATGTTATAAAAGGACAAGTACTACTTTCTTAACGGTACAAATTTTTAGGAAGTTAATTAATATGTTCAACTGAGGAAGCTTTGAAAAATTATTAAAGGATATTCCTAAATAAATTATCACTATAGAATAATTAAATGAATGAATATTATTGAAAATGATAAAAAGAGGTTTCATTAAAATACATATAAATCGAGTACTATGAATTAACATTTCAAAAGAAGTTATTTATTTTTATATTAAAACTTGAAACAAAATTTATGCACGTTTAAAAAAATTTCCTGACCTTTCCCTGACTTTCCCCGAACAACCAAATTCCCTGACAATTCAAAGTTTTCCAGGTTTCTCAGGTGAGTAGAGACACTGGTTTATTAAAAACATCATTTTTAATTATGGTCTTGCAACGTGAGCGACGTAATTAATTTTTTTAAATCTCACACAACTACTCTTATTCAAGTATTAAAAATTATTCAACTTTGTTGAGAATAAGGTCTATAGAGTCACAAAATTGTAATAAAGGGCACATGCCAAGATTATCATCTGTCGAATTATGTTGCATAATTTTATTCACAGACTAATAACTGAAATAGGCTTTCTATACCAGACATTTACAAATGAGCTAATAATGTCTGGCAACAAAAGCCGTTTGAATTATTACGCGAATATAGAACTGCCGCATATAATTGATCACGTGGAAGTTTTGAAATGTGGAAAATGAAATAATAATAATATCGAATAAATAAATCCATTTTTTTTTTTAAATGAGATAAGTATTATATGGTACTGTTAACGAGAAATGTGAGTTTATGATTTTCGGTTTAAAAATTACTAACCATGTATGTTTACTGAAATAAAAAAATGCGCAAATGAATTTTACTTAACTTTTTTCAATTTCTGACTTAATTTGTGAAAAATTTTACAGGTACACTGTAAAAAAATCTTCTGAATTTTACATCACTGGGTGATGGACATAAATGGACCCTCGACAGACGAAGTAAAATTACGTACAGGTATTGAATGAACATTACGCCTGCATCATAAATTTCAGGCTCTGAACGTAAAACTCCATCCATAGTCGAAATTGGCCGGAATTGCAATTAATAGTTTTTACTCAAATATTATTTGATTGTATAAATTATTTAACAATGACTAATTTAAAATCGTCTTTATTAATTGTTTTAGTTACCATATGAATTAATTAAAAATTAAACGAAACTACAAGAATTTATAAAGAACGCGATGTAAACCGACAAAGTGAGGTTACGTACATAAACGTTCTAAAAAAGTAAGCAAAATCTTATACATTTATGAATAAATAATAACTGAAATGAAGTCCACTTCACCATGAGCAGAATAACGATACTTTTCCTGAATAACATCCACAATAATGGTGAATTTTGTTGATATATAATTAATACGCGACGCGCAACGAAGTGTCTCATCACCAAAAGACGCCAACTTGACTATAACTTGAGAAATGCAAAATTACAAATTGAATTGAAAATTACGAAAAAAATCTTAAATTTCAGTTTTTCATTCGGAAAATACAATATCGTTGTGAATGTACGTATTTTCGTAAATTTACACTTATGGACGGTGTGATTTCACGAATCTTACGTAATTATCAGCAAATTTTTTTTAGAGTGTAGGTTCCAAACATGTCACGAAAGGAAAAAATATTGTTATTTTTTTTTAAAAGTGGGCATGAAACAGGTTTCTTTTTTCTCCATATAAGTAAGAAAATGGCGAATATTTCTTGGAAAAATTTTAATGAAAAACTTAGAATTCTTAGTCGAGTAGAAAAAAAATTTCCACGTGAATTACGGTATTTTGTAGACTACTACTTTTAAATGCAAAATAATTCTTTAAAAAAATACAAACAAAAGTGTTCATTTTTGAAAACGCTACAAAAAAATCTTGAATAAAAAATATACCATTTTTCCGAAACTAATCTTAGAGCAAATAAACTGATATTTATAAAAAATTGTTTATTTTCATAAATTCTACATCAATTTTAACGCTTTTTGAAGTCGTTTAAAAAGATACATTTTTCTGCACAACTAGCTATTTATTTTTCATATTACATTTTTAAGGAAAAAAAGTTTCTATCCTAGGGATGATTCAACAAAAACTGTCGTTTACGTTAATTTCTAGCTTCCTCATTAAATTTTTCTAAGAATTAAAAGATGAAGCAAACAAATTCAAATTGTGTGACACGAGAAAATTGGGTATAAAAATGTTACCAAATATGGCCACTACTTTTGTAATTTAGAAGAATCGCGTTAATTTTTTTACATTGTTGGAAAGTTTTCAAAGTTCCATCTCATCAAATTGCAAAATGACAATTTTAACAGCTCTTCTGACTTATTTTGAGTGATGTTGTAAAACTTCAAAATGAAAGAAAAATGTTTTTCAAAAAATTAAAAGCAAGTTAAAATTTACATATATTTAAAATGGTAAATATTATTAATAAAATTTGACATATGTACTAGTAATTCTTTAAACTTTTTATGAAAATGCAATAGCATATGCGCAAAAGTAAATGAAAAAAATTATTATTTATAAAAAAATTATTTTTTTTCGGAACAAAATTCAAAAATATTTTTATAACATAGCGGTTTGAGCGTTTAATTGCAGTGTACTAGAGAAGATTTCATTTCACTGAAATGATTGAATTGAAGTGAATTCGCGGGAATTGAACTGAATTGAAGATTTAATTAATTGAGGAAGTCAGTTCAATGGAGAAATATAAAATTAATTAAATTAAATTAACGTGAATTCATGCGAATTTAAGTCATTTGAGGAGTTAAAAAGAATATGTACTTAAAATTGTTCAATCTTAAAATTTTCTGGAACTTAAATTCAGAGATTAAATTAAATTCAGCAAACATTTGTCTGAGTTTAAGAAGGTCAATATCTGAATTTCAGAGTTTTATCATACATTTTCTCAATTTCAGATCTATTTCATTTAAATCAGATACATATTTGCTTAAATTAGGTTCACTTCTAAATTTGAGGTCGAGAAAATTTAATGGTATAACAAATTTAAGTATTTTAATCTCTTTTTGGTTATTTTATAAAATTGAAAAAACTACTTTCAGGCTCATTACTATCAAGCAAAGGTCAGAAAAATTTAATTTTTTACTGTGAATTGATTTCACTAAATACAAAGTCAGTGGCATCGATTTTAAGAATTCAGAGACATTCAACAAAATACAAAAATATTTATTTGCAAAAAGTATAAAAAAATGTATCAATACGAACATTAATTCAGCTGAATTCAAGTGAATTCAATTCAAATTTTTGGAAAATTATTTGACATCAATATTTGAAAGGAGGCAGTTCAGAACTAGATAACCAACAAAATCGGAATTTTTCAGGATAGCGAAAAAACATTCTTTATAACCGAACTCATCATTTAAAGCTCGACTGCGGATTGCGATAAAAAATGTAATCGATTTTTAAATTTTTTACAAAAATAAAAACTTGCACCCGATATATGGAGACGTTGAATAATCATAACAAATGTTTGATTAAAAAAATAATTTTAAAAATGTAGTGTGATGGTATTGCACTGTGACAGACAATTTTTCGCTGGAAGGCCTATACAAAAAAAGAAAATTATATATATTTTTTGTTTCAATAAACGATAATAATTTCAAAAATACCGATGGTGAAGGAGTAAAAAAAATGATTACTGCGCTAAAATACTACGCGAAAATTTGTAACTAATATTCAAATAATTTTTTTTTATTACTACATTAAAAAATAAAAATTCGAAAAAATCCTTCTAATACTATGTGTATTTGATATTTAAAGAATTTCTTATGCAATAAACCCATTTTAGGAAAAATGTTGGTTATCTAGGTATGTACTGCCATCCTTCATTTACTTCTCCAATGAGAATGCAGTAACCAATGATCACTAAAACTTGTCTCTTGACTTGTTGACTTGAAGTGAATCACCCTCCAGGAAAGAAATAGACAAAGGAAGGAAGGAAGAAAAGAAAGAGACAGATTGATAGAAAAAGGCAAATAAGAGGAGTGTGAGAACGATATATAAGAGACTGGGCATACGGAAAAGAGAAAAAGCGGGAGAGAAACAATAAGAAACAAAGATAAATAGAGGAGAGGGAGAGAGAAATAGCAAGAAACATAGAAGAGTAGGAAGGAGAGAGATAAAAAAATCAAGAGTGAAAGACGAGAAATCCCGAAAGAGGGATATTCAGGAAGGGGAAGGTTGAAGGAGGAGACAGGAGGAAACACAGAGAGCAGAAGCGAATTGAGGGGTGGGAGAGTAATCGAGAGAGAGGGTTGAAGTTGGAGAGAAGGGTCGGTCGTTCGTAGGGCGGCCGGCCGGCCAGTCGTGTTCCCGCGGCGACATCGGTCGCGCACATTCGCGATGTTGTGTTGACGAACGTCGTCTTCTTATCACGAAAACTTTTTTTGACACTCGATATCACCCTCCTTCTGCGTTAATGCCCTCCCAAGTCGATAAACACCTTAGAAACCAGCAAACTAGGCCACCCCTTGCTGGAAAAATCCAGCCATTTCTTATAACATATCCGAAAATATTCCTTGCACTCCCATCGACGAAATTTATGTAAATAAAAAGGAGACCCGTCAACCCGGAGAATAGCAATGATCGATTCGACAGGGGTGAGATTCCAAATCGAGGGAAAAAGTTGAGATAAAGAGTTAAAGACGTTTCTCCAATTGGGAATTAAAAGTTGTGGCGTTAAAGATACTTGGTGATTTGGGAGTTTCAGCGATTTAGAACTGGACGGTACTAATTCAAAGGAATCGAATTGAATTGATTATGCAAGAGGATTAAGAGAAACCTAATTGGGAGAGATTCGATAGGACTTGATTTGGCAGGTTCAAAAGGAATAAATTCAATAGGAAGGAGGCCTAGAATACAGAGTCAAAAAGAATAAATTCACGAGGGAGAAATTCCATCCACGATATAAACAGAATTTATGAAAGAATTTTCCCGAGAGATAAATTTCAGGACAAATGCGAACGGGAGAAATTTAAAGGGGAGAAAACCTCGAGGGAAGAATTCGGAAGGGAATCCGAAAGGACCGGTTGATGTTTGATGAGTAAGCGTGAGCGGAATGATCAGATGAGATGGAAACAGTGTTGATGGGAACAGTGTTGACGGGATGAAGCTGATTAGTTGTGATCCTGAGTCGATAGGGTTGAGTGTCATTGAAAGTAAAAGCTTGGAACCACGAGGATGCCTCGTTCGGCGTGCCAAGGGATCTATTGATTTGTTTTTGTTGTGTGAGACCCACTGACCGAAGCGAATGTGTGTCAGGATCTCGGGAGGGCGCCTGAAACGCGTCACAGAAAGCGTGCCGTTTTCGGCGGGACTCGATAGGGAAAATGACGACATAGACGGAGTGAAGGATTAACCACGGCTTTCCCGGGAGGGTATATCGATTTCCTTTTAGAGAACAAACAACGGTGATGGAAATGCATTCCGCGAACGCCTCTTGCCAAGTTGTCGTGTTTCCCTGGGACAAGGAAAATCAGCTGACACGTTACGAATTGATTGTTCAGATACTGAATCTTGAGTTGATTTGGTACTCCCAATGTCGTCCACGAATGTATCCAATTTGTCCAATGTATCTGACTTAGCTTGGGTTAGGGAGCTTGATATTGGCCCTCTGGGATCAATTGTCACTCGAAGCACTCGGTGGCTCTTTGTTGAGTCTCTAGAGAGACAACACGCGTTGTCTAGTAATGAACGAGGCGAAATTAGGAAACTAACAAGGGAGCCGGTACAAAATGAGCAATGATGAGGGGTTGAGGTACGGGAAATGGGGCATGAATTAGAACTCATTTGGTAAAGTGTTGCGCCTAGAGGGTTCCAAGAGGTTCAAGGGGTCGACGGGAGCTAAAAGGAAAAACGGCTGCTAACGAGGGGTTGGAGAAGGGTGTACAAGTGCCGAGTGCTAGTCTGTTACTATAGCGATCGCAATCTCGCCGCTAAGAAACTCTTCACTTCTTTCTCACCACAGCCAATTGTTTTGTAATTGATTGTCAACAGCGAGGTGTGAACTTTAAATCGAATTCCCTCCCACTCAGACACTCCCGACTCCCTTTCCCGCGTCTCATTCTGTTTATACGCCTCAGTACCCGCACGTGCTTCTGGAGAATCTAAAGTTTTCAACGGATCTAATGGACGAAAAGAGGCCTATTTATAACTTGATATCGCAGTTGCAGACCTTGAAGACCGCTTTTTTCGGAGACAATATCGTTTCAACATTTCCGGTACGTGATCAGCTGATTTTACGGCAACTTCCGGCCTGAGATTACCGGAAAGGCTACTGAAGCTGGAAGAGTGAACTGATGTTTAGATGTAATGAAGACTAGGTCAGGGATGAGATTTAGCAGTAGGATTGAGAATTCAATCTAGGTAGGATATGGCCTTAGGTGAAGAGATGTCTACCTGAGAAGGGGGCAATGATATAAACGTCAAGACTAATCGACCTAAGGAGTTAAGTAATCAATTACCTCTACAAATCTTCGACGATAAAAAAAGAAGTTTGTTTCAACAGTAATAATTCCTTTGGGGAATAATATGCTCTCCTCTCATGACCTCGGTTGAGTCTGAATCGATAACGCACACTAGCTGGAAAGCATCGCTTTACTGAAAATATTAGCTCGAGGGAAACAATTCGATACGCCTGAAATTCATCAGGAATCAACGTGTTCATCGGGAGGGTAGAGAGCCCCCGGCATCCGCAGCGAAGCGGCTCGAGACCCTTGAAACTTGAGATTCGATTCCGATTCATTAAAAATCGCCCATTAGTGGGGACCGTTCGTTGTTAAGACCCGGAGAGCTTTCTTCTCCCTTTCATTTCCTCCATCATGAGGATCAAATATCCAGTGAGATTCTTACGCCTTCGTCTTTCTAAGGAATGAAAACTTCGACCTTTGGGGATGGGACTCCAGCCAGAATGAAGCAAGCTTCCAGCCAAAATTGAGTCAATCCATCTCTAACTTTGAAGACGCTGTGGCACTAGGAGGGGCTTCCGTTAAAATGCTCGTTTCAGCCTTCATCGTCACCAATCTGCTGTTAATGTTCCGAGTTGTCGACGTGATCCCGTCACCAAAAGTGCCTAGTGAAAGGGAGGCTATCTTGATCCCGGGTGACGTGGTCCTCGGAGGTTTATTTCCGGTGCATGAGAAGGGTGGTTCCGCCTGTGGTCCGAAGATATACCACCGAGGGGTCCAGCGTTTGGAGGCAATGCTCTTTGCGGTTGATCAAATCAACAGGGAGAGGAGGATTTTGAAAGACATCATGCTTGGCGTGCATATTCTGGACACCTGTAGTAGAGACACCTACGCCTTGAATCAGAGCCTTCACTTCGTGCGTGCCTCCTTGTCCAATCTGGACTTAAGTGTCCTCGAGTGTGCGGATAAATCCCTACCGAGAGTGAAGAAGACAGTCAATTCGGGGACGATTTTTGGAGTAGTTGGGGGATCTTATAGCTCTGTTACCCTGCAGGTGGCGAATCTACTAAGACTGTTCCACATACCCCAAATATCCCCGGCCTCTACAGCCTCTGCACTGAGCGATAAAACTAGGTTTGATTACTTTGCGAGAACTGTCCCACCGGACACTTATCAGTCTATAGCTCTAGTGGATGTTGTCAAGAGTGCTAATTGGTCCTATGTGTCCACGGTCTACTCCGAGGGGTCGTATGGGGAATATGGAATCGAAGTTTTCACAAAGGAGGCAACGGAGAGGAATGTCTGTATAGCTGCAGCTGAGAAAGTTCCGAGCACTGCTGATGATCAGGTTTTTGATGGAATTATTCAGAAGCTAAGCAAGAAGCCTAACGCGAGGGCAGTGGTGTTATTTACTAGAGCTGAGGACGCGAGGAAGATTTTGGAAGCTGCTAAGAGGGCCAATTTAATGCAGCCTTTTCAGTGGATTGCGAGTGATGGTTGGGGCAGGCAAATGAAATTGGTGGAGGGTTTAGAAGAGGAAGCTGAGGGTGCTATCACTGTAGAACTCCAGTCTGAGAAGATTCCTGAGTTTGATGAGTATATGGCCTCTCTCACACCGGAGAATAATAAAAGGAATCCCTGGTTTGGCGAATATTGGGAGGAGGTTTTTGGATGCGTTTTGAAGAAGAATGTTGGTAAGGTTGCGAACAAAAGTATTCAACAGTGTTCACCTGATCTGAGGCTGACACCAGAGATGGGGTTTGTTCAGGAGTCGAAGGTGCAGTTTGTTTGGGATGCGGTTTACGCGTTTGCGTTGGCGCTGCATAATCTGCAGCAGGACATCTGCAGAAGAAGTGAAGGATTATGCAATAATATGATAGCTTATGATAAGGGAGAGTTCTACAAGAAGTATCTGCTGAACGTGTCCTTCAGAGGTGAGATGATTTTGTTTGGAGTGATTGAGATTATTTTATTGCTTGTTTAATGTAAACATTGAGCGGTAGATAAGGAGATTACCACTCTTATTAATTTTCTAGAAAAAATCGACAGCCCTTGTAATCTTTTACTCACTCGTAAACACTATTATTTCCCTTATAATTCATTTTAGTCTCGTAGTCTGTTGTATAAACCTTTGAAATCTCTTGTGATCTCATAAAGTTAAAAATCCTTTCCTCCCCCTGCGAAACCTCTTGAACTGACATTTGATTTCTTTTAATACTTCCGTGACGTTCTAATTTCTATTTTAGTCCCATGTATTTAGTGATCACTGAAATCTTTAATCACTCAAATTCCCCTCTAACCTTTATGGACCCTTATAGTACTTTATAGCCTCGTGAAATCCCTTATGATCTAATACATTCATTTATAAACATGTAGGAATACCCTTTTTAAATATATATTAAAACCACCTAAATTTCTTGTAACTTTATGAAATCATATTAATATTTTGAAATATTTTGAGGGTACACCATTAATATTTACTACCTCAAATATTGATACAAAACTGTATACACTTCTTTGAAAAAATTCTTCACAATTAATGCGATTTATAATTTCAAGTTTTCTCTCCACAGTAAACCCTAGGAATAAATTCTATCTTCAAATTGGATAAAAACGCTGCACCACATTTATCCAAAGAGAAAATTTATCTGGCAGAACATAAAAATTTATCTGACAAAAATATTAATGTCACGTGCGTGACATTTGTCAAGTGACACTTCGATGTCAAACACCTCCCTATTGAAAAAATACCCGGGGAAACACTAGCGTAATTTTCGGACAGGATTTGCACGAAGAAATTCGCGAGGATCAATTACCTGACTCACGGATTTCATACAGAAAGAAAATCTTCGCTGAATTCCTGGTGGTTAATCCTGTCCGAAAATTACATGAGTATTTCTCCCAGGATTTGTCAATAGGGTGGTTAATGACACCGAAGTATCACTTGAAAAATGTCACGCATATGACATAAATATTTTCGTGAGGCAAATTTTTCACTGTGTCCAAATCGAAATTGAGTGAAATTCATTGAATTCAATTAGAGAAATGTAGAACCACTGAAGATTATTAGAAAACTACTAATTCGATTAATCAAAATATTTACTATTTCGACATTGTAAAAATACTAATTACTTAGCGGAAATATATTAATTTGAAAAAAGGTTATAGAAATGGAAAACGTAACAAACAGAAAACAAGATACCTACAGAAATCCGGGTTTCAAAATTCCACGAATTTCCTATGTTTTCCAGGTCTACTTTAAAAAATTCCAGGTCTACGTTTTTTTAAATCCAGTCAATTCTATTATATTTCAATACATTCTACTGTTCGCAGAATAATTTATCAACAATTTTTTGTACAATTATTAATCAATGTCAATTTAGAGGGGGTTTCAATAATTATTGAATTCTATACAACTCCTATTAATATTATAATATATGTTTTAAATTCTGAAATTATAATCATATTACTTTCATTAACAAAAAAATGTAATCGTATCAATTTCTGTAAAGAACTAAAATAATTATTAAGACTTTGAAATACATAGGTACGACTAAAAAATTTCCAGTCATTTTTTCTAATTTTCATGACTTTTTCAGGGTTTCCAGAACTTTTTCAAATTTTCATGACTCTTTCAGGTCTTTTAGGCCTTGTAGAAACCCTGGAAAAGTTTAATCAAAAAACGCGATTGTGTAACATTTTTAACTTTATTGAAACAATAAGAAGGGAATATTGTGAAGTAGATAGCCTACGTCATCTCCTCCAATATGAGATATCATTTAAAAGTTATTGCTATAAAGTGGAAAAATTAGAATTATTTACACACTTAATGTATTTTGCCTTACTCTATTCACATTAAAAATGAGTAAAATGCTAAAATATTACTACTACATTACTCAAACATTCTATTACTAACTTAATTAGTAAAATTTTCACTAATTCAAATTAAGACTGAAAATTATCAAGATTTGCAATGTGGAATACTCATAAATTTGTCAAATATACGAGAATTCCATTCACAATATTATTGTTGAATTTCAAACGCTGTAGATTCGAAATTATCTAATTTCTATGCTTCTAACCAAAATTCTTCAATTTTGAAATATGCATTTAAAATTGGCCATTTTCAAATTGATCTCGAAATTGGTCACATGACACCCTGATACATGCCCTTAAAATCTCATTGCCGAAAACGGATCAGTGTATCATAAGAATAAACAACAAATTTCAATAAATGTCACTGAGAAAAGATGATAAAATAAGGCTAAAAAGTTTCATAGTACTTTAATTTTTCTATATATTTTTTAATTGACGAGTCTTAAATCAAAAAGAGTAGAGGAAAATTATTGAGTAATAAAGACTAAGGGAGACAGCAGTTAATTTCCCGAAAAGGCATATAGAATATGCATCGTGGAAAAGGGATTTTCGCAGAAAAATTAGTTAGAACCCTTTTCCCTGTGTGAAATATGTATCGAAATGTTTTTGCCAGTTGAAAATCAACCTGAAAATTCCGTAAACACGACATATGAAAGTTATATAGCCTCAGTTGAAAGTAATTATATGTTTATCAACTCAAATTAATGTGAATTCACTTTTTTTTATTTTTATTTTTTCGAAATCGAAATTTTAGTTTTGAGGCCTCTTTTTGACGCTAGTCCTTAAAATTAAACAATTTAAAATTAAAAATGCTTAAAACTGTAAAACGAATTGAAAAAGTATTAGCCAGTTTAAAGAATTTCAAAACGAATTCTTACGTAACTTCATATGATATCAAGTGACGAAAAATGTTAATAACAAATTTTTCCTATTTTTTTGTCTGGTAAAAATTCATGTCCCTCTTATTATTATACAATTAGTACAGTAATACAAAAAGAAATCTCCTGTGGAATAAAATGATGAATTACTTAAGGTAAACGTCCTAGTAATCGTGACCTTAAGGGTCCTGGAAAGCATGGGGAAATCGTGCTTGTAAGATTAGAGCCAAACGGATAAACAATTTTCTTTAATTTTTTGCATACATACTTCAAGGAGTACAAAAATTTGCGGCACAAGACGTTTTTTTTCGGAAAAATTCATATATTTTATGTAATAATCGAAATACATAGGGATCCCTATGCATTGCAAGAAGAGCGCACATAGAATCTTTGGGACGGAAGGGGGGAAGCCCCTAGCCATCAAAAATTCAAATTTGAAATTTTAGTTTATTAAATATGGATTCGTATGAAGAATGAAATGCCACATACTTATTTTTTTCGAAAATTTATATATTTTATAGCTTTTGAAAGAACTGTAAAAAACGCGTTTTTTAAAAATCGATTTTCAGTTTAATTTTCGTCTTCAACTCGTACTCAACGCTATGGTTTTTGGAATTTCCTAATCAAATTTGAAGACAATATACTCTGAAGTATTCTTTAAATATTCATCAAAGTCAAGTTTCTACTTTTATTTATTACCTTACTTATTTTGATTATCACATAAAATGTACCATTTTTTCTGAAAGAATGTCTTGTATCGCAAATCTTTGTACTCTTTGGAATATGTATGCAAAATATCAGACGAAGTGGTTTATCCATTAGACCCTTATCTTACAAAAACGATTTTTCTATGCCTGAGTAAAAAGGCTTCGACTTGATTCCGACTCGATTTATTCTTGAATTAGACTTCAGGACGGTGATGTCTGGCTGCGTCTCAAAAATGAGTCGAAACATCAGATAAAGTCTTACTTTTATGGTCTCAGTCAACACTGTAAAAACTAGAGATTTTTTTTTTACGGTATCATTTTTTGCGCATCCTGTTTTTGAATAGGGTAATTTCATTTTGGTATTTTCAACGTAAAACAAATGACTCAGGGATCCCACCACTGGTCTCATTTTAGTACCAGTCGAGTTTGTTTTATCCTGGATCTTACTTTAATACTTGAAATTGGCCCTGAAATAATTCCCCATTTTTACAGTGAAGTTGGCGTAAACTTGTCTCAAGACTAACTTTTCTGGACTCAGATATGAGACAGATTATACCCGTTAAAATTTGCTTTGAAAAGATTAAAATTTTAATTATCTATAAGGATATCCTAAACTGTAAGAAATACGTAAAAATACACAACAATTTCGGTATTTACGCCAAACAAGTATAATACAAATGAAAATCCGTAGATGAATTGATTCAATGTATATATTGTATAAAAACATACAAAATTGCTTAACCATAAACAAGGATTAGTTTTTATGACAGTCAGGATGAACCGTTTCATCAGGGTCTATAGGGCTATGGGCAACCTTTTTACTGTTTCAAGACATGAGAATTTGTCTTCAAGTTGTAAACGCTCAACTCAATATATGTCTTCAAGACGTAGAAACTTGTCTCAAGACATGGAATAAAGTCTGACACCGTCTCAAAAATAAGACATCGAAAAATGTCTTCACTTCGTCACCAGTATGTCTTAAATGGGGCCAATTCAAGTCGGAACCAAGTCGAAGAAATTGTACTCGTTTGCTTTCCAGGCCCTTAAGACCCAGTAAACGTGACGCCAATTTTCTTGCTTTTTATCCGATTCGGACTGGTTGAAATACCATTTGATACTATCAAATGCTAAAATAAATTGGTGTTTCACATATTTTTTAATAGTATAATCAAATTATATCCAAGTTTCACGATTACTGGAACATTTACCTTAATATCAAACATTTAAGAGATTTCTAATGCCATTTTTTATGCTTTAAATTTTTTCTATTAAATTAATCTGCAGATGTGTTTTCTCATGAAAATCATATAGTAGAAACTCCTATCAACAATCTTGGGTGATGGAAACTTCAATTGAGTAGCTTCATAAAAAAGGCTGATTCACTTACGCGAAATTTATGGATAGCAATCGATCACTCAAAGTTGAACTTTGATCGTTCTCCAGCCTGAAATACGTATAAGTTGATTGTGCTCTAGGAAAGTTAGGGGGAGATAAAATTTTTCGGGGAAGATTGCAGGTCCCTGTAGTCTGACAGTAAAGGGTTTGACCTAAATTGTCTCTGGGTGCTCGGAATATATCGTGAGTGGAGTGTGGATAGTTGGAGTAAATGGATACACGTACCGCAAATATGAGATGTTGTAACACGTTTCACAAACCTAACACTCACAGTTGCTTTTTCCCGGTAACTAAGTTGCCCCGAAGGGTTGTTGAAAAGTAATCGCTTTTCAAAATAGATCTATCATCCTATTTTCATTCTTATTCAATTTCGAAAGAAACGTGATTCGCTCCTTTAGACTCAATCTCTGGAATAAAATTAAAGTCAAGTTTTCTCGTATCGTAAAATCATCTAACTTCGGATCGAGAGGTTAATCATTCGGATTCTTTGTGTACACTAGATTGCAAGATTGCATGGGATTGCATACATGTGACTGGAAAATACTGCATGAGATTGCAAAAGATTCCATGGTATATTGCATGAGATTGTACGAGATTGCATGAGATTGCAAGCAGTGTACGGATTGCACGAAATTTTATACAGATCGCTTGAAATTTTATAGATAGCATGGGATTACAAGAGATTGCATGGGATTACAAAGGATTTTAAAGGATTGCATAGGAGTGCAAATAGGATTGCATGGGATTGCGTAAAATTGCAGAGAGAGTGTACACCAGATTTCAGGAGTAATTAACTTCTCGCTTCGGACATTGGGACAAACTGCAGACACCTAATTTTTTTTTGCTTCAACACAGCCAAATAGTATGAAAGCAATCCAAAATTTGAGTCCAAAGTCAGAAATGATGCAAGGCGACAATTTCGTTTTACAAAAATAAGTATAAATCCAAGAAAAATAGGTGACTCTACGGTAGTGATTGTCAGAATTATTTCGAGTCGTCAAACTTATTTCTAAAATAAGCCACTGTCAGGTTTATACTTTTTATTGTATTAAATTATGAAATTGCTCCTTCATTCCTGAATTTACAATAAATTTATCAGATGGTTATCTTGTGAAAGCTCTTCCAAAGCAATTTCCATTTTATAACTCGAATATTAGTTTAATTACCTAATGCTAAACTTGAAATGAGAAGATCTTTCCTGCGTATTTCAGTAAAATTTCCGTAATTTGAGTTAATATCAGATTTATTATTCCGTTCTTGTTATAGCCTTCTAATGTTGAAAAGACGAAATGGCGCGAGTGTAAAGACGAAAGTTTACGATACGCAGTAAAAGATGCCACGTTAAGAGGATGCAAAACGAGCGCAATAAAAAACACAACTAAAAAATAATACCTTTATATGCTGAAAATTGAAAAAAACTACCCTTGTCTCTTCAATTCTTGTTTACTGATATACATTTGTATTTTGAAATCAACTTTAAATACAAATGCAGGCTTCGAGTGCTCTATGGAACTAAAAAAAGTATCTTTCTAAAGAAAAAAATATCCTCAAAAATGAAAAAAAGTATCCCTTTTAAATCAGTCAAAAATAAGTTTTTCAAATAAAAAGTAGTGTAAAACATACTTTAAACTAAAAAAAGAACGTATTTAAAAAGAATTTCTTTCATACTTTTCTGTATGGAAGACTGCATATAACAAAGAAATGATCAGAGTTGGGATTTTTTTTTAATTGGCATAAATTCTCTCCTGAGAGGCCATGGGATAAATATCAATTTGCCAAAACATTATTTGCCCAGGGCGACCTGTTTTCGAAAAAAATTTTTTTTTCGAATCTGTGTATATCATAATTTTATTTTATCATACAAGCCTTTTAAATAAATCAATTGATTTGTCTCATCATAATGAATAAATTTAGTAATATAATATTGGAATATTCCCAAAATTAAGAAAGTTTTTCTCTTACAAACATTATAAAAATTTACAAATTCTGTACATATTATAACTTCATTTGGTCCTAAAATGCTTCTAAATACATCAATCAATTCATGTTATCAAAATAAACAAATTCGGTACTTATCATGTTGCTCTATTCCTAATATTTAAAAAAACTCATAAGCGAAAAATGAGAAACTTAAAAAATTATTAAAGATGAAAATTTTTGTATGTAGATAGCTATAAACATTCTATTGAATATAATACCAAAAAAAATTATTCTTATCCAATCCGTCTCTTAACTTGATAAATAATAGGCATTATTTAGGAATCAACAAACAGTAGAATTTTTAACCCGAAAAGATGATTAGAAGAAATTTCTACCCAAAGAGATGAGGTTTCAAATCAAAAAGACGAAATTTGACAAAAGAGTTGAATTTTCAAGCAAGAAAGATTTTTCAGTCAACAAAGAAAAACAATTTCAACCAAACTGTTGAAGTTTCAAGCCAGGAAGACGAATTTCCTAAAAAGAAATTCAATTTTCAACAAAATAATTAATTCTCAAGCAAAGACTAAGATTTTTAATTAAGAGGGACGAATTTTCAAACCAAAAAGACGAAATTCAACTCAAATGATGAATTTTTAACCAGAAAGAGGAATTAATTGTTGAAAATTCAAGTAAAAAACGGCGACCCGTTTTCGGGAAAACCGACTTTTACCAATTTTTAGTTATGGACAATTAGAAGAAATTTCTACCAAAAGAGACGAAGTTTCGAACCGAAAAGACAAGTTTTCTGAAAAGCAATTGAATTTTGAAGAAAAAAGTTAATTTCCAACCAAATAGTTAAATTTTCTACCGACCCTTTTTCGAAAAAATCAACTTTTTAAAAATTTTTGTTATGGTTTTAAATGCTTATTTATCAGATAAGTTTTCTTGTAAAGTGATCTTTATAAAACATTTTTAAAACTTATTTTAAGAGTGTAATTCGATTTTTTCTTGAATTTTCGGCTGTTGAAAATTCAACTATTAAAAATTAAAGAAAAATAAATTTTAAACAGTTGAATTTTGAAATTTCTTCCATTTTATCACAGCAAGAGATCATTGGTGGAATATTTATAGCTAATTCTACTGAAAAAGCTAAATTTATCTAATTAAAAATGCCTTAATTTCATATTTTTGATTATTAAATTGTTGTAAGCAATTAGGAATTGATGTTTCCTGTCTTATAATTTTAAGTTAACTTTATTTTATTTCCATTTTTTCATTTTCTCCTGAAAATATTGAATTAGTGCATTTGAATGTGGTAAATAAAGAAGATATAACTTTTGTTCACTAATTCGTTTATAACACTTCAAATTTTTGTTTAATTTAATTAATACTGCTGGACTACATTTTTATGTGTTTTTGCCTCGACGTGGACCATTTTCGGTAAAATGAATTTTTTTTGACTCAATGGCAGTCTTGAAAAGTAAAAAAAAAATTTTTCATGGGCTGCGCAATTCGGTCGTCGCGCTTTGCGCTCCGAAACATGTGGATCTCGGGCTTCGTGCTCGGTGTTATATGTTCTTCATGTATAAATTACTAAATATGTTCTTGATTTCAAATGAAGAAGGAAATTTATTTACTTAAGGCTCATCGGCCTTAAGGAATACATTTTCATCATAATATTCGCGCTCAATTTTCTACGCTCACCGTATAATATATACAAATAAATAGTTAAAAAGACGATTAAAAAATTATCTTGATGATTTACGATTGGTCT
>JAUMHM010000078.1:8966550-8989602 GCA_032362435.1 Melikaiella ostensackeni
TCCAAAACATTTCCTATGTAAGTTTCCTCTTTCTAATTATTTTTTTAAATATATTAGTTGAAAGCAGTTTTGGCTGTTGAAATACTTTTTGTACTGTTATAACACCATTATTTGTTTTAATTTTCTTTGTGTAATATTTCATATCGTATCTCGTGGAATCCCTCGATGTCTTTGGAATCCTTTGAAATCTCTTGAATTCTTTTGAAAAGTTGGTAGAACCTCTAAAATTTGTTAAATCATGTGAAAATTCCTTGAAATTCTTTGATTTCTATGGGTATCGTACATAATCTCTTGAAATCCCTTTAAAACGATTGAGTTCCCTAGAAATCCCTTGGAATCCTTTCAAAACTGTGGAAATCCTCTCAAAATTTCTGAGATCCCGTGAAATCTCTTGAAATCCTTGAAACCTAAAAAATCCTTTATAACCCTTAAAAATCAGTGGAAATTCCTTAAAATCTCTAAAAATCGGCTAAGATCCTTGAAATTGCCTGAAATATTTCCAAATATTGCGAAATCCCTTGAAATCTTTGAAATACCTCTAAAATTCATTGAAATCCTTAAAATCCTCAGGAATCTTTCTGAATCTCTTAAAAGCCCTAAAAATTCATGAAAATCCCTTGAGATCCATTAAAATCCTTTATAATATTCGGAAATCCTCCAAAATTCGTGGACATACTGATCTCTTAAAGGCCCTTAAAATCCATCGAAATCCCTCGAGATCCATTAAAATTCTTTATAATATTCGGAAATCCGTGAATATACTGAGAATCTTTTGAAATTTCTTAAAATCCATCGAAATCCCGTGAAATCATCGAAACCTCTTCAAATCTCTTAAAATTCGTTAAAATCCCTTAAAATCCTTTTAAATCTTTGAAAATCTTCGAGATCCCATTAAAATTTCCTGTCATTCTTCAGAATTACTGAAAAAATTGAGCTTCTCTTTGCATTTGTATGAGGTAATTTCTTCAAACTTTTGCAATCTTTCAAAATCATTGAAATCTGTAAAGCCTCTCGTAATCCTTTGGAATGATTTGAAATACTCTAGAACTTTGTAATCTCTTGAAATTCCGTGAATTATTTTGAACGTTTCGTAAATTCCTTTTCATTTTTCAAACCACGTGAGAATTCCTTCAAGCCCTTTGAGTTCCATGGATATCGTACATACATAATCTCTTGAAATCCCCTTACAAAAAATCTTTCGAAAGCCTTGAAATCGCTTAAAGTCTTCAAAATCTCATCAAAATCCCTTATAATCCTTTAAAATCCCTGGAAATCCCTTAAAATCTCTAAACATCGGTTAAAATCCTTAAAATTCTATGAAATATTTTGAAATATTATGAGATCCCTTGAAATCTTTAAAATTCATTGAAATCTTATAAATCAGTGGAAATCTTTCAGAATTTCTTGAAATCGATAGAAATCCCGTGAAATCTTTCGAAATCTTATGAAATTCCTTCAAATCCCTTAAAAATTCGTGAAAATTTTTTGAAATTCCGTGAATACTTCTGAAATATTACGAAATCTCTTGAAATCCCTTGAAATGTCAAAATCCTTTGCAATCCGCGGAAATCGGTCTTAATTTCTTAAAATCCCTAAAAAGCCGTCGAAGTTTCTCGGCATCTCTTGAAATTCTGTAAAGTCTCTTGAAGTCTGATTAAACTCCTTGGAGTCCCTTAAAATCTTGTAAAATTCTTTAAAAAGTTGAGATTGTCCCTGAAATTGTACTAGGCAGGTAATTTTTCCATCATCTTCAAATTCTTGAAATCTTTTAAAATCACTTAAAACCTGTGAAACCTCTCGTAATCATTTGGAATCGTTTGAAATATCCTAGAACTTTTGTAACCCCTCGAAATTTTTTGAAATCCCTTGAAATCTCATAAAATCTTCAAAAAGATTGGAAAATCTTGTTAAATTCCGTAAAATTTTCTTAAATCTTTAAAATACTTTTTAGTCCTTTAAAATACCATAAAATCCCTTCAAATCTGTTGTAATCCCTTCAAATCACTGAAAATCTTTCAAATCTTCTAAAATCCCTTGAAATCTTCTGAAATATCGCTTTCATTAAAAAAATTATTCAGAGTTCATTGCAGGAAATATCACTGCTTATGAAGTTTATGGAGAATATTGTTTAAACAAGTGAACTGAAAAAGTAACAAATATTAAATAAAGTACAAAAATAAAAAAATCGCGTGTTTTCTTTTTCTCTATTACATTTGAACAATTCACAATTGTTTAGGCAATCCTAAAATTAATTTACCAGCAAGTATATTTACTTAAAAAATTATCATCTGCAAGATAAAAGCCGAGTAAAAACATTTTCAGCAATTTATGTATTATGTGAAGAAAAAATTATTATAACAGAAAATAAATTTGTTAAATTAGCTTACAATGGAAAATAACTAATTAATTTAGTATGAGAAATATCGAAAAATCTGCCTTTTTGTATTATTTTTCCTTACACTTATAAATTGTTTAAACCATTCGAAAACGACAACCTATTTTGTTCAATAATTTCGGAGGTATCAGGAATTTAAAATATTAGGGCCAACTCTCTTTCTATCGATATTTTAAAAATACATTACCGAAAACAATTCAAATAAAGTTCATTTGACGCAAATTAAAAAAAATTCAAGACGATAAGCACTATATGTAAAACGCTGATCCTCAAAAGTACGCAGAATTCGGTGTAGTTTTGAGTTGCAACATTTTTGAGACACAAAAACAATAAAAGCACACTGAAAATTTTGATTGTTAAAAATAAGAAGGGAAAATTTCATACCAATAGTTTTCTGTCAGTTTACGAAAATTAATATTATCTATTAGAGATATATGATGGCGACAAGAATTGTTTCTTAACTTGTGTTTAATTGCTTTAGTAGGTGATCTGAATTTAACAACAACGCAAAGATTGTGAAGTTTTAGTCGCTGTTTAGTGTTTAAGAGCATGACTTATAGTTTCAGACTTTAAATTGCAAGCTTGTAATTTAATTTAAAACTTTTGCTTTGTAATTATGTTACAGACGCTGCTGGCAGTGAGGTGAAATTCGACATGCACGGAGATGGACTTGCACGCTATGAGATTCTCAATTTTCGGAAAATGAACCTCAGCAGTCATAATGGATATCACTACAAGGTGAAATAATAACAGAAAAAAATATTATGAAACTTATTTTTTCTAAAACTTAATGATTTTTAAATAATATTTCAAAACATTAAATGAAATTAGGAGTTAATCACCCGAATAAACTGATAAACTTCACGAAATCTCATTAAATTTGAAGAGCTACATACACAAAGGGAGATCTGTGAGGTACAATAGCCATTGTATGTACCCTATCTGAAATCTGATTAAATCTCTTGTACTGGGAAAACTATATTTTGTTAATTTAATAGCCTTGTTGCTATACGAACAATTTTTTTAATGATTTAGGGCGGCCAATCAAAAGGCTTAGAAAAACATCCCTTGCGCTTTCCCCGTTTTTTCGTGAGTTTCAAACATTATTCACAGTAATTTAAGTTTCAAATCCAAGCCTTCAAAACTGAACAGTTTATAATTTCATTAGTCAAGTAACAGTTTCCAAATTATGAAAGTCTTTGAAGCTTAATTAAAGCTGAACCATTCTAAATTCTACAATTTCGAAGTAATAGCATGAAAATTTTGAATAAATTCTAATTCGAAGCTTTTATAATGAAACAATCTGCAAATGAAAGACATTTAAAATTGTGCAACTCCAAAGTATTCAAGAAGCAAGCAGGATTGAAAATTTTTCATTTCGAGGCCTTCAAACAGAAAAATTTGAAATTGAACATTTTCAAACCGAATTCTTTTAAAATGATATCCTTCAAAATTAAACAATTTTAAATTTAGGGAAATACACATTCGACAGATTAAATTAAAAAATATGCTGAAAATGGTTCTGCTATTAAGATTATTGATTTATAATTCTGCAAGATTGAGCAATTAAAATGTGAAATTGTTTCAATCTCAAATTTTTAGTATAAAATTATTCATTTTTTAATTCAAAATTCTTCTGTTTCGAAAGCTTTAAATTTGAAATGATTCACTTTTGAATGCTATGAATTAAAAATTCGCCTAGGTCTTCATTTCTGAATTATACAATACAATTATGAAGAAATTTTTTCGAAATTAATCAATTTTGAATATTTAAATCTGAAGTATTAAATTTTTAATTCTTTCAGTTCAAATCATATTTTGAAGAAGAGACTAAAAGTTACTTTGAAAAAGAGTAACCAAAAGTGAAAAATTAACTTGCTGGGCAGGTTTTTAATCATTTAAAATTGTACAATTTCAAATTTCTAAAATTTCAATCAAAAAATTGGAAAATTTAATTAAAATTAAAACTTTCAAATATTTGTATGGAAAAAGCCCCGTTTATCCCCCTTTGGAATGATGGTCCCCGTGAGATACCCTTATAGACAGTCCATAGGGGATTAGTTACGATGAATAGTCAAGAGAAAAAAATTATTAGTTTCAGAAAGTTCTACAAAATTGCTATTAACCGTTGTTTAATAGGGATAATAGATTTTGTTTTGAACGTGGGAAATGCCGCATAACAAAATCGAAAATTCAAATTCACAGGTAAACAAGGCTAAATATGCTGGAAGCTCCAACAGAGAAGTTTCTTGCTTCAAAAAAGACCTAAAAAATTATCTTCAAATATTTTCAATAGCACCCATAGTTTGGCGGGAAAATTTGAATTTTTGCATTCTCATCATCTATGATGGAAGGTATTCGATCCATGTGAATTTGGGCTTATTCAGTTTTCATCAATTCTGTCTGTCTGTTATCGAGCCTTCTGCCACCAATATTGAGAGTTTTTAGCTATGAATTACTGTGAATAATTAGTAATGCAAAATAAGGAATAAATATTAAAATAATGATAGAAAAGAAAATGTGTACTTTATTTTGCAATATCTAAATAAGCCATCCCAGAATGTACTCAAAAAATGAATATTACATAGAATTAATATAATATGTTTCTACATAGTATAGAAATTTTTGTTTCTTGGACATACTTTAATCGATTGCGAAGCACGAGACACGTGATAAAAATGTATTCATTGAACCCGAAGGTGTTTTAACAACAGAAAATTCACAATTACCAAATTATAGTTGTCAATGGTTTGACCTTTAATCCAAAAAGATCTAGGCACAAACGATTAGAATAATGGCGGCAGTATTGGGCCCGATTTAATTTCATCAATTATGATTTAATATTTATTATATTGCCAGTTAGTATGGGTCCAATATTGTGTCAGTGGTGCGTCTTGGCAGTTTTCTACTGAGTTAAAATCCTAATTGTCTGAATTCTAAACCATAAATCAATTTCCCCGAACAACCTAGAAAAATAACCCAAATTCCGATTGGAATAACCACTGAATAAAACACTCCCTGACCGAATTTCCAGTAATCTCACCAATGATCTTATACAGTCTATAATCTCGAAAAAGGACCGTTTTAGGTGCCTTACGCCTTCGGGTTTAATCGATCACTGTCTATACTATATCCACCTCCTTCTCCATCACCAAACTACCAACCCAAGCCCCAGCAATAATAGCAATCGTTCATTTCCGTCGCAATCGGATTCCTGAATTATTCATATCCACAATTCTCCTGTTCCATTTTTAGGTGGTCGGCAGGTGGTTAAGTGGAGGCTCCCTTGAGATTCAAACAAATGAACTCGTATGGGCACGTGGTGCAAAGGACATCCCAATATCAGCGTGCTCATTACCCTGTAAGTCGGGGATGATTAAGAAGCAACAGGGTGACACTTGTTGCTGGGTCTGCGACCAATGCGAAGAATACGAGTATGTCTTTGACGAAATGACATGCAAGGATTGTGGTCCAGGAAGATGGCCACATCCTGACAAGAAAGGCTGTTATCAGCTGCCCATCAAGCATATCAGGTGGACCAGTGCATTCGCAATAGTGCCTGCTGTGATATCCTGTTTGGGAATTGTGGCTACACTTGGTGTGGCTGGGTTGCTTTTCAAGCACCGAGACACCCCAGTGGTTAGGGCATCCGGAAGGGAATTAACGCTTATCCTCCTGGCTGGAGTTCTATTCTGTTATCTGAATACATTCCTCCTTTTGGCAACCCCCACTACAGCCACGTGCGTCCTTCAAAGGTTTGGTGTTGGGGTCAGCTTTAGTGCTGTTTATGGTGCTCTGCTGACCAAGACAAATAGGATTGCAAGGATCTTTGACTCAGCAACAAGGTCTGCTGTTAGGTTGAGATACATCAGTCCTACCTCTCAAGTCTGCATTGCTGCTGCTCTAATTGCCTTTCAGGTTAGTTATATTTTTTGATGAAAGCTGAATCTCTTGTTACCCGCATAGAACGCTATATTCCATTCACATTCCGCGAATATTCCATTGGAACATTGGGAACATTCTCGCGGAATATTGTATCCACTTTTCAGAAATGTCCTACGTTGGGAATATTGCCGAGTAATTTGGCATGAATATTCCAGGGGAATATTGTCAGAATATGGCTCTAAATATGCTTTGAACATTTCTGTCGAACCTGAACCGAACATTAGCCTGAATGTTCCCTGAATTTTTCTATGCAATAATAAAAAATACCATACACTTGCAAAGTAATATTCGGGCATAGAAGTATTCAGGGAACATTCAGGACTATGTTCGGGTAAGGTTCCATAGGAATGTTCAAAGCTCATTTAGGGTCATATTCCGCCAATATTCCCCAGGAGTATTCATGCCATATTATACGGCAATATTCCCGACGTAGGACATTTCAATGTTTCTGGAAAGTGGAAACAATATTCCGTGGGGATGTTTCCAATGTTCCAATGGAATATTCCCGGAATGTGAATGCAATATAGTGTGATATGAGGGTATAGTTATAGCAACCTGGCTGAAGTTCGCAAGGTTTCCAAAAAACGAAACAAGAAACAAATTTTATTAAACGCACGAGCCTAAAATGCAATTGCTTAAAATAGCTCCACTTAAGAAAAAAGATCTCCAAAAATGTTTCAACCGCTAGAACTTCCGAAATTTATTCGCAATTTAACCCTCAAGAATTGAAAATAATCATAAAAAATGACCTAACTTCTAGACCTAAAATTTTACTGTTGATAATAGGATTGTTTGATGTCCAAAGATCCCCAAAACAGTTTCAACTTCCTGGATCTTCCAAAACACCCATGTTTTCTACCCTTAAGATATTAAATACAAATAATTCTAAAAAATGCCCTCATTTCGATTAAAGTGATTCCATTTGATGTCCAAAGATACACAGAAAAGTTTAATCCCCCTAGCAAATACGTACAGAACACACCCCAATGATTTCAATTCTTAGGGATTGTACTAGGATGTCTCCCGGAAGTTCTAGGGGAAAGAAACTTTTTTGAGAATCTTTAGACATTAAATTGAACCATTTTAGGTCATAAAATTTTTTGTCACGAAATTAGGGCATTTTTATACTTTTTTTAGAAACATCTTTAGGGCAGAAAACAGGGTTGTTCCCAAACAGCTAGGAATCAAACTTTTTTGGGGATCTTTGGACATCAAATGATCCTATTAACAGCAACATTTTAGGTCTGAAATTAGGGCATTTTTAATGAATTTTTTCATTCTTAAGGGCTGAATTGGGGTGTGTTCCGGAAATTCTAGGGGGATGAAACTCTTTTGAAAATCTTTGGTCATCAAATGGAAGCATTTTAAGCCATAAAACTTTAGGTCACGAAATTAGGGCATTTTTAGAATTTTTTTGTTTTACATTTTTATGGTAGAAACAGGGTTGTTCCCGAAAAGGTAAGAAATAAAACTTTTTTGCGGATCTTTAGACATCAAATGGTCTTATTATCAACGGTAAATTTCACGCCTGGAAGTTAGGGCATTTTTTATGAATTTTTCCTTTCTTAGGGGGTTGAATTGGACTGTGTTCCGGAAAAGCCGAGGAGATGAAACTTTTTTGAAAATCTGTGGACATCAAATGGAACCATTCTCAACCATAAACTATTAAGCCTCGAAGTTAGGACATTTCATACAATTTTTCGTAATGTTTAATATCTTAAGGGTCGAAAACGGGGGTGTTCCGGAAGAGCTAGGAGAATGTAACTTTTTTGGGCACCTTCGAACATTAAATAGTCCTATTTTCAACAGCAAAATTTCAGGTCTGGAAGTTAGACCATTTTTTATAATTTTTCAATTCTTAGGGGTTGAACTGGGATGTGTTACGGAAGTGCTATGGAGATGGAACTTTTTTGAGAATCTGTGGACATCGAATGGAATCATTTCAAACCATACAATTTTAGGTCTTGAAGTTAGGGCATTTCATAGAATTTTTTGTATTGTTTAATATCTTAAGGGTAGAAAAGGGAGGTTTACGGAAGACCTAGGATGATATACCCTTTTTAGGGATCATTGGCGATCAAATGATTCTATTATCAACAGTAAAATTTTAAGTCTGGAAGTTAGGGCATTTTTATGGATTTTTCAATTCTTAGAGGTTGATTTAGGATGTGTGCCGGAAGTGCTAGGCGGATGAAACTTTTTTGAGAATCTGCGGAAATTAGATTGAACCATTTTGAGCCGGGAAAATTTACATCTAGAAATTAGGACACTTTCATCATTTTTTTATTGTTTAATATTTTAAGTCTAGAAAACCGAGGTGCTCCTGAAGATCTAGGAAATGAAACTTTTCTATGTATCTTTGGACATCAAATGGAACCATTCTGAGCAATAAAATAGTAAGTCTGGAAGTTAGGGAAAGAAATTTTTTTTAACTTCAGACATCAAATGGAATCATTTAAAGTAATATATAAAATAGTTAATCTGGATGTTAGGGCATTTTTAATGATTTTTTCAATCATTAAGTGTTGACATCAAATGGAACAATTTTAAGCCATAAAATTTTAGGTCTCAAAATTAGGGCATTTTTTAGATTGAAAAAAAAACTATTATCTTTAGAGTAGAAAACGGGGTGTGCTTATTTTTGTAAACGTTACGAATTTCAGCCATGTTTCATAGCTACAGTTATACCGATGGCTGTGGTTATCAGAGTAATCTTGCTTAAAAAGTAATTTTTTTTCAAATCTTCGCGTTCCTGCAATTAGTTTCGCGGTAGTATCTGAATTATTAAAGATGCAGGCTAAAGTTTAGCTCAATAAACAAGTTCCACAAGTCTCGCTGAACGCTGAAATTTCCCTTGGTTTGGTATCAAGAAAATAATACAACATTTTTGCAATTTTCATCAAGATCTACTGACTACTGATGCGAGTGAGAAATAAGCTTTTTCATTTTACAAACTAGTCTGATTCTACCCAACTGCAATGCTTCCGATTAAAAGTCTTGTACTACTTTCTGCATATTTTTTACCTACAGTAAAATGGGGCCAAGCGAGACAGTATGAAATAAAGCGGGACGCCCGGATTTTTCCATCTTATGACTTGATATTTGCTTCTTCTGGATAAAAAACGAGTTTCCCGCTTTACCTCACCTGCCCTACTAGGCCCTCTTTTACGGTATTCTTTGTTCCTTATTCTAAAATCTCGATGTTTTTTTCTTTTAACCTTTGCCAGGTGGTACTGACTTTAGTCTGGATGATCGTGGAGCCTCCAGGTACCCGCTATTGGTACCCAGATCGAAAAGAGGTGATCCTCAAATGCAATATTCAGGACATGAGCTTCCTCTTCTCGCAACTTTACAATGCCACCTTGATCCTCGTATCCACCATATATGCCGTCAAAACGAGAAAGATTCCGGAAAACTTCAATGAGAGCAAGTTCATCGGATTTACGATGTACACAACATGCATCATTTGGCTGGCTTTCGTACCGATTTACTTCGGCACTGGGAATGCCCATGAGACACAAATCACCACACTTTGTGTAGCTATAAGCCTGAGTGCTTCAGTGACTTTAGTCTGCCTCTATTCTCCTAAAGTTTACATTATCATCTTCCAGCCAGACAAGAACATTAGGGGAAAAGTAAGGATAGGAGGCAGTACATTCAAGAAACAATGCAGCAGTGCGGGTACTTCCTCGGTTTCCAAGTGTAAGTAGCTTTTATATTATTATATTATTATTCTGGATACTTCTGACAAAACTAGACAAGGTGTCTACTTATCTTCGCACACCAAATTCCCGGTTATTTCCCGATTGTAAATATCGAATCTCCTCTTACTAGGAGCACGAATAAAATGCACTTAAGCTAAGGTTTTCCTATGTGTAATTTTATGCATTGTGATATCTTATTATATTTAAACAAAATCATTTATTTTTTGTAATTTATGGTATCTGGAACTTACAAACAAATATAATACAAAATCGATGTCTCAATTATCTGGGCAGATTGGGTTAACATGGAAGTTGTTATTTTTATTGTTAATTATTAATAACCCTACTTGAAGTCGGGTTTAACTGTCCCTCCAAACCCGGACATCCCAAATTATGTACCAGATTTTTTTCTTTTTCCCCGCATAGTCTGCAAATAATGTCGACATATCCCTTGCTTTCCGATTTCCCCACGTTTCCTCATCGGATCCCTGCCCACTGCTGTCTAACTAAGTTGCTTATATTTGTTCTATCCCAGTATTCTTCTCTTCCTATGTTATTTTTCCACTTTTTGTATCCGTTACAATAAAGTTGAACTATCCAACATTCCCCAATCCGTTTGTATTTCCTGATCTATTCTCATATTTGAAGCTCCACAGCTAGATTATTTTTCATCTCCTCTTTCCTTGTCCCTTTCCAAATCAAGTTTAATGTTTCCCAATCTCCAACCTGTCGAAATGCTTTTTCAAGTTTTTCTCACCATTAAAGAGGATTCTTGTTCGAAATTCCCCGTAGTTCCTCTTTTAGGCAAATTTTTGGCCACCTATTTTCCTCTATATTCATGATTTCTAGTAGATATTTCCCTGCTCTGTTTCTTGTTTCCATTTCTAGCCGGGGAAGGAATTTCGGAAAGCTTCAAAACGACTACAGGGGTTAGGCAAGGATGCCCACTAAGCCCCACTCTATACATTATTCTTACAGAAATCCTCGAAGAAGGGTGGGAAAAAAATAACTCACGAGGAGCAGTAATAGGTATAAGGAAAATTTCAGATTCGAAGCTCCAAATATATCCCGGGATACTTCTATCCAGCCCCATTGCCATCTTTATAAACCCTTACTGCAGTTTCTCGATTTCTTCTCTCCTGTCTCATCCCCAAATTTCCACTCCATACAAACTACCTGCTTTTACCAACGTATCCATCATATATAACCTTTTCCCTAGTTTCACAGAAAAAAACAAAGGATAAAAAGTGATTCAGGTGAAAATTCTGGGGGTGATCTTGGCGTGCAAAAAAATGAAGATCGGTAAGGTTAACAAGAAATATTAGCAATCTTTCATTTTACCTTTGCCGATCTTAATTTTTTTGCATGCCGAGATTACCCCTAAGATTTTTATTGAATCAACTTTCACTCTTTGTTTTTTCTGTGTTACTTAAATTAGCCCTTTTTATAACCTCCCAAGCAGCATTTGGCTATTCGCGCTTTCTCTACGATTTTTTGGATGTGCTTAGTAAAACTTCCTCCTGTCGATAACCAAAACCCTAGATATTTATAGCAGTCCACATATTCTACATATATTATGATACATATTTTACAAGTTGTTTCAGCACTTCATTGAGGTCCTCGGCAGTATCGGCTACCACAGCTAGATCATCAGCAAATTTTATTTTAAATATTTTCCTTTTACCTATTATTTTTCTTCGTGAGTTAATTTTTTCCCACCCTTCTTTGATGTCTTTTGTAAAAAATAATGTACAGTGTGGGGCTTAATGACCAACCTTGCATAACACCTCTAGTTGTTTCGAAACTTGCCGAAATTCCTTTCCCGGTTATTATTTCATTCATTGTCTTACTAAGGATTGCCTCGACCATCTTCAACATTCTACCTCTAATTCCCAGATTCTACAATTTATTGATAAAAATTTTTCTCCCAACTATATCGAAGGCTTTCTTAAAATCTACAAAGGCCACGTGTAGTTTCCTTCCTTCTCGTGTTAGTTTCTTGTGTATAAGTGAATTCAGCACAAATACGTGGTCTCTTGTTGTGCTTTTTTCCCCTGAATCCTGTTTGGCTTTCCCTTTATAAACCTTTTCTTTCTATCCAGTCTCTAATTCTCACACTTAAAATAGATGCCAAAACTTTATACCCAACATCAAGTAATGACAAACCTCTATAATTGCCTGCTAATTCCTCGTCACCTTTATGCAGTGGAAATATCCTAGCCTTCTCCCATCCTTTTGCCAATTTCCCTTCCCTCTAGAAACCGTTTTGTACCCTATGCACCTCCTCTGCCCATACTTTTCACAATTCTTCTAAAAATTATAATGTAATTCCGCCTTCTCCGGCCGCTTTTCCTTTCTTTAGCTTAGTAATTTCTCTAACTAGCTCATCAAAAGTGATATTATTGTTAAGCTCATGTTCTCCATCTAAGACAGATCTCTCAATTTCTGCTTCTTCAGTCTGAACCTTCCTATCCTCTACTAATACGTCCTATTGTCCTCGTTATTCTTTCCGACTGAACCTTCATCTCTACTTTTTTTTTCAATTTCTGTACCGTTTGGGTCAGTTTAATTATTATTACATGTGTTTGTAACATAGTTAATGTAAAATTCACTTAGTAATCAAATAAATCATTTTTATAATGGTTTGCGTAATCACTCTTCAATAATTACTCAATAATTAATCGCTGAAATCAAAGAAATCAAAAATTAAATCTAATAATTGTTTAAAAATTAGAGTACTAAAAATAATAATTAACCAAAGATATGTTTATAAAAAGGTCGTGTCTAGGTTCACCGAGATTCAGTGAGCGTAGACCAAATATTTTCGGTGTGCCTAGACATTTTATTATAAAAAATAACAACTGTGATGTAAACTATAAATCTAAACAGATAATTGAGTATCGAAATTTTATTATATTTCCCATATGTCTAAAAAATTTTCAGAATAAATAACTGAAGAGGGCCATCATCGTGTGCTGAAGCGTCTGTAGCAATTGTAATCTAATTGTGTTCATTTTCACTCAACCTAAAGAACTATTTTTCTCAATAATCTTAAGCAAGTAACACAATAACTTAGCTCAACAAAACTTAAAAATATACACAATTCTAGTTTGAATTAAAAAAAGAAATAATTCACAAACGGAATTTTCAACAAATCTTCAATTAACTAGCCGAAAATAATCTACAAGGCTATTAAAAAATATCACTAGTCTGTTATGTCCTAATTTGGAAAATACAACATAAAGTTTATTTACTGCATACGCATCGTACTAAATACGGAAAATCATGTATTTCCTCAAACCAAAGAAATGGTTTTATTTCATCCAAAAATATGAAATTATTAGAACAAATTAATAGTTATTTCAGTCAGTAAAATATGAATTAAGCGTAAGAACGTTGTTATTGGTTAAGAGAAATAAGAGATTTATGTTTAAGAACTAGGTAGTTGATATAATCAAATGTGACTTTTAATCAAGAAAATATTTCCTTCAAACAAATTAATGTCCATCGACTGAACTAAAAGAAATTTTTAATGGAAAGATGTGATTCCTTGTTTCAAAGAAGCGTACCCTGAATTTTATTAAATATTTTTGTGAAACAATAAGTGGGTTTCCAATACAATTAAATATTTCTTTTGTCCTAAGGTGCAATATATTGTTCAGAATAAGCTAGCTTAGTATCAAACAAATATTTCATTGGACCAAAAAAATACCACCATTATTTACAAAATTTGAATAGTTGAAATACAAGAATGTAAATCAACCATTTGTTTAAAAGTATTATTTAATGTAATAATAACTATAATGATCATAATATTATTGTAATAATATTTTTTTTTCACGAGGTAAACAAAATTTCCAAAATATTTCAAGCACAGTTAGTGTTGACGCTGAGAAAACATAGGTGTATCAAATGACAATCAATAAGAAAGATCATCAAATCTACTATCTTATTTCCTTGGGAATTGATTTCTATTGTGAGATTATGCTCTGTCCACCTAGCGACATTTGTCCTGAACTACTGACTACCGAAATAATTATTTGTTCAGAATGATTAATTTCTCTTTCATGAACTAAATAAATATTTCTTCCAGTGGATCTCATGAGCATTTCATTCAAAAAAATTGTCTTTGCACTGAAATAAATATATCATTGAAACAAATATGCCAAAATGTGAAAAAACACGTATTTTAACAAAATGGACATGTATTTTTCAATAAAGCGCTTCCTTCGTCCGAACAAATATTTCTTCGAATTAATTAATTACAGATTCTTTATTCAATATACGTTTTCTCCCAATGAAATGGATCCACATTAAATTGAAAAAAATTTAATTTATATAATTATTTATTCGCAATATCCATTTAAACTCTTAGCATCTGATAAATATTTTTTTCAATTCCATTAATAATTATTTATCTGGAAAAAATATTTCATTTACTCGAAAAAACTAAATTATTTGATCCACAAACGGATAAAATACTTATTTTAAATAAGTATTAATGACTTTAAAAAATCGCCTTTATTGAAATTAGGAAATATTTCTTAGGGTGTTGAGAAGAGATTAAAAGGTGCTAAGCTCTTGGCTTCCAAGAAATCATTTCTTTGACTTAATAATTTTCACATTTATTGCAAAGAAATCATTCTTTTCATTAAAGAAATATCACCAAAGAAATGATTTCTTTGAATTGAGGCATGTCTCTTTTGCCTCTAAACAATATTTACTTAACTAAAGTAAAAAAATCCTTGGTACAAAGAAAAAAAACCAAGGAAACCAATTTCTTTGGATCAAGTAAATTTTTTCCAGTGTAGACACCCTACTAGAGTTCAATTTTTCATTCAGGGTGGTCACTAAGCTTCGGAAAAAATCCGATATTTCCCTTTTTTTTAACTTTTCCTGGTTATATTTTCAAATTCAAGTCTTCAAAACTAAACAATTTTGAATTAAAAGAATTCAAAAGAGAACTTCAAGCGAAAGCTTTAAAAATGGAATAATTTTACTGATGAAATGTTTAAAATTGAAAATTAAACATTCAAAATGGAACAATTTCAAACGAAAACGTTCAATATTGTCCGACTCCAAACTATAAACCATACATTTTTTTTATTATGATACTTTCAAACAAACAAAATTTTAAGACAATAAGCATTTAAAACTACAACATTTTATTTGAAATGCTTCAAATTGAATAATTTTAAACTCCAAATGTCTAAAATTAAATAATGGTGAATTTTAAATACTGAGGATTTTGCAATGTCAAATTATAAGTATTCAATATTGCACGTTTTAGGATTGAAGGTTTTTTGAAAACATTAACAATTTTTATTTAGAGTACCTAATCACAATTTGACAAACCCAAAGTGAAGCGTTTAAACTGCTCAAATAATTAGTTTCATTTGAAAATTGTACAAGTTTAAACAATTGCAAACTGAAGTAGTCGAGCTTGAAATATTTGAATTTAAAATTATTCATTTTGGAATGCTTTCAATTTTAAATTGTTTCTCTATTCAGACTTGTAATTTGAAACGAATTTAAAGAATCCTGCTGGATTCACGCAACTCAAAAGTGAATAATTTCGAAAGCTACTTTTAAAAAATTTGCCAATTCATAAAGTTTTAATTGGAAATTATTCCGGTTTGATCGTATCACTTTACGATTGTTTAAATATTATAGTTTTTAATATGACATTGTTCAACTCGGCAGATTTAAATTTGGAACGGCAGAATTTTTATCGCTGTAATTTGCAATTGATGAATTTCAGATGCTTTCAATTTTAAATTACATACAATTATAAATAACAGTAAACTTAGAATTATTGTTTGATTTTAAGCTTCTTCCTCTTAATTTCTCATTTGCTAACGTTTCAATTTATAATTGTTCAGTTTCGAGACTTGTAAATTCAAATTTCCAACTTCTGCACCTTTTATTCAATATTATTATTTCCAAGCCTTCAATTTGAACTTTTAAAATGTTGAATTTATTGGCATATGCAAAAAGTGAGTAAAAAAAGAGTACAGGGAATAACTTTTTTTTCAGAGGCCAAAAGTTGAAAAAGTAATTCGCTGATTAGAGAAGCTTTTTTTTTAATATACTATCATTCCAGTACATTTCCAATGAAAACTGTTAATTAATTTTAGTGTTCTGAAGTAATCTGTTCTATCAATTATTATATAAGTTATTTTTAATAACTTGAACTTCTCATTTTTTTTTAAAGATTCACAATTTGGAAAAACCTAAATTTGAATAAAGTCGAGTTTAATAGGTCTAAATATAAAAGCCCTCGAAATTTAAAGTATATAAAATTGAAAGGTTTATCTTCATTTTTGAATTTATTATGTTTTTTATTTTAGAATTAGAAATATCTAAGTAGAAACGCTTCTTAGTTTAAACAATAAAAAAATTTTCAATTTTAGATCATTTCAAATTAAACCGTATCTTTTTAAGTTGGGAGACTTTCTAAGCTGTGATTGATATTAAAAATGAAATCCTTTTGCACACTGCTCAAAATTCAAAATATAATTATTAGTAAAATTTCAATGATTATTCAAAGGATTCATAACTTTTTCGCCAAGTAACTTTTGCTTGAAATTTAACTCTTCATCTCTTAAAATGTTAATAATTATTCAAATTGAAAGAGCAATGCTAATTAATTTAATGCATATCTCGTTTAGCAGTTTATAATACTTCTGAAATATTTAGATAACAATAATTTAACGAAATTGGCTAACCACGTAATTGGTAGTGGTCAGTAATTTACAGTAGCCTGTGTCCAGAGTGTAATTGTAGATTATCTCGCTCTACCAATTATATATATACAATATATTTTGCAATAAAAGAGTATCGTTGACAAAAAGTGGAAAATAGTATCCCAATTTTACCAAAAAATTACATGTGTGCTTTATTCCAAAGCACATTTTTACAGCTTCCAAATTTATGACCACTTTTATTTATGAATGACAAATTATAAAAAAATACTAAATAATATTCGAACCTTTTAAAAATCTATTTAAGTTTATAAAAATCACTCTTCGCAAGTTACAAAAGATAAATGCTTATCACCGCAGTACTTTACAAATTGTTTGAAAGCCTTTGTCTAACTTTCACGTTCTGTTAATTGTTAATTTTAACATATTCAGGGTAACCGTTTTAACTTGGGGAAAAATCACGGTCATTTCCCTGTTCGCACAAATTTTTCATGGTCATTGAAATTTAAAAATTCAAACTCTTAAAGCTAAAAATATTTTTATTTGAAGCAATGAAAGCTGAACTGCAAATTAAAGGACTCAAAGTGGAACTCTTTTAAATTTAAAACTATTAACATTGAAGCTTAAAAAATCTTAATTTATAAATTTTTAATTTAAACGCTCAATAATTTACACGTATAACATGGAAGCCTTTAACTCATTTAAATTAAATGCCGTTGAACTAAAATTTTTTTAATTTTAAACTTTTATAAATTGACCCGTTCAAAGATTTCTGGTGAAATAATATAAATCCACGCTATAATTTTCAATGCTCTAAATTGAAGAATGAGTCAATAAATTTGTAAATGTTCAAAATTATATCACTTTAAGCAATTTTTATTTAAAAACATTAAAAATTGAATGATTTTACATTTTTTTTAACTTAATACTTTTTAAATTAGAAGTTAAATTATTTTAATTTTAAGTCGCTTCAAATTAATAGTTGTTCACTTGTTACTTGTACATCAAAATGCCATGAAATAAGTCATTTTTTGGTTACTTTCCAGTTCGCGAAAATTCCTCCCGATCATTAAAATTAAAAAATTCGAACCCTTAAAACTGAAAATATTTTTATTTGAAGTAATCAAAACTGAACTGCAAATTGAAGCACTAAAAGTGGAACTCTTTCGAATTTTAAACTAATACAATTGAAGCTTAAAAAATGGTTAATTCAAACGCTCAATAATTTACGAAAATGGAAGCTTTCAACAAATTTTGATTGAAAAATTTTGAGAGACGATAATTTTGGCGAAAAAGCAAAATCCCGAATGTTAAAAAATACCGAAACTAGGAGAATTCAGAAATTTTCAATTACCGAAAATATTAAATTCAAAATTCCCAAAATGGTATAATAACCGAAATTTTAAAACGCAAATTTTCAGAGAACCAAAATTTTAAATTCCCGACATTAGTCAATTTTCAAAAATAATAAATTCCCGAAAATTTCAAATTCTAAAATGTAAAATTTAAAATAAAATATTGTTCTAACAGATACAAAATATTAACTTTTGACTTTCTCGTATTTTCGGGAATTTGAAATTTGCATTAATTTAAAAATAAAAAATTTACTAGTTTCGACAAAATAATAATTTCGGGAATTTAAAATTTCGGCATTTTGAAAATTCGAGTTTTAAAGTTTCAGTAATTACACAATTTTTTGAATGTATTCATTTCGGTATATTTAAATTTCTGAAGTTCTCTAGTTTCGTTAATTTTACTTTTGGAATATCTCAATTTCGTTAATAAACATTTTCGGTAGTTTAATTTATCTTCGGTAATTTGAAATTTCGGAATACATACTTTATTTTTCAGAAATTTTCTATTTTGGTATTTTCAACATTCAAGATTTTGCTTTTCCAGCAAAATAATGTCGTCCCCAATTTTAAATTACATGCCGTTAAACTGTAAATTTTGGAGATTCAAAATTTTTTGAATTGAACAGTTCAAAAATTTCTGATAAAAAAATATAAATCCACGCTATCATTTTGAATGCTCTAAATAATAAATAAATAAATGTTAGGTCGTTTCAAATTAATGACTGCTCATCTGTTATTTATACATACATTCAAATGTAACACTTTCACTTAAAAATTAAAACTTTTTCAAATGGAATATTTAAAATTGTAACGCTCATAGTCTAAATTTAGCATTCTGAAATTTTAACGATTCAAGGCTTTCTATTTCCAACAATTCAATTCCCATTTGTTTAGTTTTTAATAGAATAGGATTTGAAATTGAATAAAGGCGTTTAGTTATGAATCTATTAATGTGAAATTATTTGAAAATTGAAAATAGTTTGTGAAGTTTCAATCAGATTTTTACATTTGTTTAACTACTGAGGCTTTCAAATTCAAACAGTTCAATTTTTAAAGTAAAAACTTGTAAATTGTTTAATTTTGAACAGATTTAGAATTGTTTCGAGAAATCAATTATTGTTCAATTTTTAGTACTCGAACTACAGTTCAATTTCAAAAATCATTTAAACTGAAAATGGCGCTTAAAAATGAATACTTACCTAAAATGGAACATTTTTAAAGTAAAAGGTTTTAGAATAACGCATTGTAAAATGAATGATTTCATAATATTTGAATTGCATTATATCATATCATATGAAATTTGTGATATTTCAAGTGATTGGAAAGATTTTTCTCCTAAAAGTTTTTCCCAGACTCAAAAAATTCCCGATCATTTTCCGCTTTCCCGGTCGAACGGCTACCCTGAATATTTCTATATCTGTGTTTTATGTGTTTTCAAAGATTTTATAAACTTAAACAATTAAAGTTATCATCAACTTCGCATCGATTCAAAATTTTTAAATACAAATTAGCTAAAAGATAGTCTTAAAAGTGAATCATTTTCAATTCGTTTTTTCATACCTTTATTAACAGTCTCTCCCGACTGGTTTTCCAAATTTAGCCTGATTTGATTGTTGGATTTTAATTTAAAGCCCGAGGACAGCTTTTAACTGTGGACGAAAAATTGGCTTTAAAATTACCATGAAATAACATAGTTTATTCAGGGTTTCGAGTTACCTAATATTCCTAACATCAGTGAGTAATTGAAGAAAATCTACAAAAAAGTACTGAGAAATATAAAATAACGCCACTTTTACATAAAAGTTATAATTATCTATAGTTTTTGATAGTAAATCATTCTTAAGAATAAGGTACTTGTAATTAAGGTGATTTTAATACAGTGCCTTCCAATAATTAGTAAGAGGCTCAAAATTCAAAGCATGGATGAAGAAAGACTTTGTCTCTTAAAAACTATCTGACGAGCGGAAATTTATTTCAATCAAATCAAATTAATCATAAAATAATCAATCAAATTATTTCAATCAAATAGTTGAATTTTCAACCAAAAAAGACGACTTTTCTACCATAAAACATGAAGTTTCAATCCAAAAGGACGAATTTTCAACAAAAAAGTTGAATTTGCCACCAAAGAAGATTATTTTAACAACACAGTTGAATTTTTAACCAAATAATTGAATTTTCAACCTACAAAGGTGCATTTTCAATCGAATGGTCGAATTTTCAAGCAAAAAAGATTAAAATTCAACAAAAACCATTTGCATTTTCAACCAAAAAGTTTAATTTATAAGCCAGAAAGACGAATATTTTGAGAGACAGTTGAATTTTCAACTCGTAAAGTTGAGTTTTTAGCAAAAAAGTTCATTTTCGACAAAGAAAGATCAATTGCCAGCAAGAAAGATGACTTTTTTATCATAAAAGATGAATTTTCAATCCAAAAGGACGAAATTTCCACAAAACAGTTAAATTTTCAATCAAAAAAGACTACTTCAACAAAATAGTTGAATTTAAAAAAAAAAATAAATTAACATCCAACAAAATAGTTCAATTAACCAAGTAGCTGTATTTTCAGCCTACAAAGATTAGTTGAATTTTCAACTCAAAAATATGATTTTTCAACAAAAAAGTTAATTTTCTGCCAAATAGTTGAATTTTCATCCAAAAATATGAATTTCAAACCAAAAAGACGTATTTTCTACAAAACAGTTGAATTCTCAACCCAAAATTATGATTTTTCAATAAAAAAGTTAATTTCCAACAAAATAGTTTAATTGTACACCAAACTGTTAAATTTTCAAATCAAAAAGACGAATTTTCTACAAAACAGTTGAATTTTTAATCCGAAATTATGAATTTTCAACAAAAAAAGCTAATTTACAACCAAATATTTGAACTTTCAACTAAAATGATGAATCTTCAACGAAAAAAATGAATTTTTTACAAAGTAGTTCAACTTTAGACCAAGTAATTGATTTTTTAACCAAAAAAGATGAATTCCCGATGAAAGATGCAATAATGAACATTTCAATCAAACAAGATTTTAATTTGAAATCAAACACAGTTGAATTCAATCAAAAAGATGAATATTCAACAAAATACATGAATTTTTAACCTAACAGATGAATTTTCAACAAGAAAGGGTCAATTTTCAATTAAATTCAACAATTTTCAACTAAAAAAATAGTTATATTATCAGTTAAAAGTATTAATTCTCAACTAAACAAAAAATAAATTTCCAACAAAATAGTTAAATTTTCAATCGAAGAGATGAAGTTTCAACTAAAATGATGAAACTTGAGAAAAAATGAAATTGCAACAAAATAGTTCAACAGTCAATCAAAAATTTGAATTTTCAAGGGAAAAGATTATTTTTAAAGCAAGTAGATTAATTTTCTACCAAAAAATATGAATTATTAACAAAATACTTGAATTTTCAACTAAGAAAGGTAAATTTTCAACCGAGATGAAACGAATTTTCAACACAATAGTTAAATTTTATACCAAAGAGATGATTCTTCAACCAAAAAAATTAATTTTTAACAAAGTAGATCAACTTTCAACCAAGTAGTTGATGTTTTGACCAAAAAAGATGACTTTTTGATAAAAGAGTAGTATTTTCATCAAAATAATTAAATTTTTAACCGAACAGTTCCAATTTAAGCAAAAAATGAGGAAAAGGGGAAGTTTCTTGAAAACAGGGGCAAAAAGAAACTTATCAGTTTATTATTTAACTGTACCGTTGCAGGGCCATCTTTCGCAAAATTCGCAAACTTTGTTAGAATTTATCATACGGAAACGTACCAAACGTTATCTGAGTTCGTAACGTTACTTCCACTGACCCCCGCCTCCTACCCCTGGTACCGACCTTAGTTTTTGGAACTACCCCCCCCCCCTAATTGGTAACGTAGTTTATGGACGGTCCCTTACCCTCGACCGCCTTTTTCCTTTCACCTTTGTCCCCAAACTTTCCCTAGCCTCTGATCTTTAACCTATGGCGCTTAACCTTTGACCCTTGACTTATGACATATGATTTCCAAGTTAATTAGCAGAGTGCGGACAAGCCCAGTCAGAAGTTGCGCACCGAGCCTAGGCTTGGCTCTCTTGTTGAGGAGAACCGCCGCATGAGGGGAAGCGGTGAGAGCGCGCGCGAACATTTGAATGTCGGTGACTGTGATTAGCGGACAGCACTGAGTATAAGGAATAGAAAATAGAGCGTCGTATGTGTCCGGCGCGCTCACCCACCACTTCCCCCCATGCGGCGGTTCTCTGCAACGAGGGAGCCGAGCCTAGGCTTGGTGCGCAACTTCAGACAGGGCTCGTTCGCTCGCTGTTAATTAGTTAAGTAATATATTCCTGAAATTTCACCTCGTGTACTTCTCTAACCGTTGACCTTTGACCCCAGACTTCTCACCATTGACCCGACCTCTTCATGCTAATTTTTTTTATATGGAGTTGTATTTTTTCTGTTTTAGATACGGGTTGTGAGATGATAAAAGAAACTATACCTTTGCAGTCTGCGCTGACAGTAGCAGTGCAAACGTCTGTGGGTGTGACTGAAATCTCCTTATCATCGAACGCCTCAAACAAATTACTTAACAAGGAACAAATAGCTCAACTGTAAACTTAAAACCTAAAACTTTAAACTGAAGACTTGGTGTGTAAGATGATGCCGTTCGATATTTATCTCGATTCGTTTGATCGAGGTATGGAAATTTGTAAATTTTGCCAAACAGTATTTCTTCATGACATAGTGCGCGTTTAAGTGCAAAAGACTCTGACAAATAATAAAAAATACTGAACTATAATCCATAGGGATATTCAGTAGGATTATAGGATAAAAATGGAGACTAAAGGTGATCATTCAGAGTGTGTCCTGTACCGTAGTTATCATCTTAATTCATCAAAATCGGCTCTGAGATAAAAAAAGCATACATGAATATCAATTCTGAATT
>JAUMHM010000078.1:8990439-9015269 GCA_032362435.1 Melikaiella ostensackeni
TATATATCAGTTATCAATTAATATCTAATTTGAAACCAACCATATTTTTAACGCCGGGAGGGTAAAAAATAGGAACGAAATATACGAGTATGTTTTTGTCATTTTGCGCGAAAAGCTGACTTTTCATACTTTTCTAGGTAGGAAGCATATACCTATATCGAAAGAAGAGGTAAAGAAACGGTAATTGCGAACTTTTGAAAATGTAGGTTCCAGGAAGTTGAAAGTTGGAACACTTAAGGTGGTAAATCACCTCTCTTGAGGTTTTATGACTCTCAGAAGATGTCTTAGACCGGAAAAAATGATCCAGATAGTCAGTTTAACGTCCGATGAAAATTATGCAGCAATTAAAGGGAAACATGAGCATTGCGTTTAATGAGTGGCAATCAATTAACTTTTACTAAAATTACTCTACAACCTATTTTATGTACATAAAGTTAGTAATATTCAAATCAAATGGAATTTTTTTTTATAAATTTATGAATTCTATGAGGTTCTGTTCACAAAGACGTATTTTAAACTATTTTATTTGTTATGGTTTTAAATCATCTTGAATTATATTATTGTTAACAATTAAAACCGGGGTTATTCCGAAAAGATGTTACCTCAAATTTACCTATAACTAAGAATAGTTGATTCCTTTTTGAAAAATATGAAAAGCTCTTAAAAAGGGTTTTGGCGCAATTGTTTATGGAATCGAAAATTACTTTTTCTATGAAATAATAAACAAAAATTATGTTAATTTTAAGAAAGTAAACTTGAACTAAATTTATCAGAATTTTTTTTTTTTTTAATAGCAAATGATATGTATAAACCAATTAAATAAAAAAGTTCATGAGCTCTACCCCCCGAGAAAGATATTTTCAATTATTTGAAATACCAAAAACAGAAACTGCTTAATTAAAAAAATATTGCACTAAATAACACTTTTGGAGATGTTAAAAAAAACGTTATAAATATGTTTGTTATAAACTTCTTCAAAAACCACTACAACTAAATTAAAAACGTATACGAAAAAATACGTGATTTTATTATCTACAACTTTTCTTTGCATGTTATTCAAAGCAACATTTTTTGAGATACTTAAAAAAAATTGCAATTTATAATGTTGCCATGACATCAACATGGTTGCTACCAAATCCTAATTCCGAAATTCTCTGAATTTTCCCTGACCAATTTTTCAATTTTCCTGGCCGTTATAAATTTTTCTTTCAGACATAAAAACAACCTGACACCTAGCAGATTAATAATGTTGATGCAAAAAATTGTTTGTTTTTAAATTGATCTTAAACATTTTTAGTGACAACAGTCATACAGAAATTTATAAGCTTCAACTTCAGTTTTTTGAAAATTCCTTGACTCTTTCAGGTTTCCCCTGACACTCCCTGACTTTTCGAAATTCCCTGACCTGTAACAACCCTGCTACAGAGCAAAAAAATTTTACTCAGAATCACGCCAAGATTTGTTTGAAAGGAATAGATTTTCCGTAATAACGAGAGGATATGCGGTAAAATCTTTTCGGAATCATATCTGAAAACAGTATTAAAAAAGTTACTTATACATATACATGTATAAAAATTATTTTCGTTATTTTATATTTACTTTTACTTTGGAAATTCCATCCCACAGAAACTCAAAGTTTCCTCAGATACTCTGGGAGAATCGTGGGTTCTCATAAAAGTTAATATCTGGTCCAGTACGTGCCCAACATTGATGGCTTATTACATTTTCAGAACTACTTATGATTCCATATCCCATAGGTCCCATTAATCCTACTTTGAAGAAAGAATAGAGATTTAACAAATTGAACAATTCTTTAATGAATTTAGTTTTTACAACATCCTATCTATTGTTTTGCAGTAAACATTATACATATGTTAATAATTATAATTTTTGATGCTAGTTATGCATAAAAAAATATTATGTTAATAATACTGTTGAGAAGTTTATATTTATTATGTTATTAATGTCTTTATTTAGTTACTTTTTTTCAATTTGAGTGTATATAGAAATATGTAAATCATGATGAGGTGTACATTCATGAAAAAAGAGATTGAAAATTAATTTACGAAATTAAGAAAAATGACTTAGAGCCGAATTCCAATATCATTGCATATTTGTGAAGCGATTATCATAAGTCATTGTCATATCACCCATACAATATTGTTATTGTTAATAATAAATTGATATATTAGAAATGTATTGTGTGCCATGGCATTCTCTTTTCTCAATTTCTCGTGATTTTTTCGTAGTCTTTATACGCAAATAAGCTTCTTTTCATCTTTTTCAGTAGAAAGCAATTCTCTTGTACAAAAAAAGAGTTAAGCTTTTGAGAATTTCACGAGGAATTAGAGAACAAGTTGGGAAATAAAAGAATGTTTAAGAAGAAAAGTGTTGGATTATTTCTTCGAACTTTTACCCTCATAAAAATATGTTACTAGAAAATTGTTTACATGAGCTTATCAAATAATTTTCTACAATTTTATTTGTTGTTTCAAACTTCACAACACTGTTTTAACAGAAACGTGATTATGTAATTAGTATTTTCTTTCTCTATTTTTCGAATTTTGCACGTCGATACTTAAGAGAGAAAGCATCTGTTGCCAAAGATAACTTTAAAGAGGAGACATCCTATATTCGTAAAAGCCAAAATTCTCGGTTTTATAATTAAATATTAACGTCAAATCTTAATAGAGAAACTCAAATTTCACTGGCAGATAACCAGTGCTGTTACAGCCTAATTTACTTCAAAAAGTGACCTATTTACTATAAACCAAAAAGTGACTATAAGCGACTAATTTCTAACCCAGAATGTAACTAAAATTTACTGAATTGTCTGATGTGCGTTAATAATGTGACTTGGTGTTATTTCGAATTTAAAAGTAAGCGATGAAATTCATGAGAATTCCAGTTCAATTTTAACGAATTCATGATAAATTCATAAATGAAGAGTTAATTTAAAGTAATTCAAGTTAAATTCAAAAGGATTAAAAAAAAATGAAAAACAATTCAAAAAATTCTATTGACTTCAGTAAAATTAGAGTGAATTTAGAAGAATTTAAGAGACTTTGACAAAATTTATAAGAACTTGAGTGAATTAAACAAAATTTAAAAAAATTTTATCGAATCGAAAAAAATTGAAGTAAACAGAATTCAGGACAAATTCAACAAAATTTGAGGGAATTGAAGAAAATTCAAAAAATTAAAAACCAATTAATTAAATCAGAGTTGTTACAAAATCCCAATTTCTAACTCCCTGACTTTTCCCTGTTATAAATTTTTCTTTCACGCAAAAAAAAACAACCTTACACCTAGAAGATCAATAATGTTAATGCAAAAAAGGTTTCTTTCTAAATTTTTGTTAAGCACTTTTAGTGACCTGCAGCAACCCTGTGAATAAGATTCAAGTGAATTTAGAGGAATTTAAGGGAAATGAGAAGTATTCTATAAAATTTATAAAAATTCAAGCGAACATAAAACAATTTGAAAATATTTTTTAAATTCACTGAATTCATTAAATTTGGAGTAAATTCGCGAAAATTCAAGAGAATTCAAACAAATTGAAAATAATTCAAGATAAATTAATCCAAATTCTGACTGAAATCCAAATGAATCGAAAAAAATCTAAAATATTACATTGATTTCAGTAAAATTAGAGCAAATTTAGAATAATTCAAGGAAATTCCAGAGAATTCGATGAAATTCAAATGAATTCAAGATTAATTTGAAAGAATTCAGGGTGAATTCAAAATAATTCAAGTTAAGGGAACAAATTTTTTTTATTAAAAAAAATTCCATTGAATTTCGTAAACAGATAAATGGGAGTGAATAGAATTGATGAATTAATGAGAAGAATTCGATGAAATTCATAAGAATTCAAGTGAACTTCAATCAATTCAAAACTATTTAAAAATGCATTAAATTCATTAAATTTGGAGTGAATTTACAAACATTCAAGGAAATTTATAAGAATTCAGAATGAATTCAAAATAATTCAAGTTACATTCAAAAGCATTCAAATCAACTGAAAAAAATACAAAAATTCCATTGATTTCAGTAAAATGGGAGTGAATTTAGAAGAATTCAAAGATATTCAAGAGATTTTGACGAAATTCATAAGAATTTTAGTGAATTGAACAGAATTTAAGGCGAATTTAACAGAATTTAATTGCATTGAAAAAAATTCAAGGAATAAAATAAAAAACCAATGAATCAAATAAATTTCGAGTGAATTTAGAGGAATTTAAGGGAACTAATTCAACGAAATTGATCAAAATTGAAAGTGAATTTTTAACAAATTCAAGTGAATTGAAAACAATTAGAAAATATTTGAAGAATTCATTGAATTCATTAACTTTGGGGTATATCAAGAAGAATTTAAGTAAATTCCAGAGAATTCGAAGAAATTCATACGAATTCAAGATTAATTTAAAAGAATTCAGGGTAAATTTAGAATAATTCAAGTGAATGGAACAAATTTTTTAAAATTCATAAAAATTTTGTTGAATTCAGATAAAAAGGAGTAAGTAGAATTAGTGAATTTATAGGAATCCAAGGAAAATGAGAAGAATTCGATGAAATTCATAAAAATTCAAATAAACTGAAAACAACTCAAAACTATTTTAAAAAATTATTGAATTCATTAAATTCGAAGTTGGAATCTAAGAAAATGAATTCAAGGTAAATTTTAAAAAAATAGAGAAAAATAGAGAAAATCCATTTAATTGAGTAGAATTGAGCGAATTGAGAACAATTAGAGTAAATTTAGAAGAATTCATGGAGAATTAAAAAAAAATCCAAAGAATTAAAAAAAATGTGAATAATTTAGGATAAATGAATAAGAATTCAGGGTGAATTTCAAATGAGTTGAAAAAAATAAAGAAAAATAAAAAAATCCGAAATATTTCTTTAATTTCAGTAAAATTGAAGCAAAATCAGAAGAATTCAAGGAAATTCAAGAGAATTCTATGAAATTCATACGAATTCAAAATGAATAAAGAATAATTCAAGTGAATGGAACAAAATTTTTAGAATCGAAAAAAAATTCCATTGAATTCAGATAAATGGGAGTGAATAGAATCAGAGAATAAGAATCAGATCAAATTTATAAAAATTCGAGCTGAATTTAAAAGTCTTCAAGGTGACTTAAAAAAATTGAAAATCCAAAAAATTCAGGGTGAATTCAAATAATTCAATAAAATGCAGAAATAGGCATACACCTGAATTAAATAGTGGTTAGCCCATGGGTTAATTTATCAAAATAAAAGTGGCTAAAGTGATCTTTTCATTTAAAAAAGTGACTAAAAGTGACTTGAGTGATGTGCTTGAAGTTCTGAATGTTCAAATGAACGAAATTTTTTGCTGATCGCTTTGTAAACTAGAAACAGTGGTAAAATATTAATTTATTTTTATTGCAAATAATAGATTACAAAATAAACTTATAACGCATGTTTTCAAATCCTAGTTGGGACAATACCTGTGCATAAAATATATGTACTTTAGAAAAAATATTTCGTTCATTTGAACGTTCAGAACTTCAGGTACGTTCTTAAGTGACTATGTGGCAGTCATGTAGATAAGAATAGTTCCAATAAAAAAAATTTTAATTAAATTTATGAGTAAAAACCAACTAAAATGATATATGTACCATCTGTTCTGTATCATACACGTAACGTGAACGTAACCAAAATTTTACGTAACTGCAAAGAATCGGGACGTTGCAGAAATTTAAAGCTTTCGTTCACTTGTCTTCTGGAAATAATTTACAGTAATTTTTCTTCATATAAAATTATTTAAGAAAGTGGAAGATTTCTAGTTTTTCCAAATTCAAATATCAATTTTACGATCATTATAAATTAAAAATTTTGTTGAATAACTCACTCGAAAATAACCATGGGTTAGAAACATGATATCAAAAGCATTTTGGGTCTCAGTGGATCTGTTATCGCGGGTGTGTTATTGACTCTCGCTTGCGCAATGACGAATTAAGTAGGAGCATAATATCGTTACTCTTGAATAAACATTCGTGTTCAGTAAGTTACTAAGTGGTGAAGTAAAAACAACGAATAATGTGTTTAGTTGGCTAGATTTTAACATTGTTGATTGCTTGAAGTTCAGGTTATTTCATCAATATTTTATCAGTATTTGAGATCTCGTTACGTCATTTAATCATCATTCATATGCCGTAAGATAAGAAATTCATCGACCAAATGGATTTTACATATTGACTGCTCACAATTTTATTGTTAGTGAGGTCAATTGAATATGCCAGTGAATTCTGAGAATGGATATTGGATATTTTGACCCGAATCTTTTCTCGAGTCTTTAAAAATGTAAGTCAAATTTAATGATTTTTTCCAGTTTTATTTCGTTTGGTAAACTTAAGTAAAAGTGTTTAATCTTAGCTAAACACAGATACGAAATTATCTATACGTACTACAGTGCTCCGAGCAACAAAAGAATTATCCAGTTTTAAAACGTCGATTGATTTGTATTCAAATTTAAAGGAAACGACTATAAATTCCCGAAAAATAAAATTTCCGACACTGCAAAATTTCCGACATTAGAAAATTGTCGAATCTAAACAATAAAAAACTTGTTTTTTAACAAATATTATTCATTTATTAAAAATAAATTGATAAAATATATTATTTAATGAACTTCTTTCAGGAAAAGTGCAAAGTATTTCTTGAAATTATTATTATTTTAAATTTAAACAATAACTTTATAAATTCATTGCACATTATCAAAAAAATTTTCATCGAACAAAATAATTCATTATTGTATTTTTAATAAATATAAATAATATTGAGTAAGAAAAATTGTTCGGAATTTTTCTTATTTATTAAATGTTTAAAAATCAGAAGCATTTGTTTAAATTCAAAAGTCTTTCAATCTGAAAACTGAAAGCTAAATAAAATGTTATTGAATACAAAAACTTCCAATTTAAAGTTCTTTCAACATTCAAGGAATTCGTAATCATTATTTTTTAAAAATTTTTAAGTTTTTTTAAAGTCACAAGGTTTCTTTTATTTGAATTTTTTTGACAAATAAAAACGTTTCCAAATTCACAAACAACTAAGTTGTATTTAAATTTATGTTCAAACTCGATGAATTGCAAGGCTTAAAAATACTGAAATTTGAAACTTAACTGAAAACTACTGAATTATTTCAAAATTAAAATTGTATGTAGAACAAAAATTTAGTTGTAAATTATATTAATCAAAAAGTAGTTTAATTTATGAAGTTCAAATCAGAAAATATTCAATAATAATGCATGAATGAATCAATTTTGAAGTTGAATTATGTTTAAAACCACTCAATTTTAAAAGTTTAAATCTACAATATTATTAAATTTAAGTATTTCAGGTGTTTAATTCAAAATTGTTTAACTATCTATTGGAACTTTTTTTAACGCTTCAATTTAAAAATAATTGAACTATTAAGGCTTAAAATATTAAATAAAATTTTACAACCTTGAAGAATTCAATCAAAAGTTTATTCAATTTTGAACACTATTTATTAGAAACTCCCTAATTTATAAATTTTTAACCTAAATTATCTGAAAATATTTGGGTTTTCAATTTGAAGACTTTGTATAAGCTTGAATGATTTTAAAAAACCATAAATCAGTAAAATTTTACTGAACCGAGTTTAGAGACAGGGTGGCCGTTTCAATTGAGGAAAAAAATTCCCGGTCATTTTCGGTTCACAAAAATTTTTCACGGTCATTGAAATTTAAAAAATTGAACTCCTAAAATCGAAAAATTAGAAGTAAACAAAACTGAACTGCAAATTAAAGCTCTGTAAGTGGAACTCTTTCGAATTGTAAAATTTCAAAATAGAAGCTTAAAAATTTTTTATTCAGAAATTTTTAATTCAAATGTTCAATGATTTACACGTATGAGATGGAATTTTAAACTTTTATCAATTGAACAGTTCAAAGATTTCTGGTTAAAAATATAAATCTACGCTATCATTTCCAATGCTCTAAATAAAAAGCAATCTTCCCATTCAACTCACATCAATAAAAATGTTAAGAATAAAACATGCCGCTCTTCTGATTTAGTTCAAAATTGAAAATGAAAACACCCCCTTTCATCTGAATGTTATAAGTACCAAATTTGCCTCCCGTCCACTCAATAAAAATTTTAAAAAGAAAAAAACGGCCTCTTCCAATTCAGAAAAACAATTAATAACCAAAATTTGCTTCCTTCCAACTCAATAAAAATTATTTTAAAAAGTGCCTCTTCAAATTCAGACGAACAATTAATAACAGAAACTTCCTCCCTTCCAACTCAATAAAAATGTTAAAAACAAAAAAAAATGTCTCCACTTCAGAAATAAATTAAAACCAAAATTTCGTACCTTCCAACTTTATGAAAAATGTTAAGAAAAAATTGAACACCAAAATTTCCTCCATTCAAACTCAGTAAAAATGTTTTGCCTCTCTCTGAAAGCATGGTGGTTTCAAAAATACGAAAAACGAAAAAAAGGTTCGAAAAAGTGATCAGTAGTCCTTTACGATTCAACTTCTTCCTTACGATTTTGTAAGAAATAAATCACTGATGAGGGCCCATATTCGAGGCCGAAACGTCTGACTCAATAATATATTGAATTCTTTTTCTTTTTGTGATCCTAAAGCCAATTTACCACCAACATCTAAATATTATCGTTAAAAAAAAGAGCTTTCCCTCTTCCAATTCCGAAAAAAATTAATAACCAAAATTTCGCCTCTTCCAATTCAAAAAAAACTGAAGACCAAAATTTCCTCCCTTCCAACTCAGTAAAAATATTAAAAAGAAAAAAGTTCCTTCTTCCAATTCAGGAAAAAACGAATTTACACAAATTTCCTCCCTTCCAAATCGATAAATGTCTTAAAAACAAAAAATGTCCTTCCAATTCAGAAAAAATTAAAACCAAAATTTCGCCCCTTCCAACTACATAAAAAATGTTAAAAAATTCGCTCTTGCAATACAGAAAAAATTGGAAACCAAAATTTCCTAGCGTCCAACTCAATAAAAATGTTAAAAATAACAAATTTTCTTCCTCAAATTCAGAAAAAATTGAAAACTAAAATTTCCTCCCTTCCAACTCAATAAAAATTTTACAAAGAAAAAATTTCCCTGTTCCGATATTCAGAAAAAGACGAGATCACAAAAATTTCGTCCCTTCCAACTCTATAAAAATCTTAAAAACTTAAATTTCCTCGTTTCAAACTCAATAAAATGTTAAAAATAGAAAATTCGCCCGCCTTCAACTCAATAAAAATGTAAAAAGACAAAAAAGTTCCTCTTCCAATTCGGAAAAAAAATAAATACCAAAATTCCATGCCTTTCTTTTAAAATTAGATGAATGAAATTCAAACGTTTTTTTTTTTAATCATGAATCTCTCAAATTACGATTATTTTAATTTTGAGTCGTTTCGAATTAATAATTGTTCATTTGTTATTTATAAATCAAAATTCAACACATTCACTTATAAATTAAACACTTAAAAAATGGAAAAAATTATTATTGTAACGTTCAAAGTTCAAATCTAGCACTGTGAAATTTTAACGATTTAAGGCTTTTTATTTTAAACACTTCGGATCTGAATATTTTATTTATGATTGCTCATTTTGAATGAACAGTCAAATATGGTTAAATATTGAAAAATTGTTCTTTTTTTAATTAAAAAATTTCAAATTGAATGAATTAAAAATGAAATATTTTAGACTGAAACAATATTTGAATAGGATTCGAAATTGAATAAAAGCATTTAATTATAAAACTATTAATTTGAAATTATTTGAAAATTGAAAATAGTTTATAGAGTTTCAATCGTACGTTTGCATTTGTTTAACTACTAAGGCTTTCAAATATAAACAGTTCTGTTTTTAACGTTAAAATCTGTAAATTGTTTAATTTAGAACAGATTTAGAATCGTCTTATAAAATCAATTATTGTTCAATTTTTAATACTTGAACTACAGTTCAGTATGAAAAATAAACTGAACTGAACGTAACATTAAAACAAGTTGAAATCGACCTTATTTTAAATGGCATTACATCATGTGATATGAAATTTGTGATATTTCAAGTGATTGGATAGATTTTTCTACTAAAAATTTGTAAAATTCACAGCCAAAAAATAAATTCACTGGTATTTCGGGGTTTTTTTCCGGTCTGAAAAAAATCTCGGTTTTCCGGTCCAGTGGCCATCCTGAGGGCTGTTACTAGATAAATTTCTCAATTTTTCTTACTCAATATAGTTAATTGTTCAAATATATTTTTAATTATGATTCTTTTTTTTAATAAGTGTAATTCGCGGAATATTTCCCAACAAAAGTTTCTGTCATAATCAACAATCTTTAAACGAAAAATTAATAAAAAATTGTTTAAATTAATATTAAGTAAAGTTGTTTCTGCTTTAGAAATTGATGTGAAGAAAAATGTATTTCTATTGGCCTTTCAAATATTTTTCTCCCTAACATGGAAAATTCATTTGTAATACGCGTTTTTCATAGTTATATATGTTGATCGATTGAAAGCACCATCTCTTCGTCCTGGTACAGAACCTAATAAATCAACCTTTAATGAAAATATATGCATATATTCCAGCCTCGTACATTTTGGAGGACAGGTGTGTATTCCTCACACATTTTTCACAAAAATCGGTATATTTTTCATACCGATACGGATTCCCGAAGTATGCTAAGTGACATGACAAAGTTTTCTTGCAAAACTCGTTACTCATCCAAGTTTACGAGAGAAACTGGATGAATTCTAATGGATATTTGCGAAGTTTTTCGACAAGATCGAATACACCAAAAGTTTTGACAAAAATAACTTGATCGATTCGAAAAACTGATTATTACTTTGAAAGTAATAAAGATTATAAGACATGAAGTCCGCAAATAACATAAAACGTAGTATATATTTTGTGATATATTGAAACGGTGTATTCTCATATAAAATACTATTCATACTCTGAAGAAACTCTGAATAGAATAAACGACAATGAAAACAGCTTTCGCCCTTGGGTTTTCTGCGCACCGAAGGAAAAACTCGAACACATTTGTGAAAGAGACAAGTTTAAGACACTTTTTGTGGTCTCAAAATAGTTCTAAAGAATCTTGTTCACGCATTTTAGATCATGTAATCTTAAGAAAGTAATTACTAGGTACAAAAAGTTTCGTGTGCCGAGAAAAGTCTCGAGTTCGAGCAAAAAAATTTAAATCAGGAAAATCCACTCGTCACTATAAGACTTTGCAAAGTAAATTACAACCTGCCTTCCTTTCTGTTCGGAATATTCATCCTGTAATAATTGGAGGCAGGAGGGATTAAAAAATGGACACACTACTTGCCGCGATGATAGCTTTTCGTAGATACTGAAAAAAATTAATTTTTAAATTTCAGACTATCCAGCTGATTACTATTACAGCAGATAGAATGACTTTTCTAATTGCAAACAAATATTTTACCTGCAGTCAGATTCGACGATGTGTCCTGACAGAGATGATAAAGTCCTGAGTAGGTAATCCCAAGCTTGCAATGTCAAAAATGATAGTATCCTTCACAATTGCACAATTTAAGAAAATATTTAAAGCGTATGAAATACATTTAATTTAAACAATAATTTGCTGCCAAAGAACTCATTTTCAAAAATTCAAGATTAAACCATTAGATGGCAATATATGGATGTGCATTTGGAATTTATCTGATAAAATACACATCAATTTATTGGTACACAACACCTCATAATGTTGTTTAAAAGATTTATTGTATTGGAGTTAATTACTCCTTATTATTTATTTTGAAACTGATTGGTTTTAACTACATTCATGTTATTTAAATTATAATTATGTTATTTTAGATTTAAGAATGTAGCTTGAAAAAGGTCAATAAGAGACAAAATGTTGCCTTTTTTACCTTAAATATACTCAACTCTAAATTTGAATCTGTTAGTTTCTTTGCGGTAGCGTGAAATATATTAAGAAAGTGTACGCCTTTTCCGGTTGTTTGATGTTTATTTAAATATTCGCCAACATGTTTCGACTCGGATCCAAGTAGTTTTCAAGGCGTACTTCTAGATTATGCGAAAAGTATACATAATTTCATCGTAGAGCATTCATCGTTATTCAAATTTTGTAGTGAAAAAGAGTTTTAAAAGATTATAACATAATAAATTAAATTATTGGCGACGAGAATTTTGGCAGTCAGAAAGTTAAATTTTATTTAATTGGAAATTGAAGCATAATTTTGAAAGCCGCTCAAAAGGATTTTAATTTGTCTTGTAGGAGGTAGATCCTAAAGCAAATATGTAAATTTTATTCAAATTTTAAGAAGCTGGTAGTTAAAACCATGTGTCAAGTTCTGACTTTCAAAATTATGCTTTAATTTTTTCACTAACAAATTTTTATAACGATGAATGCTCTATGATGAAATGATTTCTAGTTTTCGTATAATCAGGGTGTCTACCCAAAGAACGACTTTAAATTCTAGGAGATATCCCGGTTTTCTCCCGGTCAGTTGTTAATTTTTCCCAGTCAATTTAAAAGGTTTTAAAAGATTTCAAAAGATTTCTGATTTGGAAGAGGGAATTTTGGAAAAGAATTATAATTCTAAATTTGAACAGGGGTTTTTAAAAAATCCCTTCTTCAACATCAGAATTAGAATTATTTTCAAAAATTCTCTATTCCAAGTCAAATTAACATTATGGAAATTACCTGTTCCAAGTCACAATAACATTTATTTCCAAAAATTCCGTGTTCCACGTCAGAATTATATTCATTTACCTACAAAATTTTATTATAATTCAAAAATATAGTGACTTCCTTTTTCTAAAATTTGGAAGAGGAATGCTTTAAATTCTGACAAATTTTTATTTGCAAGAAAAAAGGATTTTTTAAACCCAAACAAATTCTGATTTGGAGCAAGAAATTTTCAAAGTCTGACGAATTCTGACTTGGAGCAGGCATTATTTTTGTAAATTCCCTTCTTATAAATGAGAATTGAAATTATTTTCCAAAATTTCCCGTTCCATGTCGAAAATCACCTGTTTCAAGTCACAATAACATTTATTTCCAAATATTCCGTGTTCCATGTCAGAATTATATTCATTTACCTACAACATTTTCTGTTATGATTTAGAAATATAGTAACTCCCTGGCTCTAAAATTTGGAAGATGGATGTTTCAAATTCTAGTAAATTAAAAAGAAATTGTTTCAATTCAAACAAATTTTGATTTGGAACAGAGATTATTTTTGTAAATTCCTTTTTTACAAATCATAATTAAAATTATCTTCCGAAATTTCTCGTTCCATGTCAAAAATTACCTATTCCAAGACAAAATTATAATTCTTTACGAAGCTCCCTGTTCCACAGTCAAAATTATTATTCTTTACGGGAATTCTTTTTATATTCAATTTATTTAATCCCCGCCCAAACTCAAAATTATAACTCTTTTAGAAAATTCCTCTACCAAGTCACAATGAAATTCATTTCCAAAATTCCCTGTTCCAAGTCAGAATTATATTTATTTACAAAATTTTCTATTATAATTCAGAAATATAGTAACTTCCTTTTTCCAAAATTTGGAAGAGGAAAGTTGCAAATTGTAACGAATTCTGACTTGGAACAGGGATTTTTTTACTTCCCTTCTTCTAAATCATAATTAAAATTATTTTCAAAAATTCCCTGTTACAAGTCAAATTATACTTGTTTACGGAAACTCCCTGTTCTAAAGTAAAAATTATAATTCTTTACGAAAATGATCAGTTCCATCTCAGTATTATGATTCTTTTAGGAAATTCCCTGATAATATAGAATTATGCCTTGAAAAGGACTCGGATCCAAGTCACATCACATTGGCCTACACTTCCTTAATAATCTTAAATTGAATGATTCTGTCTATTTATTTTCAATGACCATATGAAGCCATAAAATATTTTATTCTTGAATCACGAAAATGCCGAAACTAAGAAAACTATTATTTTCAAAAAATATTAAAGCAGTTTTGTAAGAATTAATTCAAATAAAGTAAAATTGAGGAAAAAACTTGGTTTCCCGGGTCGATCGACAGCCTGCAAATGTGGCTCTAATATTCGTGAAATGAAAAAAATTTCCCAAATAAATTTAATGGCTGTAAAATCGAATTCCAAACGTATTTCATATTTTATAATTACTCAAATATTTTCCAACGCATGCTGAAGTATTTATCGGTTTTAGATGTCGCATACCGGAACCTTTTGTTATAAAATTTCACCCGAATTTCCCGTAGACTCATATTAGACCTGAAAATGAAAAATAACAATTATTATGCAACAATATAAAAGAAAATTAATATTAGTGTTTATTTCATAAAGTGCATTTCGATTGGATTATACATAGACAAAATTTAGGAAAACTGATATAGTAGATATTTAATGTTAATATTATTATTTATTAAATATTTCTATATAAGATCAATTAGGTACTTTGCATGAAAAGTGGATAAAATACTCACTACTATATGGAAATAAATTTTCCTTTCATATCTATATGAAGACTGAAAATGTTGACGTAACAATAATTAAACAACATGAGAAACTCCAAGCTCCAAAACAAATTGCGTTCTCATACTTTTCTTGGCAAAATGACGAGATTTTATGAGCCTAACCTAACTTTCGATTTGTACAATTTATTCCGAAAAAGTGATTAAAAGCTCCATCAACTTCCACTTACCCATATGAAAACTTTGGAAACACAGTCCGTGTTGCTGAAAAATACGGAAAATCCAAAAAATCCTCCGTGAAAAGGGTGAAAAGTCAACACACAATGGAACGGTTTCCCGCCCGAAAAGAGTCAACAATGAACGAATGGTTTTCTATTTTAGCCGTGTCAGTCGCTAAAAACGGCACGATTACCGAAAAAATACTAAAAAGTCACTCTACATCCAAATTCGTTCCTTTGAATGCAAAATTTGACCCATTTTCAAAAAAAAGAAAAAAACAACGAAAAATGCATTATTCCGATTATCTCAAATTCGCAACGGACAGTATCATGTCATTGCGAAACTAAAACCAGATAATCTTCAAAAGTACGTCGAGTTTTCACGAAAATAAAAACAAATTTTTACGAGCACTGATTCAAAAATGAAAGAAATGAAATGAAATGAAAAAAAATGAAATGAAAGAAATGAAAAGAAATAAAAATGAAAGAAAAAAATCACAATTTTACTGACAGAAGATGAAAATAAACTTTTTAGAGCAAAAAAGACGGAGCACGTAACAACGATTTCGGCTTCTCGAAAAACCGGTACGAATGTGTAATACTGCAGTGTGGACGTAAGCATGCGTGCCAACCGAAAAATTCCAATTTAAACACGAATTTTTAAACCCGTCTTATTCAAAATACTAAACTTCATTTTTACTTCAGATTCGCGAATTGAGTAAGAAGGCGATTAAAATTAATTAATTTCAGACTAAAATTCGTTATTATCCGATGTAATTAACAGAATTTTGAAAAAGAAAATTTAAACAATATTGCGCATGCGCCGAACAGGCTGGGAAGTGGAGGTAAAATTCAAACGTGGATATCCCATTTAATCCCATTTATACCCTGGGATATCCCACTTGATCCCATTTATGTCCCGGGTTATCCCAGGAATATCCCAAGGATAATCCGTCAGAATATCCTGCAAGGCGAAAATTTGGATATCCCTGATATATATCAACTGTTTTGTTGAAAATTCGTCTTTTTGGTTTGAAAGTTCATCTCTTATGACAGAAATTTCATTATTTTTGGTTAAAAATGCAATTATTTGGTTGAAACTTAATCTATTGTGGCTGAGGATTCAACTATTATGTTGAAAAATCATCTTTTTTTGGTTGAACTCAACTATTTTGGATTTAAAATTAACAACGCTCGTCCGCACACAGCCTTGGCCACCAAGGCACTTTTGGATTCATTCGGTTGGTATGTTTTGAACCATCCCGTTTACTCTCCTGATTTGGCGCCTTCAGACTACCACCTCTTCACCTACCTGAAGACTCACATGGGCGGAAAAAAAATTTCCACCGGCGAGGAGGTGAAAACAGAGGTCCTGAAGTGGGGGAAGGCGGTGGCGGAAAACTTCTTCGATGAGGACATTAAAAAAACTTGTGCCACGGCTCACTACTTGCATAGACCGGGAAGACGACTACGTGGAAAAATAGTTGACATTTATACGAACATAACCCTGCTATGTTTTTTTTCATACACATTTTTTTTAAATTAGAAAAATCGAGTACTCTTACTTCCTGGACATCCCTCGTATCTCCTTATTTCCCTGCTTTTAAAGCATTTTGGCCTGTGATGACTGCTATTGATACAATTGATTTTTTTTTGTTAGTTGTAAGTGGTGATATTATCAAAAGTATATTTTTCAAAGCGTCTTGCTTTCCAAAGTCTTGAATTTCTGTTTATGATTCTTGAAAACATGAATCGAAACTCTATAAAGATAGGGGAATTGGGGCAGAATTCTAGATTTTAGGTGTTTTAGTGTTATTTTCCAATTTAAGGGAAAAAGGGGATTGGGTTGAAAAGAGGACGGGCTGTAATAATCCCTGTAATAATTGATATCTATTATTAAAATGGAAATATTAAAATTCATAATTTCTTAATAAATTGCGTGTTATATTGTAAAAATTAAAAAGAAAGTCTGTTATAGTACTATTGACTAGACAATAGAACATTGCTTGACTGAGTCATTGTGTATTGACCAATAGGAATTGAAGGAATTGTTGCGATAAACTGGGTTACATACACGTAGTAAATAATCTGGAACAGGTTTTTTATCATTTTTATTGAGTATTGGCTGTACGAACTCAATAATACGTTTGCGGATCACGTTCCTTCTTATTACCGTCATAAGCAGAGATCGTTTTGTTGAAAGCCATGAATTTATCGATCATGGCTTCTCGCTTCATACAAACGTAATAACGTATACATAATCCATTCATCTTTTGAAATAAATAAAATTATAAGATTATAATAGATCCTGCATAGACCGTCGGCAGTAGCTGAGTGGTGATTCTCAACTCATCGAAATCTCGATTGTTAAGCAGGGACGGGCGCGATTAGCACTCAGATGGGTGACCGTTCGTGATTCTCACTTAGTCGTGTTTCCGCTGCCTTTAACTACTTTCAAGCGGGAGGTTTGACGTCGAGGGTGATAGTGGGCACTCGATGCTCTTTCGATGCTATCGATTCTCTATATTCAAACTTGTCTGTCGATAACCGGCTGCGTTCGAAATATTTGGGTTTCTGCAGTTTTCCACTCCCGTGACCAAATGTTCAGGTAAATGCGAGCGCTTCTAATAAAAAATCCGGCTGCAGACCGTAGGGGATGTAGGGACTACGCATGATTGAGTACGTCAGGCACTACCTGAAGGCTTATTGAGAGTGGGGTATTTGGGGTAACTGGGGGAAAATGGGGTTTAGTCGAAGGGTTAATGTCTGACGATCTCCTGTGGAAGAGGGGGAATTTAGGTATGTGGAAACCTACAAAAGTATGCATGGAAAGAATAAATGATTAAAAAATAATAATAGTCCCTGCATCTCATTATTCTAATAAAATCCTTTAGAATTTGCGGAATCCAGTAACTCTAAAAAAATGTTAGCCTTCTGGCTACAATTTCATATTAGAGACAGTAATATAATATAAAATATAGAGAAATCTCAATTTTTTTATACACTAATTTTCTTGATGTTATTTATTATTTACTTTATAATCAGAATATTATGGTTATAATTTTATATGAAAAGAGCCATATTAAAATTAATAATGCCACTCTGAGACCGAGTTTTCCTTTGAGGAAAGAATTGCTCACATTTTTTTCCAATTTCAGGCACCGAGCAGCTCGTTACGCTTTTCTTCAAAGTACTTCCACAAAAAGTTGTCGTTTCCTCATTTTGTCTTCGTTTCGTCAAGGAAAAATAGTACCATATAAATTAACGGATATTGGTGAGGGGATCCGAGAAGTCACGGTAAAAGAATGGTAAATAAAACTTAATGCTCTTGAATATATTTTCTTGCAAATAAACATATTTATCATAATTTGAATTATTTTATTTGAAGTACGTTCAGAAGCTCTATGTAATTTATGGAAATTGTTCTGCTTTTTTCATTACACTAGTCAAAAAATATCATCTATATATCTGTGGAATGAAAAACATCATTTCCGAAGCAGTTAGCAACTTAATTTTTTTTTGATAATTTTCTAATCATTGTGTAAAATGAAATATATCATTTTTTTTTTAAAACATACGAGACATGATTTTGATGCCTTTTTTAAAGCTGAATCCAGCAACCACCTCAATCATTCGATAGTCCTAACGGTTCTCAAGATAATCACAAAAAACGAAATAAAACATGATAAATTAAGGTTTTACGGAAGCCGTGATTTCAGAAAAAAAATTGTTTAAACAAACAACGGCTGATTTTCCTCATTTTTAAATGCTAAAGAAAACTAAAATTAGAAATTTATTCTAGTATTCACCATTCTTTAAATATAATGAAAATAAGAACGGGGAAAATCAGAAAAAACACTTTTTGCCTTTGAAAATTAATTTTTTCAAGATAATTGTTCAAGCATTGTGCAAAATCATATAGATCACTTTTTTAACATGTGAGATATGAATGCAATGCGTTCTTTAACTCTGAATCCAAAGACCACTTGAATTTGCCGATAGTCCTAACGGTTCTTGATATAATCACAAAAACGCAGAAAAAATTTGGCAAATTAGGTTTTTATGGAATCCGTAATATTAAAAAAAACTCGTTTAAACAAACAACAGCTAATTTTTCTCATTTTTAAATGATAAATAAAAATAAAATTAGAAATTCATTCTAGTATTCACCATTCTTTACATATAATTAATACAAGAACGGGGTGAAATGAAAAAAAAACAACACTTTTTTGCCTTTGAAAATGAATTGTTTTATGATAATTGTTTAAGCATTGTGCAAGATGATAAAGATTATTCTTTAAAACTTGTAAGACATGAATTCAATGCGTTCTTTACATCTGAATCTAATGACCACCTCAGTCATTTGACAGTCCTAACAGTTCTCAAGATAGTCACAAAAAACGAAAAAAAAAACATGGTAAATTAGGGTTTTACAGAAACCGTGATATTTCAGAAAAAAATTTGTTTAAACAAACAAAAGCTTATTTTCCTCACTTTTAAATGCTAAAGAAAACTAAAATTTGAAATTCATTCTAGTATTCACCATTCTTTACATATAATGAAAACAAAAACGGGGTTAAATGAAAAAAAAAACATTTTTTTGCCTTTGGAAATTAATTGTTTTATGATGATTGTTTAAGCATCGTGAAAAATGGTGAAGACTATTTTTTAAAACATGTAAGACATGAATTCAATGCGTTCTTTAAGTCTGAATCTAACAACCACCTCAATCATTCGATAGTCTTAACAGTTCTCGAGATAGTCACAAAAAACGGAAAAAAACATGATAAATTAGTGTTTTATGGAAACCGTGATATTACAGAAAGAAAATTTTTTAAACAAACAAAAGCTTATTTTCCTCGCTTTTAAATGCTGAATAAAAAAAAATTGGAAATTCATTCTATATTCACCATTCTTTACATATAATGAAAACAAAAACGGGGTACTTTTTTGCCTTTGAATATTAATTTTTTTATGTCAATTGCTTAAGCATCGCACGAAATGATATAGATCATTTTTCAAAACATGCAAGAAATGAATTCAATGCATTATTTAACTCACAATCCGATAACCACCTCAATTATTCGATAGTCTTGATTGTTCTCGAGATAATCACAAAAAAACGAAGAAAGAATATGGCAAATTGGGGGTTTTACGGAAACAGTAATATAAAATAAAATGAACTTGTGTAAACAAACAACAGCAGATTTTCCTTGTTTTTAAATGCTAAAGAAAACTGAAATTATAAACTCATTCTAGTCTTCACCATTCTTTAAATATAACGAAAATAAGAACGGGGTAAAATAAAAAAAAACACTCTTTTGCTCTTGAAAATGAGTTGTTTTATGATAATTTTTTAAGCATTGTGCAAAGTGATATAGATCATTTCTTAAAACATGTAAGACATGAATTCAATTTTCAATCAACTAATTAAGATATTTAACTTCTCTTTTTTTTATTCTAGTGAGGGACTTCTCACCCTTTCAAATCCCGCAGGAAAAACTTGAAAAATGTGAAAATTAACAGAATAACGGTGATTTGTCTGAAAATAAAAAATTCTCATTTTATTAAAAAAATACGACAGACATGAAAAAAGTGCACACATAAAAGTTACTGCTCTTCAAAAGATCTACGAAAAGTTTGATAACCACTCTTCAGGATTTTCCACCGTTTTCGAAGTACATGCACATATATGCATTTGTTTGAAAAAATTACTATTTTTGTTTCCGGTATCTTGAAGTACACATGTGTGAGCTGTCGGTTTTTACTATTTTTCAATGAAATAATATTATTAACCATAGACATTCTAATAATTTATCACTTCATTTTTGCAAAATTCTCGAAAATTACTGTCTCTTTGAATAAAAAACCAACATTTTTTGCGAAATATTTGTAGATTTTTTAAAGCACCTTTACTGCGTAAACTTCTTTCGAACTTCGCGTATTTTTGTTAAGTAATTGAAAATTTTTAATTTAGAAAAACCCCGTCAATTTATTAATTTTCAAAATTTTTGAAATTTTGAAAGATTGAGAAATCCCTTATCGGAGTCAAATATGAAAAATTGAATATCCTGATTATTAGTTTTAAACATATAGCATTTGAAAAAAGTTGCCACCATTCTTTTCAAAATAGAAAATTTTAAAAAAGTTTTTGGCACAAGGTGTAAAAAGTGTTTTAATGCTAAAAGGACGCTACACACCAAATTTCATGTTAATGCAACAATTATAGCAAAATTTAAGTTTTATCATTTTTTTTAGTAATGGTCAAAATTTAGGGTTCGAGCTTTCATTTTAGGCATTTCTCGAAAAGTTTCGACTTCACGTTAGTGTTTTATGCATTCACAGAGTAAAAAAGTGTCTTTCTTTTTTTGACTATTTACCCCGTTCTTATTTACACTATATTTCAAGAACGGTGAATACTAGAATGAATTTATTTTTTATTTTTTTCAGCATTTAAAACCAAAGAAAATCACTTATCGTTTTTTAGGAAAGCAGGGTGATCGTTTTAATCGATGAAAAAATTCCCGGTGATTTCCCGGTTTTTTCCCGGTTCGCAAAAATTTGTCACGGTCATTGAAATTAAAAAATTCGAGTTCTTAAAGCTGAAAATATTTTTATTTGAAGTAATCATAAATGAAGTGCAAATTAAAGTACTTGAAGTGGAACTCTTCTGAATTTTAAAGTTTCAAAATCGAAAATAACAAATTTTTAATTTACATATTTTTAATTCAAATGCTCAATAATTCAGACGTACCAAATAGAAGCTTTCAACACTTTTCAATTGAAACATCTTGAGTTTCAAATGTTTCACAAAGATTCCAAAAGATTTCAGAAGATTTCAATAATTTCGCAAAAGCTTCAAATATTTCAAAAATTTCGCAAAGACTTCAATAATTTAAAAGATTAAAAAAAATACAGAATATTTCACAACGATTAAAAAAATTTCACAAAGATTTCAAAGATTTGAACGAGTATAAAAGATTTAAAAAGAGTTAACAAAGTTTTTTAAATTTTCTAAAGATTTCAATGATTCCAATAGAATTCAAAGATTCCAAAATATTTCAGAAGATTTCTAACATTCCGCAAAGATTTCAGAAACATTTCAAAAATTTCAAACGAGTTAACACAGTTTTTAAATACAACACAAAGATTTTAATGATTAAATAAAGATTTCAAGAACTTCACAAAGATTTCAAAGATTTCGCAAAAATTTTAAAGATTTCAGGAAGGTTTCCAAAATGTCTGGTAAAGCGTGGGGGTCTAAGGATCGTGTTTAAATTGCGGCAAAAGTTCCGAATTACTTATGTATTATTTATATTTCTTAAAATTTTACAATAAATTCAGTACTCAAAATTGTGAAGTGGATTTTTGCAATTCTGTTTTCCCTGAACTCTGAGAGAAATTAATTACAGTATATTATAACATAAACAATTTCAAATTAAATGTCGCTAAACTGCAAAATTTTAAACTTTCATAAATTAAACAGTTCAAAGATTTCTGGTTAAAAATATATAAAAACGCTATCATTTTCAATGATCTAAAATGAAGAATAAATCAATACATTTTTAAATGTTCAATGTTATATAATTTTAAGTAATTTTAAGTTAGAAACAATAAAAATTGAACGATTGATTTTTTTTAAATTTAACACTTTTTAGATAAGAAATTAAATTATTTTAATTTTAAGTCATTTCAAATTAATAGTTGTTTAATTGTTATTTATAATTTAAAATTTAACACTTTAACTTACAAATTAAAAATTGTTGATGTGGAAAAATTAAAACCGTAACATTCAATGTCTAAATGTAGCACTCTGAAATTTCAACGATTCAAGGCTTTCTATTTCAAATAATTCAGATTTGAATGGTTTAATTTTAAATTTTTGATTTATAATTGCTCAGTTTAAATGTAAGGTCAACTACTGCTAAATATCAACAGAAAAATAAATTTTCAATTAAAAATTTTCAAATTGAATGGGTTAATAATGGAATATTTTAGACTGAAACAATATAGGCTTTCGAATTGAAACCATTCAATTTTTATTTAAAAACCTGTAAATTGTTTAATTTTGAACAGATTCAGAATCGTCTCATAAAATCATTAATTAATTTATGTTTACAGATAATCAACTTAAAAACGTTTCTTATCAAAAATTTTCAATTTCAAACGCTTTGAATTTTTAAATGTTTAAGTCTAAAAAACTGCATTTTAAAATTCTTTAAAGTGAAAATGGACGCTTAAAAATGAAGACCTAAAATAGGAAATTCTTGAAGTGAAACATTTTATAAATACGCATTGTAAATTGAATGATTTCATAATTGAAAAAGTTAATAATTGAACGTAACATTTGAAAAAATTGAAATCGAACTTACTACAAGTGACTGGATAGATTTTTCTTCTAAAAATTTGTAAAATTCCCGGTCAAAAAATAAAATCATTGTCGTTTCCCGGCTTAGCACCCACCCTGAAAAAGGTTATTATTATTTTTTTAATATCATGGTTTCCGTGAAAACCTAATTTTTCATGTTTTTTCTTCGTTCTTTGTAACGATCTCAAGAACCGTTAGGATTATCGGAAAATTGACAAGGTCGTTGGATTCAGAAACAAAAAACGCATCGAAATCATGTCTTACATGTTAAAAAAACGATCTCTATCACTTTGCACAATGATTAAAAAATTATCATTAAAAAATGAAATTGTAAATATCTTTTAAGTAAGAGCTGGTGGACACAAATGGAGGCTAGATCCAAATTCAGCGCAAAAAAGTACTTGGGAAATAATGTGTTTCATTTCACAGATACCTAGGTGACATTTTGATGACCAGTCGTGACCCTAAAACCATAAGGTCCTATCTTGAATTTTTAATTTCACTTGATTTTCACTTGCTCCGCATGTGAACTTCGGACGCTTATTTTTCTTGAATTTATAATGTAAATGTCCCGATTACTGCGCGCTTAGTATAACGTAACCTAAATATCCCGAAAAAAACATATGATTCCTATATATCAGATTCAAATTTCTGTTGTATCAACTTATAATAACGTTTTTCTATCGCATTATTGCGAAAAAAATTATTTTTATGCCGGGAGTTAATATTAATGAATAAATTTTCAAGTCCATGCCTTATCCCGATTACTGGCTAATGTTAAACTTTGCTGACCGTGTGTCCCAAGTCGAATGTCCCCATTCCTGGAAAGTACTTTTTTTCCACATTACACAAGACATACAGAGATATTATTCATAGAGAGAAGGTTTTTTTATGAATAATACGTTATTAGATTAATTTTGCTTCCTCGTAGAGGAAGCTTTGTAATGGTGACAATTTCGAAAAATTTTAAATTCGTATAATTGAACGTTCCTCAATTACAAAATGTCAAATACAATGTTCTGATCAATTGTCCGGATGTGTGTGTAGATGTCACACTTTTTTGTGGACACGATAACTTGAAGACGGTTGCAGATAACCTGATAAAATTTAGTGGGCTTATTTCGAGCACTAATATCTCAAAACTGACCGAAGGATTTCTAAAAATATCTATTGCATTTTTTTTGGCACTTTATAATATATTAAAATTTGGTTTTTTATAGTAAAACTTTTTTCATTAACATAATTCAAAGTTGATGCAAGAAAATAAAAGATTCCTTAGTTGGAAACAAATCGATTGACCTATAATATCAATAAATTTTGGTAATGAATATGGAAGTTATGGTCATTTATAGTATTTGGAAAATAGGTTTTTTATAGTGAAATTTGTTTCAAACACATAATTTAAAGTTGATGCAAGAACGTAAAAAATTCCTTGGTTTGAGACGAATCGATTGACCTCTAATAATAATAAATTTTATTAAAGATTAAGAAAGTTATGGTCATTTATAGTATTTGGAAAATAGGTTTTTAAAGTAAAATTTTTTTCAGACACATAATTCAAAGTTGATGCAAGAACATAAAAAATTCAATGGTTCCAAACGAATCGATTGACCTATGATACTGATACATTTTATTTAAGAGTAAGAGTGTTATGGTTCTAACTGTAGTAATGCATAGTAATATAATAATGCTTCCTCTATGAGGAAGCAAACGTATTTGCTACCAGGAAGCAAAGTGCCCATGAAATGAGCACCATACAATTATAAATAAA
>JAUMHM010000078.1:9015369-9036419 GCA_032362435.1 Melikaiella ostensackeni
GTTGAGAGAGAGAACTAGTTGCACGGGGTAGAGAAGCGCCAAAAAGCCAAAAAATGACTCCGAAAGAAGGAGAATAAAGAAGTAATGTTTCGGAATTGAGATACAATATTAAGATTGATAGCGGTAAGAGGAAACGGAAACTCAGGACAAGGTCGTAAGCGTATAGGAGAATGCATAATGTTAAGACGATATTATAATATAGTTGGTAAGATAGTATATAAGGATTGTAGATAAGAAAATATGTATTTAATGGATCTGTAAAGACTCTTGAATCCGTAAAAGGGAGAGAGTATAAACAAATAAAGAGATATGCCTAAAAATAACCCAAAAATAGTCCCAAATTCAGGCATGAAAAAAATGTTCAAATTCCATTGTGGAGGAGCTAGCGGAACGAACCTACAATATTTCAAGTAGAATATTCTATGTTGGAAACATTTTAAGTCAACATTTGCGTTCAGAAGTGTTCTAACTTGAATTGTGAATGTTGAGATTCAACCGAAGGTTGGAATTAAAACAAGTAAATCGTAACAATGGAAAAATGTATATTTACTTTTATATAACATTTTTATAAAAATCAGTATATATTAATACATATTTATAAAAACGTATTGTATGCATCTATATATATAAAGCTTGATTAGTTTCCATTCGCAAATAATTGTAGCAAGTCTCGTTTCCCATATAGAGCCATTTGTCACCGTGCCTGCATTAGTTAAATTATTAAACTACCTGTTAGTTAGAACGTGGCTGATTTTTTTCTTCACCAATTTCTTAAAGTCAACTGATTTTTAGTCGCATTGCAATCAATTGTTTTTCAAATTCAATCAATTGTTATTAGAAAAATTCAACTAAATAGTAGTGAAAAATAATTTAAATATTTTTTTTGTAGTCAAATGTCATAACCCAAATGTAAAATTTGACTAATAATTAATAATAATAACCACCAGTGAATAATAACCCCCAGTGACTGGTGTTTTGATATTTAATTAGTTTTAATTTAATTTCAACTAATTCAGATTTATAAAAAATTCAAACCTCAATTGCAATTATAAATCATATTTCTGGCTATGAATTCCTTCAAATTACGTTCAGGAAGACGTATATGTTTTAGATTTTTTGTATGAAAAAAAATGTGTACCCTCATTTATAATTCAAGCATTTGATATACCTATATTTATCAAGAAAATATGTATTAGTAAAAAGTATATTATTATTGTTTTCAATTGCAAAGACTCTGGCTGATGGTTCTGTATGGACGCCAAATCTGAAGTTGAAAGATTTAGTATGCCTTTTAGTTGTTAATTAGACAAATAATAGATAATTATTAAGAAAAATAAACTAGATCATGTAAAAAACCATCTCGCTTCACGAATAGCACTGTTCAGAAGTGGAGTAACGTTTTTTTCCTTAGGAAACTGTTTCGCACTATAGTTTTTCAGACTCTCTTTATAGATTTTGCAGGACTCTTTTTCCGAGGAGCCGGACTGAAAAGCGTTTAAGGTCTTATATGAAATAAGTCACCCAACTTGAATTCCGACAAACTGCCGGATAGGATCGGATAAGATTCCTTCGAGCAAATAATTCGATTTTCTGTTTCCGGCGTCAGCTTGAAACCCCGATGCAGCTGAACAGAAAAGCGTTTTTGTTATGAGACAAAAAACAGTCACCCAACTTGTATCCCAAAAAGTTCCGGATAGGACAAGATAAGATTCCGTCGGGCAAATTATTCGATTTTCTGTTTCCGTTGTCGGCAAAAATTGGATTTAAAAAATTCCACGCTCATTATATAGTCCCGCTTTGTGATGATCAGTGTGCCAGTACCATGCCTCGGTGCCAGCGTGCCTGCCTGCTGCGCGGCTGTCTCGTTGTTTGAATATTCTTTAGCTCCTTTTTTTTCTTCAAGTGGGCGTTAAAAAAAACATAAACTAATAATTTTTAGTATCACTAATATTTTTTTCTTAATTTAAAACTCATTATCCACAATAATCGGACATTAATTAGGAAAATAATTTCGCCACTTTTCTGACTGAATTGGTATCTATATTTATTATGAAAAATAATATTAATTAGTAATATTATGGACTGTGGGCTGCAAAAAAATCAAACTAAATATCTTCTCCTCTGATATTCGTATTCGATTCTCTGTCTTGTTATGAACCGCATTCCAAAAGAGACAAAATCTGTATACCTGTGGTGTACTGATTTTCAGTTACACCCCGCCAAGTTGTTTCCTTTTGTCAATTAAATCCCTACGCGTTACTGTGTGTATTGGTTATGGACACAAACAATCACCCAACTTGTGTTTCAAATATTTACGGATACGACCGGATGAGGTTCCGTCAGGCAAATAGTTTGCTTTTCTGTTTTCTGCGTCCGCTTTGAAGCCGGATAGAGCCAGATAGAAAACTATTTTTGGACTTAGACGGAAACAGTCTTCTAACTCAAGTTCCAGCAAAGTGTCGGATATAGCCAGATAATATGCCGCTTTCGTTATGTCATCCCTAATAAAATTCGGATAGAGAGATAGATAGAGATTTCCTATGCTCCTACAAGATCTCGAAAAAGATAATTTTCTTTAGAGCACTTCTCCGGGTTTTGCAGTTTCGTTCCTACGTCCAATGGTGTCGCGACTGGTTTGGAATTTTCCACGTCAAATCTCTTTAACAAATTTTGGACGTACATTTTCTACGTGCTTCCACTTTTTCTTTTTATGTGTGAATTCTCAACATAGGCAGTGGGTTATCTTTCCCAGATTTTTCACGTCGAAAGTTGTATTTTACATTCTGTTTGAATTCTGACATTCATTTAAGGTTGCTTAAAAACAATAGAATGCCATCAACATATGCATTTACATGAATCCTTCCGAGGTGCATTTTGATGCTGAACACGAATCTGCCTTTCATTTATTGCAATAGTTCTAATGGTTCTTGAAATTGTTTCGAAAAATTGAAAAGAAATGGAAAAAATGCATAAAACATTCACGAAAAATTGAATGTGCTCTATTTTAGTTAATACCATATTTAGTTTTCTAATATGATGTAGATATCAAGATATCAAGAAAATTTTGCACTCCTGTTTTCAAACGGGTTAAAGTATGGTGACACATCAGCCCATGAGGGTCGTCTGATAAGTAAGGCAAGTTTCCCGCTAGATGGCATCAAAATGAACTTTGTAGTATATGGCCAAGAAAAAGCACTCTTTAAACTAACCTCTACTAAGCCTTAGCCAAAACCGATGCTTAGTTTGCATTTGGAATAGGTTTGAAGTGAGCGTGTCAGTAGTTTTTGAAAAAATGGAGAAAGAAGAGTTCCGTGCAGTGATAATACATTTTTATTTAAAAATTGGACGGCCGTGCAGATCAAAGCCGAGTTAGGCGGAGTTCACGGGTTGTCTGTTCCTTCTTTGAATATGGAAGATCGCCGAATCAAAGTGCGTAAGTTTTTGAAGGCTGTGGGAATCTCTGATTAACGAGTCTATAACATTTTGCACGAAAAACTGGTGATCAAGAAGGTGTGCGCAAGATGGGTGCCGCGATTGCTGACTCCTGATCAAAAGCGCAGTGTTTGACGGAGTTTAATTGGGATTTGCAGGACTTTTTGCGTCGATTCATGACTGTGGACGAAACATGGATCCACTACTTCACACCCGAGACGAACCAGCAGTTACAGCAGTGGGTACTGCCTAGTGAAAGTGCGCCAAAGAAGGCGAAGGCGGTTTTGTTAGCTGGAAAGGTGATGGCCACAGTATTTTGGGATTCCCAAAGAATTATCCTTAATGAATACTTGGAGAAGGGTAAACTATAACTAAAACGTACTGATATCCGCTATAAATGCTTTTAGCAACAAACTCTTATACCTCTACTTCCTTTGACCAGCTTGGGGATCCTAACCTCAACCTGTCAAACGACCTAGAAATGTTTTCTGATCTTCGAAAATATTTCTAAGTCACCCAAACCCGTTTCTGCGCAGCCATCCCGCGTCGATGAGATCTTTTATCGACAAAAGTATTTCCAAGTTCGTCCAGTGATGTGATTGGCCGCGCCAGTCAAAAATATACTGCCAATAACAGCAACTGTAGGAAATGTTCCCTCGTTCACGAGACTCGGTATCTCTCCTACGTTAGCGACACTCTGGAAGTCCCTACTCTTTTCTGGCCTCGTTGCCAGGAAGACCGGCGGCATCGAGGATTAAAGCGACACCGGAGTTCCAGTTCCTCCTAATAGAGAGAAACTTCGTCCCGAAAAGGGACATCGACTTCCTCTCCCAAAACCTTGGAAGTCCGACTCCCAAACCCGAACTTAGAGTATGGGTTTTTGGCTCTTAGTGGGACAGGAGCCACATACCGCATCCGACAGGGATTTCCTACGGTAGTTTCACTAAGCTGGTTTCTTCCACAACCTGCTACCTTCATAGTCTTTGGAGTAAAGAGACCAAACCCCAACACTTTCCCTCGAGACCTGTCAACAAGCGAGCAACATCCGAGACCGACTCGACTGCCAGACCCAATCGGCTCGAACACTCCGTACCTGGACTAGAGTCCCGGTCGAGGATCCTGGTTCGAAACTCCACCTACCTCCCCGAAAAAGATGGAAGCGGAAGAGTTACGTCAATGGTGCCCGGGAGATGAAACCCTTTCCCCGGAATGGGCATTGCTTTTGGAGATTGATTCTGCGTCTTCCTAGACCTCGACTCCATCGTCAAGTCCCCAAAATAAGAATAAAGAGCCTCGACCACGTAAAAACGTGATCATAATCCCCCGGCGGGAACGATCTGTTACGATTGGCACCCAAAGTGGGGCCCTGAGAAGAAAATAAGAATATTTTCTATCCAATCTCTGCTATTACCTACCCAACCTTATATTCGACCTTCTCATCCCTGTTTTTAACTGACATGGCAAATAATCGCTGCACAAGAAAGAATCGACGACGATCCAAAAACAAGACCCATCTTCGTCGTTACTTACAAATTTAAGTCGTCAATTCTCCTTACACCGAATCCCAGCTTAAATTACCCGATTTACATGAAAACATCAGATAGGGTTCACAGATATTTCGCCCAGCACCTTACCTTCCGGAATCACCCCAAAAAAAGATAAAATCAGTGGTTGTACGTGTTCCTGCAAACTACTTATACGCATTCACTTCCAGAAGTGAAAAAACACCCGGTGGCGCCCATGAATAAGCAAACTCCCTCTCGATACAATCTTCATTCCTGCCAGTCTTTGAACCCAGAATCCATTTTTGAAGAGGGCGAGAATTCGAATTCATTTGCCAGTGACGACCCTTTCCTCGGACTTGGTCCCTGTGGCACAGCCATCTTTGGTAAAGAATGATCGGACGAAAAAAAAATCCACCCTCTGTGGCGCATTCATCGATGAACCCCCAAAATAAGTCAGAAATCTTAATCCTGAGATTAATCCACAAGAAAATCCCCAGGATCTACTAAATCCTAGGAGGAATCCTCTGGATCAGCCGAATCCTACGAAAAACTGTCCAGAACCAATGAATCCCATAGTAGATCTCTAAGATCCAGGAAATTCTATGGTGAACCCCAAAACCCCGGAGTAAATCCTCAATACCAGCAAAACACTGGGAATTATTATCCGGCTCCACCTTATTGACCGCCTTACGGAGCTTGGCAGGCTTTTCGTACTCCCTTAAATGCCATCTGAATCGAGATTGCCTTGAGAAAACCAAACCAAGTCCCTCTTTCAAGCTTAACAATTCCAATCAGGAAAACTGGAGGCGCCACCGCCCCCAGCTATCCCCTGATAAAATTACAAACCACATATAGACTTTTCCGGTTTGTCCCTCACTTTCTAGTTGTTCTCAACTATCAAGAAATTTTCGCCCTCTTCGATTGTGCTTCCACAGACTGTTTCGTGCACCCCTAGTATTAAACTAACTTCCAACTCAACAACATGAGGTCTTGTCACGAAAAAGTCGAAGTGGCAAGAACCGGAAAATTTCTCAAACCTCTGGAATTCGTGGAATTAAAATTTGCGATTGACGATCACAAAATGAAAACCACCTTCTTGGTTAATGATGAAATTAATGAACTCCTTATCTTCCGTGATTCATGGATGGAAGAACAAAACGCCATCTATGATAGGAACCAGAAATGCATTTTCTCAGGCAAACAATTGCGTTTCATCATTTATTGTAGAGGTGCCTCACCCCCACCTATCATCAGAAATCTCGAAATCTTAGAAGCCTTATCAGATGTTCCCGTGCCCTACTTCTGACGATTCCAAGAAGTCTTTCAACTATTTCAGTCAATCGTCAACCCGACCAGAATTCCTAACTAAACTCAATCTACCGAACACCGGATCGAGGTTTCGAATACCCAACCGTTTCGTTTGCGTCCCTAATCTTATTCAGAAGAAAAAAGAAACATTATTTGGAAATAGGTGCAACAGATGTTGCCACACATGAGATGTTGTCACTACGGTAGATACTTTCCAAGAGTTCCCACATATACAAGATACACTCAAGGATCTTGATAACGCCCGTGTTTTCTCAACCATCGATCTCCATAATGGTTACTGACTAGTCCCCATGGAAGAATCCTCTAAAAAGTATACTGCCTTTACTCTCTCACAGGGGGGTACTTACCAATTTCGGGTAGTGCTCTTCGGCCTTAAAAGTGCTCCTAGCACTTTCCAAAAATTGATGTCGCAAATGTTCTCGTTGTGTTCATCAACGTGATGTGCCTCGTTGACATAATCATCTATTTCCAAACGTGGGAAGAGCATCTCCGTCATGTTGGTCTTGTATTGAAACGACTTAACATGCGCGGCCTTGAATGCTCTTTAGAAGAAAGTTGATGCGGGAAAACATCAACCGACTACCTTGGTCACATCGTCACCACCGGAATTAACTACCCCCAGAGCGAGCATATCAATGTCATACTCGAGACGAACCCCTCTACTTCCAAGAACGCCTTACAAAAATTCGTTGGTGTCTGCGGGTGGGTTCAGGCTAATGTTCCACATTTTTCCACTACTGCCGCACTCTTTACCAGCCTGCTTGGGAAACAGAGTGGACGCTGGAATTGGTCCTAGGAGGCGGAACGCGCTTTTCAGAATATCAAGATTCTATTTAGAGAGCCTTCGCAGTTTGCACGTCCCATCCCTGGACTCCCTTATACGCTCCAAACTGATAGCAGTACAGTGGGAATGAGGTCTGTTCTCTTTCAGGCAGATGCCGATTCCATTCGAAATATTATTTGTTACGCTAGCGCCAAGTTCTCTCTCACCCAAGTTGGATATGAAAAAAAAGAACGAGAATGCTTCGCTATCATTTGGGCTCTTAATAATTTTTTTCCCTATCTACGAGGACGTCCGTCCGTCCTTATAACCGACGACGAGGCCATAGCTTGGCTTTACCGGGCTAGACACTCGCGGTAAACTAAGATAATGGGCCTGCCAATTAGAGTATTTACCATAGATTGATGAGTGTTTATTGCCCCTTGAAGATAAATATTCTTCGTACCAACAGCAACCGTGTTTAGTTACCATAAAGACCTACGACCTTCACGACGAGCTTATTCACGCTGAACAAACTGACGAAGTAATTTGTGGACCCGTCTCCGAATGGAAACAGCTAGCTTCCTCACAAGTTCACACGAAAAAGGAAGCTGCCCTTTTCCAACAGCATACCCTTAACGAAGCCGGACTTTGGAAAGCCAATGAGCAAAACCCTTCCACATGGCTCTACTACCTCCCCGACATTTCCCGCGAATTAGTTTTTCACGAATTTTACGATTCTGGAATCGCCGCCCACGCCGGCGTGGACGAAACTCTACGGACCATCCAACAGCGCTTCTTCTGGCCCAAGATGAAAGAGAACGTCAGAGAATATGTCTAAAGTCTAAGGCTTTGCACCTGCTGTAAACCACAGAGAACCTCCCATCGTGATCAGCAACGACCACGAGAACCAAGAAATCCATGGGAGGTCGTAGCCCTTAATCTTATGGGACTCTATCCTCGATCAGCTGGAGGAAAAACTTTTCTTCTCGTAGTGACTGATCTCTTCACAAAGTGGGTTGAGGCCTTTCCCCCAGGAAATGATTAAGCCTCACAGATCATCGCCACAGTAGAACGTAAGGTGTTTAATCGCTACGGATTCCCTAAATCCCTCTCTACTGATAATGGACCTCAGTTCATGGGTGAAACCTGGGTGGAGGCTTGTCAAAAATGGTCCACCTCTTGCTGGACCACCCCCACGTATCATCCTCGAGCCAACCCAACTGAGCGTTATGACCAGGACCTCAAAAAAGGAATGAGGTTACGCCTCACGCTTCGCCCTCATAAAAATTGGGATCTGAAAACTCCCCAGATCCTCTATAATTCTCGAACGAGGCGCGATGCCGCAACAGGTCTTACTCCCAGCGAAGTGCTTTTCGGTGAAAATCTAAAACGACCAGGTGAGTGAACTTTTTGAAGTTCACTCACTCCCCCCTTATGATCTAAGGACCTCCAAGTCTAACAGGTGAGGAAAAACTAGGCCCAATATTTGGAAGTCAATGCCCCAAAGGATGAGAGTAAGACACCTCCGCAATATAAGCCTGGAGATCGGGTATTCGTTCGAAACCACCAGCTTTTCGACGCCCACAAGAGTTTCAACGCCCACAAGAGTTTCAACGCCGCCCCAAACGATGGATTCCCAAACCGAGTCCAAATTTCCTCCAGAGAACGTTAGCCCGGCCGTCAGGAATTAGAATTCACTTCATCAATCAACGACTCCCATGTCGACAATAGAGAGGAACCAAGCGAAGGCCCAGGCTACCAATCCTCGCAACCACCGCCTTGTCAGGCAGTAGGACAGCTTCCCGAATCTGTATCCCACTCCTTCCCTAGAGCCTACCGAAGGCATAGGGGAAGACCCAGGAAGACGTCCAAACAAGATTCGCAGGCTAGTTCAGAAATAAAAGACCCTCCGGCTCTGAAATGCCGTCGAGTGCGGCCTAAAAAAGGGCTGGAGGTCAATCCGTTGATCCCTTCAAAAAGACCCTTCGCCTCTAAAACACCGCCGAGGGCGGACCAGAAAAAGGCCCGAGCACATTTTATCAATGGAGCCCGAAAATCTGAAATTAACCTACAATCCCGATTTAACACCTGAGATAAGCGCGTCCGCTACCATTAACGTCAAGGAAATTGAGAATCGTGGTGTAATCACGGTTTTTACCAACGGAGATGCGTCGGAAATGATACTCCCCAGGCTCGAGCTGGAATTGGCGCCTACTTTGAAGACCTGTCCATCCCTGCCATCTCGCGATCTGCCTCTGGGAAACAATCTTGCAACGCCGCAGAAATACAAGCCGTCACTGTAGCTGCCCGACGTGCTAGAAAAGCTGGCGTGAAGAAACTCCGGATCTGTACGGAAGACGACGTAGAGCAGCAAACCGAACACCCGTCGCGGGAGCCGCGCCACAATCATTAACCACGAAATTAGATCTTAAGCACTTTGTTAGTTTTTAGTTTTTTCTATTTTTAGGTGAATCGCCAATATATAAGTTTTTCCTCAATTACGGTTTAGACGCCCAAGCTGGAAAAAGACCCTGTGGAATTGATATCTGCTGAATTGCTTTTAGCAACATCATCCCAGACCTCTACTTTCTTTGACCAGCTTGGGCATCCTCGCCTCAACCTGTTAAACGACTAAGAAATGTTTTCTAGTCTAGGAAAATATTTCTAAGTCTCCCAAACCCGTTTCTGCGCATTCACGTCGTGTCGATGAGATCTTTCATCGACAAAAATATTTCCATGTCCGTCGAGTGATGTGATTCGTCGCGCGAGTCGGAAATATACGGCCAATTACAGCAACGCTTGAAAATGTTTCCTCTCTCGCGTGACTTGGTATTTCTCCCACCTTAATGATACTCCGAAAATTCCCACTCTTCTGGGAAGAGCCAATACCCGACGGCGAAGTAATGTGATTGCACGGCGAGCCACCAGCCGGGTCTATGAAGATGCGTGTCAGAGCGCAACTAACCTCAGTTGCTCAGTTTAGTTTTATAGCTTCATTATTTCATGCATGCCCCTTTTTCAGGAAGACCGGGGGCATCGAGGATTAGAGCGACACCAGAGTTTCAGTCCCACTCGATGGAGAGAAACTTCGTCCCGAAAAGGGACATCAACTTCCTTTCCCAAAACCTTGGAAGTCTGACCCCCAAACCTGAACTTAGAGTATGCGTTGTTGGCTCATAGTGCGACATGAGCCACATACCGCATCTGACAGGGATCTTCTACAGTAGTTTCACTAAGCTAGTTTCCTCCACAACCTGCTACCTCCATGGTCCTTGGAGTAAAGAGACCAAACCCCAATACTTTCCCTGGAGACCTGTCAGACTCTACCTGGACTTGAGTCCCAGTCGAGGATCCTGGTTCGACACTCCACCTTCCACCTCGACGAAGACGTAAACGGAAGTGTTATGTCAATGGTGCCCGGAAGATCAGACCCTTTCCCCGGTATGGACATCGCTTATGGAGATCGATCCTGAGTCATTCGAGACTTCGACTCCATCGTCAAGTCCCCAAAAGGAGCATAAAGAGCCTCGACCACGTAAAAACGTGATCATAACCCCCGGCGGAAACGATGTGTTATTCTAAGAGACAGCAACGCATGCGACTACGATTACGGTGGATCACAAAACGCATAGAGACTCCGCCTTTATTTTGTGTCCAGTCCTTTTATGGACTATATTTCATCGCTCCTTCAGCATAATAACGGGTTCTTTTTAGGACCACCAATTGCTTCTGAACGAAGGACCTAACCCTATTTCCGAACTCTTCTTCAGTTAAGAGTTATTTTCCCACTTGCTGTTATTAGTACTATGCATTACTATTGGACCGTTTGAAAGACTGTGGGAAGAGATTCTCGTCCAATGAAAAAGTAATCGATGCCGTAAATGCGTTTTTGCAGACCTCGAGAAATCTTACTTTTCTGAAGGGATGAAAAATTGGAATCTTACTAGACTAAGTGTGTAGCCCTCGAAGAGGACTGTGTTGAGAAATGAGGTCAAAATTAATAATATAAATATTTTTACCTGCCTTTTCCCAAACTTATCAAACGCACCTCGTATATGCTTCAAGACACTCAAATGATCTTTTACTGAGTTTTCTGATATTTAAATTCTTTTTACATATTGTCTGCCATACTGGATCAGCCATTTTCCATCAGGGTAAGTAACTTTTGAGTGTTTTGACGCATATACGTTGATGCGTCACTGAACTTTGACCCATTCAGAAATAGGAGCGTGTATTTTTCATGATATCTCAAGAGCGGATGATCCAAATACAAGTTTCTTATCAGATTATTGTTTGTCATAAAAACAAATGTGACTTTAGTTCATATTAGAAATCTAAATGTTAACTAAAATAGTGCACGTTCAATTTCACGTGAATGTTTTCCCTTCTCTTACCTAGTTTTTTGAGATTATTTGAAGAACTGGTGTAGCTATTGTAAAAAGGTGATATTTGAAATCTAAATTAAGAAAAGCACCGAAATTACCTGATGGATGTCTTAAAAATTTTCGTTCTGATCCCTGAAAAAATGGCTAGAAAGTTTTTTATTATTCAATCGAGTTTCCAACATCTATAAACCACGCGTGATGTCAACAAATGGAGAGCAGATTGTTGTTCAGTATTAAAAAATACTTAGGAAACGACATTTTGCAGTCAACGGGAACATGAGTCATGTTTGTTGACCAGTGTGATTTCTGGCAGTCAATTTTTTATCATATCTAATTTATCATCATAATTGATTTAATTGACGGGAATTCACTAGGTTGGAGTGTCTCGGATTTTAATGGCAGATCTAAAAAATAAATAAAGAAGTAGTTACATAAAAATATCAATTTTTAAATATTTTGAACATATATTGATGAATTGTACATTATTAATAAAAAAATGTATTACAAATGATTAGAAATTATGAATAGGTCTTTGATAATATTGAGGATTCTTGACTCAAACGTGCAGTTACGTTAACTATAAAGCAATTTTTTATACTTGATGATATAAAGGTTACAACAATATTTTAAACATTTTCGGCAACTACCCTGGAAAATTACATCGTTCAAGAATATTTTATTTTTCGAATTTTTTAATATCAAAAATAATTTAATGAATAATTTTGTAATATTTTAATTATCAGTTTGAGTTGAAATGTTTTCGCATGATGTATATTGTATACTCTTATGTACTATAGTATCCACGGATATTAGGGTAGTGTGAAACGTAAATATAGGAATGTAAGGTAAATGTCCCGATTACTGCGCGCTTAGTATAACGTAACCTAAATATCCCGGAAAAAACATATGATTCCTATATATGAGATTCAAATTTCTGTTGTATCAATTTATAATAACGTTTTTCTATGGCATTATTGCGAAAAAAAATTATTTTCATGCCGGGAGTTAATATTAATGAATAAATTTTCAAGTCCATGCCGTGTCCTGATTACTGGCCAATATTAAACTTTGTTGACCGTGTGTCCCAAGTCGAATGTCCTCATTCCTGAACAGTACTTTTTTTCACATAACACAAGACATACAGAGATATTATTCATAGAGAGAAGGTTTTTTTATGAATAATACGTTATTAGATTAATTTTTTAATTTATAATGGTATTTATTCAACCATTATGAAGTATTTATGTCAATCATTTTCACTTAACCTGTTAAAACATTTTATTAAAACCATTAATAAAATCATTTTTGAATGTCATTAAAATTTTAAAATCATTATGAAATTATCATTCCTAAAAGCAATGTGCGAAAGTCTATGAAAACCATTTCAATTTATAGAAATGATTTCAATTTGAACATTTTTATTGAAACTTATTTCTCATGAAAAAAATTATTCTCTTTGTATTTTGTTGAATGCGAAATTATACATTCAATTGTTGAAGTATTGTTTTCAGTCATTTATACCTAAATACACTTAATTTTTTAAGTTTTTCACTTTTAAACACGTTAAATGTTTCTTTTGCAAAAAAAGTTGAGGTTACGTTATGTTTACATTAGTCACTGAAGTAATTTTCGCAAAAAACTGATGAATATATACTAGATAAGTACAATTCATACGTGAGAGAATACATTACCCTTATCAATGACCAAATCGATCCCGAAAATAATACAGCTGTACCATTCGACGCTTTCTTATAATGCGACAGATATGCACTGGCCTGTGTTTGATCCACTCAACTGTCACGCACTGCCGAGTTACTGCGCGGTCGTTCAGTACCCCAGCAAGAAGCATTTTCAGTGTCCTGATAATTGGACACGCTGATTTATTTTAAACTGTGTTACCAAATACTTTTTTTCCTTTTTGTAAGTGTAGACAATATTCTGCCAATTGCCTGTTTCTTAACCAATCTGTTAATCGAAGTATGGGACCTCGTCATTTAGTAAACGCTCCGACTTTTACATCATTTTTAATTAATAAAAACCTTATATTTTTGTGTGAAATTTTTTACAAAAGCTACCATAGACTTAAATAACGTATTTAGAAGCAGAAAATTATCTTATCAGTTATATAAAGCCTAATAAAACTACAAGCCTTACTTACAAGGGGAGAAAGACAACTGTGAATTTTAGTTTCGGATCATAATATTTTTTAATGAAAGCTCATTACCTGAGCATTAATTTGCTAAAGCAGTAATATGCACTTTTTCGCCTTTTTTGAGAAAATCGACTTTGAAATATTGGCCACAACGTTAATAAAGTTTGGCGAAAAACATTTGCGATCGGCCGGTAGCTCAGGTAGTAGCGCTTTGGCTTCATAGACGGAAGATAGCGTGTTCAATTCTCGCTACCTGCACTTTTTTTTCTTCTTTTCAAAATGTTCATATATACCTGTATAATGTCCTTCAATAATCATCACAAATTATGCAAATAATTATTTCTTAATGCTTTTTTCACGGAAAAACTGACTTTTTTGACTGTATCATGCTTTTCGCAAACAAATCAAAGAAATATTCCCTTCCTAGAATGGAATATGATATTTTTTCAACTTTTTCTATGGAAACAGCTACAAGTAAAACACAATTTAAAAAATAAAATTCAATTATATACAAATATTCGTTTAATGTGTCACTGTTCTGTTTGAAAATTATGACTAAAAATACCATTTTTGGTTTAAGAAACCTCGTTCATGCTTCTAATATTAAATATATTTGGTAAAAATTATACACAAAATTAATAACATTCAAAGAAAATGAATTTGTTCGAAAAAAACACGATAAAGTTAAAAAAGTCCGTTTTTCCGTAAAAGAAGATTACATTTATAAACATTTTAATAAATAAAAAATAAGAAAGTGTAGGCAGCGAAAGTCGAACATGCAACCTTCCGGCTATGAAGCCGAAGATCTAATACCTGAACTACCGGCTAATCGGAAATGTTTTATGGCAAACTCTATTTGACGTGAGGTAAGTATTTCAAACTCGATTTTTTCGAAAACAGCGAAAAAGTGCATATTACTGCTTTGGCAAATTAATACTCAGGTAATTAACCTTCATTAAAAAAATTATGAACTGAAACTAGATTTCACAATTGGCGGTCTCCCCCTGATAGGACTCAATGTTTTTGCTGCTTTTATACTAACTGGTTATGTAGAAGTAAAAAATTGGGTTTTGTGGGTTGAATCAGAACCCATCTATTCAGATTATTCCATTTTTCAAAGAAAAAAAAGGGTAACAATCCAAAGCAATAACACATTTCTAAAAATTGCTAACTTCCTCAAATTTGTATACTAAATTTAAATAAAAAAAGATATCTTTTCGTAAATTGAGTTAATCATTAATACCTCAGTTAAAAGAAATCTTAACAGTATTCAAAGGTAACCCTGCAGATGGTACAAATCTTTGCTCAATCTTTCTCTTTTAAAATTTCTTAAAAATCGAAATGAAATCTACTTTCTTATGAAAATTTTTTGTGTACTCAAAAAGAAACACCCTAATAGTTCACAAATAAAAAACAGACTTCGAAACTACTCGCATCTACGGCTCATTAGGGACAAATGTACAATAAATGTACAACAGAAAAGAAAAGAGGAAGAAAAGGAAAGAATAAACCAAACCAACCTCTCACTTTTTTTTTCTCCGTCTTTTTTATGCTACTGGGGATCAACATGTTTCGAAGTCATCTGGGGCAATTTATAGGAAAACTACAGATATACCATAAATAATGAAATCTATATTAAGTAAATTCAAATATTACATGAAAATAAATATTAAATGTTGTTTGGTTTCAGTTAATATTTGAATTTAGTTGATATAGATTTCATTATTCATAACTGTAGTTTTCCCATAAATTACCTCTGATAAGGAATCTAAATTGACTTCGAAACATGTTGGTCCCCAGTACCATAAAAATGACGGAGAAAAGAAAGAGTGAGAGGTTGATTTGGTTGACTCTTTGCTTTTCTCCCTCTTTTTTCTTCTTTGTTGTACATTTATTGTACATTTGACTCTAATGAGCCGTAAAAGCGGGTAGTTTCGAAGTTTATTTTTGATTTGTGAACTTTTTGGGTGTTTCTTTTCCAGTACACAAGAACTTCTCATAAAAAAGTAGATTTCATTTTAATCATGAAGATCTTTGATTTTATTAAGAAAATAGAAAAGTTGACCAAACAACATTTAATATTAAATTCTTTATTTTTATTTGCATGTAATATTTGAATTTAGTTAATATAGATTTAATTATTTATATCTGTAGTTTTCTTATAAATTACCCCTGATAATGAAGTCTAAATTGACTTCGAAACATGTTGGTCTCCAGTAGTATAAAAGAGACGGAGAAAACAAAGAGTGAGAGGTGAGTGTGGTTGATTCTTTCATATTCTCCCTCTTTTCTCTTTTTTGTTGTACATTTATTGTACATTTGTTTGTAATGAGCAGTAAAAGCGGGTAGTTTCAAAGTCTATTTTTGATTTGTGAACTTTTTGGGTGTTTCTTTTTTAGTACACAAACAATTTTCATAAGAAACTAGATGTCATTTCGATCATAAAGATTTTTGATTTGAATAAAAAAATAGAAAAATTGACCAAACAACATTTAATATTAAATTCTGTTCTTTTATTTTCAGGTAATATTTGTACTTAGTTAATATAGATTTCATTATTTATAACTATAGTTTTCCTATAAATTACCCCTGATGAGGAAGTCTAAATTGATTTCGAAACATGTTGGTCCTCAGTAGTATAAAAAAGACGGAGAAAAGAAAGAGTGAGAGGTGGGTGTGGTTGACTCTTTCCTTTCCTTCCTCTTTTTTCGTTTTTGTTGTACATTTATTGTACATTTGTCTCGAATGAGCTTTAAAAGCGGGTAGTTTCGAAGTCTGTTTTTGATTCGTGAACTTTTTGGGTGTTTCTTTCTTAGTTTACAAAAAATTTGCATAAGAAAGTAGATTTCATTTCGATCTTGAAGAAAAGATGAAAATTAGGTGTCCGAAGTTTGGACTAATATCCGAAGTTAGGTGATTCTACGGTAATACCCTTTTTTATTGTATGAGTCACCGAATCCGATCTCCATTCCAATATTATTATTCCTTTGTCATGAAATATTCAAAATTTTCAAAAATTAATATCTATTTTAGAATCTTTCCTTTTAAAACTTGATTCATTTTGCTCATTTCCTTGAAAGGTTCGTGAAGCCTGGCGACAAAGTGTCCCAGTTCGATAACATTTGTGAAGTACAAAGCGATAAAGCTTCTGTAACCATTACGAGTCGTTACGATGGTCTCGTTAAGGCGCTGTATTATAAAACTGAAGACGTTGCTCTCGTCGGAAATCCTTTGGTAGACATAGAGCTCGAGGAGAAATTCGACAATGAGATCAGCCAAGAAGAAAATGCTCAAGAGCGTAATCCTGAGGGGAAGCCGGAAATGGATCGAACTTCGATTTTCCCCAAAGACGTCACGAGTGGTGAAAACCTCTTAGGGAAGGTCCTAGCCACTCCAGCAGTGAGGAGGATTGCTCTGGAAAATAATATTAATTTAAAGGACGTCACACCTACGGGAAGAGACGGAAGAGTTTTAAAGGAAGACATACTAGCCCACTTGAAAGGTCGCATTGAAAATGCTGAGAAGGAGAAAGATAGTGGGAAAGTGGCTCCTGTCAAAGGATACGCCAAGCACATGTGGAGAACGATGACAAAAGCTTTGGTAAATTGACTCTCTTATATAGATAGATACCTGCTGTCATAAGTTTTTATAGACTCGATTTTCTTTCAATATTTCTTCTTTATAGGTATATTTTATTGACTTTATTCCATCGGATGTGAGATTCCATTTGATAGCAAATTTTCAAAACAAGCTTCTTTAATATTTTAACAAATAATCTTTTAAAACGTGGAAAATATTAAATATGTTTAATCTGTGTTGCCACAAAATCCAAAAATTCAAATTTCCTGACTTTCCAGACCTGTGGCAACCTTGAAATCTGACTTCTTTTTGAACCTACAAGTCTTGTATTCTAGTAAATTTAACCAATTTCTAGAAAGCTCACCAATTTTTATTGAACTCAACAGAACTTTGGTTTATTAAAAAAAAATAATTCTAGTTGGTTAACAAAATGTTATTACATGTAACAGATTTATTGTGATTTCAACAGAATTATCGATATTCAATATAATTGTAGTGAATTTAATAGAAATCCAGTTAATTAAAATTTTTTTAAATTCTATTAAATTAAAAATAATTCTTGTGATTTTGGCAGAATTTAGAGGATTTAATGGAATCCTAGTTAATCACGAATTAAAAAAAAAATTAATAAATTTAACAGAATCATAGTGAATTTAAAAGAATTTGAGTGATTTAAACAAAATTTAATAAAATTGCAGTGAATTTAATCGAAATCTAGTAAATTCACAAAATTTCTATCGAATTTAAGATGTTTATATTGAATCCAATAGAACTTTGGTTAATCAAAAAGAATAATTCTAATTAGTTAACAAAATTCTATAAAATGTAACAGATTTATTGTGATTTTAAAATTATAGAAAATTCAATATAATTGTAGTGAATTTAATAGAAATCCTGTTAATAAAAAAAAAATTTAATTCTATTAATTTAAAAATAATTCTTGTGATTTTGATAGAATCCTAGTAAATTCAAGAAATTTTTAGTGAATTTATAAGAATTCTACAGAATTTAACAGAATCCTAGTTAATTGAAAATTTTAAAACATTCTATTAAATGTCCCATATTTATTATGATTTCAACGGAATTATAGAAAATGCAATATAATTTTTGTGTATTTAAATAACGATTATGCACAAATAAACATTAGATAGCAAAAATCTGTGAATTCCCTTGATACTTATCTCAAAAATTGCTTGAAATTTCATTGAAATTCATTAAAATTCTTTGGAGTCCCTTGAAATCCCTTGATACCTTTGGAAATATTTTTGAATCCATTAAAATCTTTGAAATCTGTTAAAATACGTAGGGATGCTTTGAAATCCTTTCACCCCATTTGCATTCCTTCGAAATCTTTGAAATGGCTGGAATACTGTAGAAATCATTTTAAATCCCTTGAAAATAAAATGAATTAAATTTATTCTCTAAAGTTGTTTAAAAATTTATTAAAATCCCTTAAATCCTCGGAAATTCAATAAAATCCTTTAAATCTTGTCAAACTCCTTGAAATACCTTAAAATCCCTCGAAATCTTTGCTTTGGAGTAGCTAGGAATCCCTTGAATTTCATTCTCTAGAACTTTGTTCTCTGAAAATCCCTTGTAATTTTTGGGAATCCTGCGAAATTCTTTGAAATCCCTTCAAATTTCTCGAATGTCTTGAAATTCTTTGGAATCTTTTAAAATAACTTAAAATATGTAAAATCATTAAACATTTTTTTAATCCTTCACAATCTCTTGAAATCTTTAAAACCCGTAAAAAGCCATTAAAATAAGTAGAAATTATTTAAAATTCTTTGAATATAAATTAAATTAAACTCATTCATTAAACTTCTCTAAAAAAAAAAAAACCCCCATTCAAATCTCTAGAATTATTTGCAATCCCTTAAAATCTTTCAAATCCTTGGAGATTCAATAAAATTCTTAAAATCTTGTGAAATTCCGTGAAATAACTTGAAATCCTTTGAAATCTTTGGAATCGCTAAGCATCTCTTGAATTTCAATTTAATTGCATTTACTTTCCAAAGTTCTCTAGAAATCCCTTTAAATCTTGGGAAATCATGCAGAATTCTTTGAAATCCCTTGAAATTTTGTAAATCTTTTGAAATCTTAGGAAAATAAAGTATAAAATAAATCAAATTAAACTTATTCATACAAGTTCTCTAAAAACCCGTGTAAATCTCTAGAAATCTTTGAAATCCTTGGAGATTTAATAAAATCCTTTCAATCTTGTGAAATTCCATAAAGGACCTTACAATCCCATGAAAAGTTTGAAAATCCTATGAAATTCTTTGAAATCCCTTGAAATTTTTTAAATCCCTTGAAATCCTTTGGAATCCCTTCAAATCCCCGGAACTTTTTAGAAATCTTTGAAATCCTCAAAAATTCTTTAAAATGTTTTGAAAGGTTAAAAACCGATGAAATCCTTAAAGTTAGTTAAATTGTTTGGAAATCTCATAAAATACTTTTAAAAGCCTTAAAATCCGTGAGAGTCCTTCGAAATTCGTTGAAATCCTTTGGGATCCCTTAAAATCCCTTGATATCTTTGGAAATTTTTAAAATCATTTCAAATCTCGTGAAATATTTATGAAATCTGACGAAATCGTTTAAAATCCGTGGAAATTTTCTGGCATTTTTTGAAATTCGTTGAAATCCATTGATGCATTTAAAATTTTTGAACCATTTTGGAATTCTGTAAAATTGCTTGAAATTTGTGAAATCCTATCAAATTTCTTCCAATAATTTGAAATCCTACGTTAAGTAAATAAATAAATCATTTCCTTTATAGTTTCTCTATTTTTTGCACCAATTCTTTCAATATTTTATCATTATTTATTTCTATACTGATTTTCTTGTAATAATTTTCTATAATGCTTTATCTAGAATTGCGAATGAATGATAAATTCATTATAGGAAAACAGTTATAGACCTATACTGAATTTCCTATAATATTTTTTCGTAAGGGAGGATTACAAGGGATTGTAAAAGATTGTATGGGTTTGCAAAGGATCGCATGGGATTGCAGAGAGAGAGAGTGCACACAAGATTTCAGGAATAATTAACCCCCCGGGATTCCCTGACTTTCAAGAATTCCCTGACCTATAGCAACCTTGTTAATTTGAGGAGAGGGAAAGTCTGGGACATTATTAATTTAAATAAAAATTTCTCTGCAAAAAGGAAAGCCATTCAACTCCGCTAGGATTCGAGCCCAGGAACTTTCGTTTGCCGGACTGCTCTCGTGGTAGAGCAGTCCGGCCAACGAAAGGTCCTGGGTTCGAATCCCAGCGGTGTCGAAACGCATTCTTTTTTCACAGAAAATTGTATTTAATGTTTTATTTGCAAATTTTCATCTTGTCTTAGTACAATAATGAGAATTTAAATAAGAATCTTAGATGAAGACGGCATAATTATTGTTTTTATGGAATTGAAATTATTGGAATTTGAAGGGATTGAATTTTGATTTTAATTTTTTTTTTAGAGCATTCCGCATTTCACATACAGTGACGATTGCGATGTGACGAAACTGATGCGCTTTAGGGAGGAAATCAAAGAAGCTTTAAAAAGAGACGGAATTTCTTTAACTTACATGCCTTTTTTTGTGAAAGCAGCTTCAAAAGCCCTTGAGCAATTCCCTCACCTAAATGCTTGGCTTGACGAGGAATCGCTGTCTGTTAAAATAGTCGACCAGCACAATATAAGCATTGCAATGGATACGCCAGAAGGTTTAGTCGTACCAAATATAAAGAACGTCCAGAATCTCAGTATTGTGGAGATTGCTAAAGAATTGAAAAGACTACAAGAGCTTGGAAAAAACTGCTCGATCCCTCTCAGTGACATCACCGGCGGAACTTTCTGCTTGTCCAACATTGGAACAGTAAGCTGAAAAAAACCAAAATTCACATTTTAATCAT
>JAUMHM010000078.1:9036519-9060340 GCA_032362435.1 Melikaiella ostensackeni
TCGTAGCCACAAAGCGGGCTGTTCGAACACTCGCGTGCATATTTCGAATTCATTTTTAAATACACGCGGAAAATTCTATTTTCATTCATTAGTCTTCATTATTAAAAAAGATCCATCCTTTATGATAACAAAAATCTACGTTTGTACAAAATACAGTTAATTGATATTATGCATTCCTACTCGAAATGGTTCATACGGCTCTGACTGTTTACATCATAGAAATTCATGGAATAGCCTAACGGTCATCGCAGGCCGTACTCGAGACAGCCTGTAAATCGAGGTTCCAGTGTATTTCAAAAACTATAATATATAATATTTACCTTCAAAATTTGCCAGATTTTTAAACCTGGTAAAATGTTGGACTCGTTGGTTTTAAACTAAACAATGAGATGTTTTTAAAATCTAATTGTTTAAGTAAAAGTAATTCTTAAGATGAAAGTTTTTATTCATTTTTTCTTATTTTAGGAAACCTTAAATTTCAAATTCTGAGAGTAAAAATATTTCGCTTTAAAATAAACTTTTAAAGTTTTCAAATTTGGGAAAGTTTCAATGTTTTAAAAGTATTTGAATTTTGAAAAGGTTTTAATGAACCATTTTTATAAACTTCATAATGTAAAATTGTCTAAACGACAAAGCTTCTTCTCTGATGCACATTTGTAAAAAACTAAAAGCTATTTATGTACTTAGAAACAATTTTTAAGGCTTCACAATTTGAAAAAATGTCATTGAAACATATTTCTTTTTCAACTCGTCCAGTAGTTGGTATTCAAAATTTAAAGACTGGAAGGTTTAAAATTTATACGTTCTTGAATTTAAAGGTTTTGAAATTGCAAAATTTGAAATTTTTTACTTTCATAATTTGGAATACTTTTAACTTGCAAAAGTTTTGATATTGGAACTGGAGGGTTTAAAATTGTATAATTTTATAATTTATATTATAAATATATTCCAAAGTAAACAGTTTTAAATTTCAGAATATAAGATTTTTCAAAATTCTTGCGTTTCAAATTTTATACGAAGTGTTCAAGATTGAAAAATTTAAGCCTGAATGCCGTTACATTTCACAGGGATCACAGTCGTTAAGCAGTTCAATTGTAGGGAAAATAGGGCAATTTTTTCGGAAAAGGGGGATTTTTTTTCGGGAAATATATTTTTTTAATAAATACCAGTGTAATAAACAAAAGTCAATAAATGCAACACTTATATAAGAAACGACAAATTTTATTAACAAATAAAATTACAATTTTTTTTATAAATTAAATGTTATAAGAACAAAAGTGTCTCAATTAAATACATTTTTTTCTCTTTCACAACACTGATGATTCAATGATGTCAGATTTTCATTTTTATATTTTTTGATTGGAAGAACGAATGTATCGCTGAGTTCTTTATATAAAATATTTTTCGAAAATTTAAAAAATGTTTACAGTGCATTGCACTTTGTGGATTGTTTACACAATAAATACTAGGGTAGCGTTTAAAAACTAAAAGTTCAATTTTCCAAAACGGTACCCCTACAATTTTTTTTTCTAGTGAAAGAAACTTACTGCAACTTTTTCCAATTTCTTAAAAAAGTTTCGGTGGTGCCGGGAAGTATTTAAAACTTTTGAAATGTTGAAATTTTGAACATTTATTCTATGAGTGCAAAAGTTGTAGGAAATTTTTTGTGTACTGTCTCAGATAGCAAATAAGAATATAGAAAAAATAATAATAAAAAAATTCTTGCTGAAGAAAGGAATTCTTTCTAATGAAGAAACAATGACTTTTTTGGATTCAGCTAGATTAACATTCATTTTTAAAAAGTTGAAAATTGTTTTACCTGACACGTATTTAGTTTAAATTAAAGTAACACGCCATCATTTTATATGTTCAAACCAAATTTTTTTTACTCATAATTTTCGCGAATTTTGCCATTTTTAGTTATTTTCGATCTGCTTTTACCAAGCACACGAATTTTGTTTAAAGAAAATAAAATCATGGCCTGCTATTATAATTTAAACTAAATAGGTTGCAGTTAAAAAAATTTTCAACTTCTTAAAAATCAATGTTAATATAGCCGAATCCAAAAGTCATTTTTTCTTCATTAAGAAAGAATAAATTTTTTTCATCAAGTTTTGCACCTATAGAATAAAATTTAAAAAAATTTAAATTTCGAAAGTTTCATAAACTTCCCGGCACAACTAAAACTTTTTTAAAAAGTTTAAAAAAAATATCCTGTGAGTTTCTATCACTAAGAGAAAAAACTTGGAGGGGTACCATTTTGGAAAATTGAACTTTTAATTTTTAAGTATGTACCACCCTAATAAATGCAGAAACATAGATAATCACAAGGATCCTCAATAATTATATTTAGAATAGACAGGAATACAAAATTTCAGAAAGTCCTCACAAACTATTGAAAAAATATTTTTTTGAGCTCTGCGAATAACGCGATTTTGCGCCCGCATCTAGCCTTCTACCGCAATGATTTCACGTCCATAATTTTTTTCAAGAGATCTAAAACTCGGAAAGGCTGAACCAATTTATTGCTGTATACTTTAAATCAAATATTTTTGGAAAATTTTGAAAGCATTAAAGAAATTATTATTATTTTAAACAAATTTATAGTCAATCGAACTTTGCTGTTCAAAAAGACCAAAAAATAAAATAAATAAAATAAAGTGGCCAAAATTCGCAAATATAGGGATTATAGGGGATTTTGAGAAAAATAGGGGAAAAAAAAGGAATAGGGGACTGACTGTGACCCCTGCATTTCATCAATTTTGAATCAACCCATTTAAAATGGATACTTTAAAATTGGTGTAATTCCAACTTCAAGCTTTCGAAATTAAAGAATTATTTTCGGATTAAAACATGTACCAATTTCAAATTATCAATGGAAATTAAAAAATTAAAAATGTGAACAATCGTCAGTTTACATGAAAAATTGAATAATTTTAAGCAGAAGGTATTTAAATATTAAAAAACTGAAAAGATTTCCATTTAAAATAGTTCAAACCGAAAAACTAAATGATTTTAAAATTGAAGCTTTCAACAAGAAAAAATGTATCTTCGATCAATTTTGCTCAGTGTTTGAAAACATGGAACTATTCCAGGTTCATTCTTTCAAAGATAAACCATTTTTAATCGTCATCGTGAAAAAAAAGAATGAACCTGGAATAGTTCCATGTTTTCAAACACTGTGCAAAATTGATCTAAGATACATTTTTTCTTGTTGAAAGCTTCAGTTTTGAAATCATTTATTTTTTCGATTTGAACTATTTTAAATAGAAATCTTTTTAGTTTTTTAGTATTTAAATACCTTGTTCTTAAAATTATTCAATTTTTCATGTAAATTGACGATTTAAAAAGCGTTCCAAAGTAAACATTTTAAATTTTACGAGTATATATTAAAAGTTAAAGAATTTATAATTAAAATCGTGAAAATGCGTTTTTTTTCAACAAGATTCCACTTTTCAAATGCAAATTAAAAATAATGAACGTACTTTTCCATGAAGACAAGAAAGCTAAGTGTTCTAAAAATCGATATGGTTTAAGTTTCAGACCTACAAAGAGTGACCAAGGCTTACCCACTAATAACTTCAAATTGTTATTCAACACGACAGTGTTTCTCTTCACGCACATGAAAACTATCGATTCGTTCCATAATACATATTCTTTCTCAATTTGCAAGCAATACCTTAAAACGGAGTTAAGTTGCTCACCCCCAAATTTATATTTCAAAATTCAATTGTCAAACTTTATTTCGAAATTTATTTGGTGCGAATTTAATGGTGAGCGACTTTGCCCAGTTTACGGAACTGAATTTTCCGATGAACAGTATTTTGCTATAATAATAACAATAAGATTGTTTAAAAAAAAACACAGAGGAGAAAATTAAATATTTATTTTAGATCTGAATTAGATTGAAATCTAAGGAAAGATTTTTAATATTTATATAATAAAAGTATGAAACTATCTTTTTCAATTTCAGATTGGAGGAACCTATATGAAACCAGTTATTTTATCACCCCAGGTTGTGATAGGGGCAGTTGGAAAAATACAAAAGTTACCCCGATTTGGTGAAGGAGATTCTGTGATAGCTGTCAATCTACTATCAGTTAGCTGGTCTGCCGATCACAGAGTTGTGGACGGCGTCACAGTGGCCAAATTTTCCAATAAATGGAAACATTACGTAGAAAATCCACTTCTATTGGCATTAGGAATTTAAAATTTTTAGTTAAATAAATATTTTTTTATCAAAATTCCTCACAGAAAAGATTTGTTTTATAAATGCATTTTAATAAAAACAATTATTTTCACATTTTGCATTCCTGAATATCAATTCATATTATTAGTTTTTATATTTAGGCATTATTATAATTATGGATAACATTGCATTGAAAATTGATAATTTACAAATACAAAACAAGAGGACTATGATTTCAGTGTAAAATTAAAAAATGTTCAGTACTTAAAAAAAATATTTTATTTGGAAGTCATCGAGTTTGAAATGTTCAGTTTGGAACACTCAATTTTTTAAAATTTCGATTTTAAATGCCTACTTTTTAAATGGTTTCTTCTTTATTTGGATTTTTTTTCATTGGGAAATATTTCTTATTTAATTTTTGAAAGAATTTAAAAGAATGATGAAAAGTAGATCTAAAAAATTCGTCAAAACAAGTTAAAATTGGATAAATTCAGATCAAGCTCTGACATTATAAAATTAATCAGTAATTAATGATAATCTTCAAATTCATTCATTCACTTTGTCCACGTTGAAACTATCCTGTTTCCGTTCGCTTTTCGCGTGTTTTTTGTCTCCCGCCTTTTTCTGTCATGTCAATGTGACAGTCTATTGAATAAATTTCAATTTTACATCTTAAAAATTGAATAATTTTCAATTTTAAAGCTTTAAAATTCAACTATTTTTAAAAAAGCATTCAAAACTACATCATTTTAAACTATAAATATTCCAGAGTAATTAACCTGTAATTGCAAATCTTAAAAATTGAATAATTTTAAATTCTACATCTTCAAAATTGAGCTATACCAAAGAAAACATTAAAAATTGGATCATTTTCTATTTTACACATTAAATATTGAAGAGACTTCAATTGCAAATGTTCATAGTTGGAGAATTTACCATTGTAAATATTCAAAATTAAACTACATATTTAAAAAAACGTTCCAAATTATATCATATTCAACTGTAAACATTTCAGATTAATGATACTTCAATTGAAAATCATAAAAATTGAAAAATTTTCAATTGTAAGACTATCAAATTGAATAAATTTCTATTTTAGATCTTCAAAATTGAACCATTATAAAAGAAGCATTCTAAATTACATGCATAATTTTTAACTATAAACATTCGAAATTAATGACTCTTCAATTGTAAATCTATAAAATTGAATAAATATCAATTTTAAATCTTCAAAATTGAACTATTCCAAAAGAAGCATTTTTACTTATATAATTTAAACTATAAATATTCCAAATTAATAAGTCTTCGATTGTGAATCTTAAAAATTGAAAATTTTCAATTGCAAATCTATAAAATTGAATAAATATCAATTTTAAATCTTCAAAATTGAACTATTCCAAAATAAGCATTCTAAATTATATAATATAGACTATAAATATTCCAAATTAATGAATCTGCAATTGCTAATCTTGAAAATTGAAGAATTTTCAATTTCAAATCTTCAAAATTTAAAATATTTCAAAAAATCATTCTAAATTACGTAATTTTAAACAACAAACATTCCAGATTAATTAATCTATAATTTTAAGCCTTAAAAATTAAATAATTTTCAATTCTAAATCTTCAAAATTGAACTATACCAAAGAATACATTCAAAATGGCATCATTTTTCTATTCTATACATTAAATATTGGAGAGTCTTCAATTTTAAATATTTATAATTGAAGAATTTTCTATTTTAAATATTCAAAATGAAACTAAATGTTTAAAAAAAAACCTTCGAAATTACATCATTTTAAACTGTAAACATTTCAGATTTATGAATCATCAATTGAAAATCATAAAAATTGTTGAATTTTCAATTGCAAATCGATAAAATTGAATAATTTTCAATTTCATATCTTCAAAAATTATATATCTTCAAAACATTGTTCCAAAAAAATCATTCAAAATTACATTAGTTCAAACTATAAAAATTCCAAATTTAGGAATCTTCAAATGAAAGTCTTAAAAATTGAAGAATTTTCAATTGCAAATCTATCAAATTGAATAAATTTCAATTTTAAATCTTCACAATTGAATCATTCCAAAAAGCATTCTAAATTACATAATTTAAAATTATAAACATTCCAAATTAATGAACCTTCCATTGTTAATCTTAAAAATTGAATAATTTTCAATTTTAAATCTTCAAAATTGAAATATTCAAAAAAAAGCATTAAAAACTACATCATTTCAAGCTATGAACATTCCAAATTAATGAATCTTTAATTGTCAATCTTAAGAATTGAAGAATTTCCAATTGTAAATATTAAAAAATGAAGAATTTTTAATTGCATATTGTAAAAATTAAGAATTTTCGATTTTAAATCTTCAAAATCGAACTATTCCAAAAAAAAAATCGTTCAAAATTGTATAACATTAAACTACAAAGATTCCAAATTAATGAATCTTCAATTGCAAGTCATAAAAATTGAAGAATTTTTAATTGTAAATATTAAAAAATGAAGAATTTTTAATTGTAAATATTAAAAAATGAAGAATTTTTAATTGCAAATTGTAAAAATTGAGAATTTTCGATTTTAAATTTTCAAAATCGAACTGATCCAAAAAAATCATCCAAAAATACATAACTTTAAACTACAAAGGTTCCAAATAATTGAATCTTTAATTGTAAATCTTAAAAATTGAAGAATTTTCAATTTCGGATCTATAAAATTGAATGAATTTCCATTTAAAACCTTCAAAATTGAATCATTTTAAATTTTAAATCTTCGAAATTGAACTATTCCAAAAAAAGCATTAAAAATTACGTAATTTCAAACTATAAACATTCCAGATTAATGAATCTTCCATTTTAAGTCTTAAAAATTCAAGAATTTTCGATTGCAAATCTATAAAATTGAATAAATTTCCATTTTAAACCTCCAAAGTTGAATAACTTTCAATTTTAAATCTTCAAAATTGAACTATTCCAAAAAGCATTAAAAATTACGTCATTTCAAACTATAAACATTCCGAATTAATGAATCTTCAATTAAGTCTTAAAAATTCAAGAATTTTCAATTGCAAATCTATCAAATTGAATAAATTTAAATTTTACATCTTCAAAATTGAATACTTAAAAATTTTAAATCTGTAAATTAATCTGCAATTGTAAATCTTAAAAACTGAATAATTTTCAATTCTGAATCTTCAAAATTGAACTAAATAGAACATTTAAAATTGCATTCTTTTCTACTTTTCATATTGAATATTCTCTACTATTGTATATTAAATAATCTTTAATTGCAAATATTCATAATTGAAGAATTTTCTATTGTAAATCTTCAAAATTGAACAACATATTCAAAAAAAAAAGTTTAAAATTACATCGATTTAAAATGGAAACATTTCAAATTAATGATTCTTCAATTGCGAACCTTCAAGATTAAAATTACACACAAATTAAAACATTGTATAGTTATTTTAAATTTAAGCATATATTTTAATTTGATAATTAGGCAACTAAAATAAGAAATACATATGTCATAAGCGCGCGTAGAGCGCTATTATTGCTAGTCATTATTAAATTTCCAACTGATTTGACTTTTTTTCTCTTCAAATAAAAGATAAAATAACCGAGATAAGCAGGAAATTAATCGAAAATCTAAAGATATCTTCGACTTAAACCTCGATATTTTTATTCAGTTTTATGTACACGGGTGTTACGTTTTCTTTTTTAACAAAGTGTGTACTAGCTAGATACAAAATATATGATATATATAGTCAGTCTGTTTAGAACATTGGAAACGGTGCATACATACAATGTGCACGCGATGAAAAATATTTACAATTAAATTTTTCGCCTTAGTTTTCATCCACTCCTTTAATTTCAGTTTCACACATCACGAGGAAATTGAACAATAAACTTTCCCCAAAAAACATTTAAAAGTTGGGACATGGAAGACTACGAAAGTGGGTACGTCAATAATCCTCACGATTCGCAACACTGATCACGCTGAAAGATATTATTTACACCAGAATAATTTACCCGTAAATTAACGAATATGAACATTTTTCATCAATAAATTTTCTCTAAAAAAATAATCATCGTTCGCTTCAAAGTCGAGTCATTTTATGTAACAGAATGTTACAGAAGAATTATCAATTTTTAATTATCTATTAATAGATCATTATTTATTAATAGAGAATTATCATCATCGATTAATTAAAATTGTGCAAAGCGTAAATTCACAAAAGCTGAAAGTTGCGATAATCGTGGAATACAATTCTGGTTATGAACGTAAATCTCTTAAAGTTACAATTTATTTAATATGACTAGGAGTAACAATTCTCTGTAAATGGAACACACAATATTTATATAAAAAAACTATCTATAATAATGCAATCATTTTTGTGATGATGGTACATATAAATATAAATATAATAAAAAGTTCTCCCTCAGCAATTTCTGTCTTTTCAAGTAGATGCATTTGTGAATATTTGTATACTAAAGTATCCAAAACTTGTATCCTTTTCAAACAAAATTTGAATGGAACTTTGCATTTAGTCTAGTATGGCCATAACTAATTTATACTACTTAGGAAAACTAAAATAAAAAAAGTATGGTAAAAAGTTTGTCTAAAAAGATAAAAACGATATAAAATCTTATCAATTAAAATGTGCGACAAAAATACGATGCAAAAGATGCAATACTGATTTTTTTTTTGTTAATAGAGACTAAAATTTTCATGGAAAAATTGTATTCTAATTTTAAAACTGTCGTTTTGATACTGTAGAAGCTTATCTTATTTTCATAATAGTTAAAAAACTTGTTTGATTACAAACATTAGAGAGTGCATTTTGTTCGTACCCGTTTCTTAAATTTCTTGAAGAAATTCACTTTATACTTTAAATTGTGTTTTGTTTTCATTAGGATAACGGTTTATTTCGAAAATAGAGAACATTTAATCGAATAAAAAATTGGAACTTTTTATTCAATTCGTAGAAACTCTGACTGGAGACCATGAAATTCAAATTTAAAATAGCCGCGGTCATTTATTCTCAGTGCATACTGATTATATCTGAATGCCATTAAATGCAAATGGGAATTTTCAATACGTAACGAAAATAACAAAATAAAAATGCTAAATTCCAGGGCGTTTATTTTCAAAACTGTACTGGAATTTCCCAAAATTAAAATTGAATTAAGTAGCTGCCAGTCAGAGATATCGATTTTAATTCTAAGCAGCGTTCCCGAATCCATTGTTGATATCACTTATAGCGTCTCTCTAATTCACATTCATGTCGCGTGATTCCTAAAAATTGCGCCCATTATTTGCCTGGCATTGTACAATCACAAAAATGGCGGTGCAATATCAACGTTAAGCTTCGAAATTCACCACAGTACTACTAACGTTATTCAGAATAAATCTCTAACGATAACTAATTTTTCGCATTTTTAATAAATACCTACTTTTATACAACAAGCATTTTCTAGTAAACGCGCGCTACTAATTTTTTAATACTATGCAAAACTGAATTAAAACACGCTAGCAAATAACCGATTATGTAAAACAAATTGTTAAAGTGAAAAATAAAAATAAAAAACTTATACTTTGAAAAAAATTGTAATATAATTTAATGAAGATCTGTCAGTGACGAGTTCTATGAACTTTAAAATAAACAAAACTAAGTTATTGAGCAATGAAAATGAAAAAGGTATCTCACCCATTAAAATCTTGTCAAGGAATTTCAATAGATTTGTAACAATGCGTAACTATCATAACATCATTTAGTAAAATGACGATGCATTAGTAGAAGAATATTCTCTTTCACTTCTCAAATTTTCACTCAATAGTAGTGCAGTAGAAATTTTTCGTTTAGTTGCAAACGAGTGCGTGTGCTATATTTTTCACGTAAATGTGTGTTTACAACGAAATTTTTTCACAGTTAAGAAAGTTCTCTCACAGAGAGAAGTTAACAATGCAATTTGGACGAATGATCAACTTTTCAACAATCGCAATTTTTTTAATTAAAAAGAAATCGTTATCACTAAGAATAGACCCCACAAAAAGATGGTACAATTTCATGTATGAAATTAGAATATTATCAAATTTAATTTAGACTCTATTCTGAGTCCAACAATACTAGGGTTTATTATATTAGAAAACATTTGGAGTAAAAAATATGAGATGTCTCCTATTTTAAAAAATTACGAGTTGATATGCATTTTTCACGAGCCCTAAAACAATTTCTCCGTAGTAAGGAAGAAACGACTCGGAAAAAGATATAGAGAGTAGTACGTTTCCTTTAAAAGTAAATTCAAATACCTTGCGAAGTATCGAGTTCAATAAGGTTACTTCAAAAAGTAGCTTAAACTTCTAAAATTGAATTTTAGAAGAATCGCAAGTCAGATTTTTCGTTCTGGTACATAAAAGCTATATAATAATCTAAATTTTGTTACTTGTAATTCTACTGGTGTCTACTAATCATCATGGAAACAACAGTTCCAGTCGCACGCAAAACAGCCACAGCGTTGTCGTGATCTGATTTGGTAAAATCAATTCCGTCCACTTCCAAAATTTTATCCCCTGGGCGCAAAGTTCCTTGTGCTGGACCATCCGGATTTACTTTAGTTACGACGATACCCTGAAATTGAAAAATAATTTGCAAAACTGAGACACTGAAGCCGAATATCGTTTAAGAATTAAACGGTTTAATGAACTAGTAATTCAAAAACGAATGAACATTTTTTTGAGAAACAATCAAAATAATATAAATCTCACCGTTTCAGCTCCGGCAACTCCACCAGCGATACTGAACCCTAACCCTGGATTTTTCCTTACTTGAACAGGAAACTGAAAAATTCATTTTCCTTATTATAAAATTCAAACCACATTCAAAGAAATAAAACTCGTTCAGGGCTTGGACTCACTTCACAGATACAAAATAGTGTCAATAGAGGCATAAATGTTGAAAAATAGTTACAAAATAGTGGCATGAAACTGTTTAAATAATAAACTTATATGTATATAAATCATGCAGGCCTTAGAGTAAAAGTTTCAGATAAAGAACTTTAATTTGTAATAATTTTGTCTTCATTAACGAAGAAAATTAGATCAAAATCTACAAGTATAAAAAATACATAAAATCATCAAAAATATGCAGAAACTTGAATTTTCTTCTTTCTAGAATAAAATCCTATGGATCTGCAAATTATATTTGCACAAATTAAATTAATTGTTAAACCCACTCAACTTTTTTTATTGAAGTTATAAGGAATACAAAAATCGAACAAAATAGTATTGTAAAGAAATTTCATATTATATTGATAAATTTGCATTCTATGGAGGTATTTTGAATTTACAAAAGATTTTTTAATGTAAATTCTAAGCCTAAAGAAGTGCTATTTTGATACTTTGTTATCATTTGATGAAATTTTGAATAAAACTTTCTAATTCAATTTACTACACGAGGATTGCTGCAGAATTTTGATTTCCAAATTCCAGGTCTTTTCTAGGTTTTTTCAAAGGTAATTTTTAAAAAAATTCTGAACCTTCGCTGACAGTTCCATTCCAGAAAAATTTAGAGACTTTTAGAGGGAGAGAAAAATATCATTAGTGAAGAATAGTCGCATAAAATGAAACTAACTAAATTCTGATAAAAAATTTTTGCAAAAATAAATAAAATCTTCGAAAATTAATTCCTACTTCACTAATTTCAATAAAATTAATAACTTTCCTCCAGACACGACCAATTTAATTTTAAAGTATTTTCAAATCCTAGGAATTTCTACATACTTAAAATTATTTGACAATAAATTAACTTCCAATTTTACGGATGCCTATATCTTAATTATTCTTCAATGAAAGGATTGATCCACGTCTAAAATATTTCTTTTTAAAAATTTAAACTAATCAACTTGCATTACTTTAAAATGAGGCATGTTTATAGTTTAAATGCATTTTGGATTGCCTGAATTTTAAAACTAAGTTCATTTAAAGGTTTTTCTTTCAATTTGGAATAATTTTTAGGTTCTAGTTTTTTTTTGTAAATTTAACATTTTGCAAAGTCGGACAATTTTAATTTTCTGTCCCGTTGTTCAAGTTCAACTTCATACTTTTCCAAACTTGAATCTTTTCTATTCGAATTCTGCTTAATTGGGAAAGAATTTCTTATTTGAATTACATATTTTCAAAACAGAGAACTTTAAAATATATATATTTTTTATATTTATAAAGGATGAATGCTTTTATTTAACACTGCTCATTCTTGAAGCCATTTACATTCAAATATTGTTAACTTTGTAACTTATTTATTTTAAAATGATTCATTTCCAGCGCTTCTAATTTGATATTTTTCAACCTTGAATGTGATTAAATTAAATCGTCAATTACAAAAATTCTTTCAATTTGAGATGTTTAATTTTTCAACATATTAAATTGAAAATATATCGACAATTAAGGCTTTCATTGAAAATTATACTTTGAAATAGTCCGATTGAAATCGAAAAGTTTGGTTGAATTTTCTTGTCGGGCAATACAGGACAAGAAACTTCGACCCCTTCTTATCCAGAATCATCTCACACGCACAGGTGATGTGTGCGTGATCCAATGCCAATGAACGCTAAGACGGCGTTGACCAACCACTGTTGCGCGTTCCACCGCGCTCCGCGATTTTGGCTTTTCACTTCATCAGCAGCAGCCCGCCTCGCAGAGTGTGATTGGTCAATGTCGAAAGTGCAGTTCAGCGACTTTCGTTTCAGGCGCTAGAGTCAGTATCACTTCAAGTGTCAACGACCAAGATGGAAATTTGTTAAAGGATAAATAAATCTTCGAGTTTCGAAAACCAGAAAATTAACTTCTCTAATTGGTAAAAACAGATTTAAAAATGAAAAAAAAAAAACTTGAATTTTGAATTTTGAAAAACTTCGAAATCGAGGAATGTGAATTAAAAATAAATAAATACGTAGGTTGATAATTAATGGAATCAAAATTTCTAAGGAATTGAAATTTTAATTTGAGTATCAGAAACTTGAATAATTAAGAGATAACGGACTAAGATTTTGAAATTCGAAAAATATAAGATTCAGGATTAAAATTTCAGAATTTTGATTTCTGAATCTTAAAGATATTATTCCAAAATACGAACATTTCAAATTTATTTGAGAAATAGTTGCAAGTTCGGTTCAAAATTTGTGATAAAACAGTATTCTCTCATTTGAATATTGCAACAATCATCAACATTTAAAAATTCACAAATTGGAAGACCGTTGAATTCAAAATTCTGGAATCAAACTTGTCAATACTTGCGCATTAAAATTTAAATATTTCAAAATGATTGGAGCTATCTTTTATCGTCGCACCTAATTGAATAAAGGGCATTATGTGACAATTATGAGACATGTCTCTCAAAAAAGGACATGGTATGAGATGGACGATGACAAGATAAGAAAAATATCCTGGCTAAGATCAGCGAAGGGCGCGTATATTTTAATTCTCGAAAAACTTACTCATTGTTGAATATATATGTTTTAGACCATATTGAGCCTCTACAACTACAGTCCAAATTAATAATTAGAGACAAACTTACAAAATTGATAACTACATGATTAATTGCACAACTATATTACAAAAAAACAGTGATGTCCCCCTCGAAAAAACTTCAAAAAAGTAAAAAAAGTTGTCGGGCAATACAGGACAAAAAATTGAAACTAAAATAAATAAAATCGGAACTAATTACGAATATTACAAAAAATTATCCAATAGAAAATACTGATATCTGACCGTCGGTCAGAACTCATACCATTTTCAAGTGACACTTTTTGTTAATTAACTTCTTACCTGGTTGCAAGAATGTAATGAGAGAAAGATAGAGATAGATATATGGCTACTAGGTAAAACAATCGCACTCAATTATTCAAACGTGTACAGATCACAACGTCCGCAAAGTAGGACATCTGGTACTTCAGCGGATGTCCGATGGATATCCAATGTTCGTGGGGAATCCGTTGGGGCTCAACATTATAAGTATATTAGTCCTGCACAAAAAAGTAACGAAGAGGTCCAACAAACCACTTTTTTATGTAACTATTACATCTTACAATGTCTTATAATCATTGCCTATTGAACTATTCATATTAATCAACATTACTGATTTATTATTAGCATTCTCAAACTGTGAAAATGTGATATAATATTCATAACTCCAATCGTGATGGAAAAGTCATGTAGTCAAGCTAGAAAATCGACATTAAGGAAGTACAAATATGATGAGTACAGAAATTAATACGAAGTATAATGTTAAAAAGACATGTATTTTAGCGCATTCTCAGAAAAGTGACCTTTTATGATGACACTTAACCTTACGCAAAGTTTTAGCAAGTAACATTGCTAGAGTTTTACATTTATCTTCGGAAAACGTATTTGATAAGGTCCCTTTTCCAGGGGCGCGTCCTATGTCTACATATCAGTTTGTCCTCAACTGCTTTACGTACATATATGCTACATTTCGGATGTTTGTTGAATGAGCGTAAAAAATTTGTATTCTCTAGCACTTTCCAATGACAAATGAAAAAAAAATTGAATGCGAACGTCATTAATCGACAATCATCAAGTGCGTTACAATATCCTTTCCAACGGAGGACCATACTTGACACTACTAAGCTAGGGACAAGTATCAACAAGTACATGTCTTCCCATACACCTAATTTTACGTGAAAAAACATTTGAACTAGACGATATGAATAATAAAACATAAAGACAAGCGGTTTGTCGGGCCTTTTTGTGACTTTTTTGTGCGGGACTAATATAATTATAATTTTGAGCCCCAAAGGATTTCCCACGGACATTGGATATCCGTCGGACATCCGCTGAAGTACCAGATGTCCTATTTTGCGGAAGTTGTGATGTGTACACGTTTGAATAATTGAGTGCGATTGTTTTACCTGCTGTTTTACCTTATCTATCTCTATCTTTCTCTCATTAAATTCTTGCAAGCAGGTAAGAAGTTAATTAACAAAAAGTGTCACTTGAAAATGGTATGAGTTCTGACCGACGGTCAGATATGAGTATTTTTTTTAAATAATTTTTTGTAACATTCATAATTAGTTCCAAATTGATTTATTTTTGTTTCCATTTTTGCCCTTTATTGTCCGACAACTTTTTTTTTTACTTTTTTGAAGTTTTTTCTGAGGGGGTATGAATTTGTTCATTTTTTTCAAGTATTTGAATTTGAAATTATTCGAATTTTGACGTTTTCGACTTTAAAATATTCAACCAATAAGTGTTACAGATTAATATGGTAGAATTTTAAAAGATTTTTATTCAAGAAGCCGAAAACGTACTCACCACACTTGCATTTCTATGCGGCCCAAACATCCACTTAAATCTCGTTTTTCTCTCCGAATTTAAAGCGTTCATATGCGTCGATTTAACATTAATCGAAGTGGGTGTACTCCTTCCAGAATTCGTCTCATTCTCAATGTAGTTAACATTTTTCGAAGAGAGTCCCACCTCACTGCCATAAGAATTATTAAAGGATATATCATAAACCTTCTGATCCATCTTGAGATCCATATTTACAGAATTCGCATCCACTGATAGATTCAAGTTTTCCGAGAGAGAATCCTCGTTCGAAGAAATTTCATTTTGAGGTCCCTTCGATCGATCTAATTGCCTCGATTGAATGGAAAGTTGAGAGCGATTTTTTTTTCTGGAGATGGGAGAAGCTGCCAAGGAAGAGACATTAAAAGGCTTTACTTTGTTGGCATTTGGACTATCGATCTGATTTTCTAGTGAATCTGACAAGTTCAATCCTTCGTTTTTCAATCTTAAGACGGGAATTTTACTTCGTTTCATTGACTGGTCGTTATTCGATTCGGATTCGGGAGGCTGAACTCCATCGCAGGCATCGGAACAAATACTGGATCTATTCCCGTTTAAACTTAAAGGAGTGGTTTGGTTCATAAATTCTGTTTCAACGACTGAATTGCTATTCTCAACTCTTGGCGATGAAGGAGTTTCAATAATTTCCTCTTGATTTTCGTAGTGAGAATTTTCCTGCTTTGGTGGAGTGGGTGGTTTCGGAGGTAAGATTGATTGGTACGTTTCAGACACTGGGGCTGGAATTTCATAAATAAGGATTGATAAATTAATACATATTTTCCAATGAGCTTTCTAATAATAACTATAAAATCAAATCATTGAGAAGTACCTGGGTTAAGTTGTTGGAAGAAAGCAGCCTTTTTCGAAAAAGCAGCTGCAATATGATAGGGCGGAGGAACTGGAGGAACGTCGCTAATTCTGTAAACCGGAACATCTCTATTCTCCATACTCCTCTCTTCAACAAGCGACGCACTTTTGTAAGGTTCGACAAGTTTCTCAGATTCCACAATCTTCGCTGTGTTTGTTTTGGAATACTCGTCTGGTTTCCATGCAGAGTTCACGTAATCTGCTATAGTTGGAGGTTTTGCGAGGTATTCAGACGTGGGATTGCGAACGCATTTTGCTTCTCGAATTTCCGGATTAGTCTCAGTTGCGAGGACAGTTTTGTTCGCTTCGTCGGAAGATCCTTCAGAGTTGAGTTCTATTTCTAATCCTATGCTACTAACAACGTTGCAATATTTGGAAGAATAGTATTCGATGGGAGGCGAGGACACGTGAGGGACATTCTGCTAATCAAAAATTGCGAACTTTAGAAATAATATTCTGAATATTTATATTCGAATAATGTTAGATTGGATCGAGGGGTTGATCACTCTTGAAATATGGGGTACAAAGCTTCGCGAAATCTTTGTGAAATCATTTGAAATCTTTGAAATCTTTGATATCTTTGAAATCTTCTAAAATCTTCTGGAATCTTTGAAATCTTTGCGAATTTTTCAAAATCTCTAAAATCTGGTGTATACTCAAAAGTCAAGTGATCAACTCCTCGGATTGGATTAATTAATCGATCTTACTTCGTGCGGTGGGCAAGATCCAGACATTGAAGCGATACCAATTGGTGCGGTGGGTTTTGCAACGATTGCTTCCTTTATCATATTTTCTCGTTCTAATTGTACCTGAAATTTGAAATGGATTATTATTAGCAAAAATTAGAAGATTTAAATTATTCAGAATTTTATTTTTTTAGCTGAAAAGACCTTTTGATCGTGTGTGGTTTGATGGTGCAGGTTGCGTGCGTGCCTAGCAAGGTTGCGCAATTCCTTCGGATAAGGCGTTGGTGCTCGATGAAGTTGTCTAGGTAATTCAGAATCAACTTCAGCAGCAAAACATATTCTTCTTCCAGATCCAATAATTGAGCCAGGAATTGTTCCCATTTTTTGGTCCATTTCTAGACATAATTTATTGTAAATTACGCCTTAGGATTTCCATAGAACAAAATTGAGAAAAAGTTAGGGTGAAGTTATACTGAGAAATAGATTTGTAAAAAACAATTTGTAGAACTAAACTATATAAAAGTACCAAATATATTTTTGAAGGTACACTTAAAAAAACCGTAGCTTACCACTTCAGTTCTCAACTTCCTGCGTGCTATCCACTAGCAGCGTTAACGAATTTCACACAGGAGTTAGTTTTAATTTTTATCTTGAAAATGCTTTTAAACTCAGGACTTACAGAATTTTTAGTTTTAAAAAATGTCGACTCACGTTCAAGATCCTGTCGCGGTTTTTGCGGCAGCATAAAGCACGAAAGCACCATCATATCCTCCTCGTAATTAAATTCCTGTTGAAGCGGCACTAGAGGTTGACTTTGATTATCGCTCAGCCACAACGCCTTGAGATTCGTTAAATTTAACAGCGAAACGGGAAGGAACTTTATACAATTGTTCACCAAATTGAGAACTCTCAAAGACGACAGATGTCCCAATTCAGGTGGAACTCTCGCCAGGTTATTCGACCTTAAGGAAAGTAAAGAAAGCGCAGTGCAGCTTCCAATTTCCGGTGGCAAACATCTCAAGTAGTTGTTGTCCGCGTTGAGACAGTGTAATTTTCGTAAAAGACCTATCGATGGCGGCAGGAATTCCAGGAAGTTTTTAGTAACTATCAGCTCCTCTAAGCAAGACATCTGGCCGATATCGTTCGGCAGTGAGTTCAATTGATTGTCGTCTATTTTGAGCGTCACTATCGTGCGCAAATAGCACAATGAGTCCGGTAATTCGTAGATCTCGTTCGAGGAAAAGTTCATGATCGATATTTCTCTCCAGCCTTGAATCTCAGAAGGAATAACGTGCACAGAGTTCATTGTGCAGTCGAAGTGATTCAAGTGATACAGCTGCTCGATATTTCCTGGAATGCGGCGTATGTCGTTGCCGTCTATCCACAATTCCGTGAGGTTTATCAGATCACCGACTACCTCGGGCTGAAAGTATAATTTAATTAACAGGGTTGTTACAGAAGTCCGGTTTCAAAATTCAATTGCTTTTCCAGATTTTTCTAAAAACAATTATGAAAATCCATAACAACAAAACAGAATCTTATTTTTTTATTAATTTTTTGTAGAAAATTACGAATTTCTACAAAAATGCATGAATAATCAAACCATTGTATGACATTTTACGAAAATATAGGTCTGCAAAAATTAGATGCAGTTTTTCATATTTTGTTTTCAGAAAATTACGAACTTCTACAGACATTTATGAATAGCTACAATTTTCTACAAAAAAATAGGAAAATCTACAACCCCATAATAAAGGTTTAGTTTGTCATAATTTTTAACAGGTTTTTATAGAAAATTATGAATTTATACAAAAAGAAATAACGAACGTTTACGACTTGCAAAAGCTAGTTGTAGTTTTTAAAATATTTTTTCTTAAAAAATACATATTTCTATACATAATTATGAATAAATACAATTTTCCATGAATAAATAGAAAAATTTACGACTCGAAAATGAAGGTTTAATTTTTAATACTTTTTAATAGGTTCTTGTAAAAAAATTACGAATTTCTACAACCGAAAACGAAAATTTGCAATTTGTAAAAGCTACATTTGTAGTTTTTCATATTTTTTCTCATAAAATTACAAATTTCCATGCACAATTATGAATAAATACAATTTTCCATGAATAAATAGGAAAATTTAAGACTCGAAACGAAGGATTAGTTTTCCGTAATTTTTAATAGGTTTCTGTAAGAAATGACGAATTCCTACAAAGTTTAATGAATACGTAATTAGATATTTCTATGAAAAATTAGGAAAATGTAGAACCACAAATCGGTAATTTTCGACAATTTTATAAGAAAACGTCATCCTCGTAGAATACTGTAGTTTTTCCTGAACAGTTTTTCCTGAGTATTCAGGTTTCCTAAATTTTTTATTTTCTCGAAAACGGTGAGAGATACATGAAAACTGACAATATATTAAGGGTTTCCTAAGGGCGATGATCCTCGTTCACCCCGCACTAACGCAGTATCAATATTTGCAAAATTTTAGACGATGCAAATTTGAAAACAAATAATATTGGGTTTAAAAAACTTTTGACGTATTGGATGAATTTAATAGAATCAAGACATACAACAAATTATGCCGGAAACCTTCCTACGAAAAATTAATTCCTTAAAGTGTATGCCATTCCATGGAAAAGGACGAAATTCTGATTATAGCTGTCTACGAAAAAACTATTCCGTGTCCAAAATACATAAAAAAATTCGTATAAAATTTCGTGAAAATTCATAGATATTTTCGTAGAAATTCCTAGAACTTTTTATAGAAATTCATGAAAGTTTTTGTAAAAATCCATACAAATTATTTCCACCAGGGAATGTAAATGGCTTTTCAATAATTATTTAATTCTAAACAAATCTCACTAAAATTATGAAATTTTTTTAAATTCGGAAATTTAATCATATTCTTTTTGTTAAAACGTTCTCAATTCCATTGAAGAATTATTCAAGAATCCAAAAATTTCTTCTAGAAGTTCCTCAAAACAAATAACTGATCTATCTTTATTTTTTTCTGTGACAAATCTATGAAAAAACAAAAATTAACTTCAATTTTCATCTCCCTAAGAATTGTTTTGCTTTAATATTATTACTCGATTTGTCAAAGGATAAATTACATTTGACGACGGAACATCTAATGCAAAATTTTTGTAATTGAGATGTTTCATAATTGTAGATAAGACTTTATTTTTAAATATTTTTGTCTAAAACAAACTAAAGTACGGATTCTACAAGACCTGAAAGACCTAGAAAAGTAATGGAATTTTAAAAAAGTTCTGGAAAACTTGATTATAATTCCAGAATTTTTAATAATTTTATGATAATATTAGTAGAAAACAGATATTTTGACATAGAACGGGAATTTTGGAAAATAATTTTAATTGTAATTTAGAAGAAGAGAGTTTCAAAAAAAATCCCTGTACAAATTCAGAATTATAATTCTTTTCCAAAATTCCCTGTTCCAAATTGGAAATCTTTAAAATCTTTAAAAATCGTTTGGAATAATTCAAATCTTTTGAACTCTTTCAAACTGAACGGGAAAAATTCAAAATTGACCGGGAATTAAAAATCATCCATCGGGTAGGCATCCCGATTTTGCATGCTTCTAATTTGAATGTAGAATAGGTTACTACATTTTTATTGGAAATAACGCAACAACGATTAAGGAAGGGCGTAAAAAAGGCCAGCTGTTACATTATAATATAATTACATGTTTCTATGAAAAATTAAGAAAATGTAGAACCCCAAACCCATAATTTTCTATAATTTTACGTGAAAACGTTACACTCATAGAACGCTGTAGATTTTGTAAACAATTTTTCCAGAGTATATATTAAGATTTCCTTCTTTTTTAAATTTCTCGAAAACGGTGAGATACGTGAAAATTGGAAAAATTTCAAGGGTTTTCTAAAGGGGGATGATCCTCGTTCAACCCAAACTGACAAAGTATCAAGTTTGCAAAATTTTAGAGAATGAAAATTTAAAAGCAGATCATTTCGGGGTTTAAAGAACTTTTGACGTATTGCGTGAATTAAACTGAATGAAAACATATATAAGAAATTATGCCGAAATGCTTCCTACGAAAAATTAATCTCCTAAACTTATAAGTGTACGCCATTCTATAGAAAAGTACAAAAATATTATATTTTTTACCATCGCTTTCTACGAAAAATCTATTCCGAGTCCAAAATGCATACAAAATTAGTCAAAATTGTTAGTAATTTTCATAGAAATTCATAAAAGTATCTGTAAAAATTCATAGAAATTATTTCCACCAGGGAATGTAAAGGGCTTTTCAATCATTATTGAATTCTAAACAAATCTCACTAATATTAAATTATACGAGTACAATTTCAAAAAATTCTGGAATTATAATCATATTATTTTTATTAGTAAAAAAAATTAATCTGCAAATTTTAAATTCGCCTTCCAGCTCTTATAGCAACCCTGATTATGAAAGTTCAAGAGTATAGAATTTGATAAGAGAATAGAAGGAAAGCGTCGTAAACCCTATCCAGGTTGGCCACTAAAATGCGATCAAAAAATTCCGGAGATTCGAAGCGTTAATGAAAAATATAGGGAAAATAGAAAACCGTTCTTACCAATTCCGTAAAGTCGTTGTTGCCAATGTCGAGTCTTTGTAAATTAACGAGTCGACTCATGCTTTTTGGAAGTGTCATCATGTTGTTCTCTCTGAGTTCGAGAGTTCTCAAAGCCGAAAGACGACCGAAATTCGCTGGCAAATATTCTATGTAAGCATCGTTTATGTACAATTCCTGCAAGCCAACAATGTGCGTGATTGTATCCGGGAAGCGCTCAAAGGGGTTGACACTGATATCTATCGAGCGGAGATTCTTACATTCTTTTATACTGTCGGGTAATTCTTTTATACCTGTGAAAATAAAAATATATCTTTAAAATGTTACTCTTGAAATCATTCAAATTGAGTACACTACCGACGGAAAGTTTGGATATAGTTCCATTCACCGTTTGAAAATTCATACTTCACTTCAAAGGCGAATATGTATCTGTGCAGAAACTGAATCTACGGCTTTGTAAACAGAATCATTTGAAAGATTATAAAATTTTTAGCTTCAAAGTCAAAAGTTTTTTTTAGCAAAATTAATATTTTTAAATCTTGAGGTTGAATCTTTGCCAAATCTAGAAGTGTTCTAAAAAGTTCGAAAAAACCATTAAATCAGGAGTAAATCCTACTCTTTAAATCTAAATCAAGAGCACGATTAAATATGTAGTTGCTGAGTATTCATAAAAAATATTTACAAGTGCAGTAGAAATTTTTGGGAAGCCGAAAGTCCAAGATTCGTCGTTAACCTTCATTTGTTAAAAGTTGCAAGGTCAGATTCCATTAAACGGAATGACCTGACAACAAATGAAGGTTAACGACGAATCTCGGCCTTTTGGCTTCCCAAAATTTCTATTGCACGAGTGAATATTTTTTATATCGACTCAGCAATGACATAATATTCAATCGTGATCTTGGTTTAAATTTAAAGATTAGGATTCACTCTTGATTTTTTGATTTTTCCAAATTTTTATTAACACTTCTCTCGATTTGGCAAAAAGATGAATTTGAGAGAGTTGAATATTTCAACCTAGGCGGATTCGACGCGCAATTTTCTAATCTTCCGAATGATTCTGCTTACAAAGCCATAGATTCAGTTTCTGCACAGATATTCGCCTTTAAAGTGAAGTATGAATTTTCAAACAGTCAAAAGAAATGTATCGAAACTTTTCATCGGTAGTGCAAAGTGCAATATAGTGAAATTTCCTTACTATTTTTACTCAGATCTAGTAACTCGAGATTTATCAGTGATGCTATGGCGGGTGGTAGCGTAGTAACTTCATTGTCACTGAGCGAAAGCACTCGTAATTCATGGCATTGGAATAACGGCCTTGGCAAATCCTTTATCTGTTAAAAAAAATGTATAAGGATGAGAATTAATAGAATTTAATGTTAAAGAATCAGAAAAAGTAAATGAGAAAGTATTTAGAGAATGATTGTAAGTTTGCTCACTCTATTGGCATCGAGATATAATATCTCCAATGTTCTCTCGTAGATGAACACATCGGGTGGTACATCGTATAGATTGCAATGATTTAATTGCAACTCGCAAATGTCTTCTTCTTGTGCTCTCAAGCATGCAGTGCATTGCCACCAAGCACTACCCATTTCACATCCAACTTTGATTTTTGGTCAGTCTGTGTGGTAATCTCATATGGTTGATATACTCATAGAAGTTAGAGATAATCTTATCACTTTTGCATCTGCAAGCAAGAAAAAGGAAAAAAAATAGGGGAAAGATTAAACATTTACTTTTACATATAGAAAAGAAGAAACAATATAAATTAATTATTTCTTTCTAAGATTTGTCATTTCGTCCTTACTATAAATAATACCTCGAATGTAAATTTGAAACTACACTCTTCGATGCTCTTCAACTCAAATATAAGTATTGCTCTTTATTACAGCTGTAACCAAACATTTAAGTTTAATTATAAAAATTAATTGACAATATTTTAAATTTAAATTAAAAAAAGTAAAATTAATTATAAGAAGGCTGCGTTTTGTCATCCCAGGGTCGTGACGGTGGTCTCGGGGGCTCCGGTGCAAAATTCCTCGGGGGCCCATCCTCTTCAAAATTATCTCATTAAAAAAAAATAACTTTTATGCTCTAGAAGTTCCCT
>JAUMHM010000078.1:9066103-9084255 GCA_032362435.1 Melikaiella ostensackeni
TTCTATACAGAGAATGTATTATATTTTTTTTAAATTTGACCCCCCCCCCCCGTTTTGTCAAATGTCCACGTTTTGAGACCCCCTGAACCCGAAAAACATGTTTTTACGAATGTGTCTGTCTTCCAGTCTGTCTGTCTGTCAGTCTGTAGATTTTTAGATTGTGAGCACGATAACTTTTTAAAGAACTGACCGATTGGATTGGCCTTACGTATACTCTTTTAGTGCCCTAAAATGAAGGTCAAGTTCGTTAGCCAGCCATTTTGGACGAAAATTCAAAAAGTAAGCATTTTGAACATTTTTGAGACTACTTTTTTTTTTTTAATTTGCAAATTCTATGTACGGCTATTCGTGGTACTCAAAAAGTCGAACAATTTATCTCCATGACATTTTTCGATAAAAAGAAAATTGTGAGAGTTACAGCATTTACAAAATTCAAAAAAAAAGAAAATGAAAATTTTAAGCCAGACAACGTGCGATATGAAAAAAAGTCAAGAAGAGAAAAACGTTGCTTTTTGAAAGCTTCACAAGACTGTCACAACAACTTTTTGAATTTTCTTGAAAAATCGAAAATTCAAATTTATTGAGCCAAATAACGCGGGATACGAAAGAAAGTTAAGATATCAAAATAGTTACTTTTACGAAGATCTGTAAATTTGCTTCTAAACATTTTTTGGTAGGAGGTATAGTTTGTTTTTTAAGTATAGAAAATAGTATTGAAATATTTTTATTTTTGAGCCAAACGACGCGAGATAAGAAAAAAATAGTCAAAACAGTAGAATTTGTGCTTTTAGCAGGTCAAATAAAATTGCTGTTAAAAATTTCTTTATAGGACCAATCGTAAATCAAGATAATTTTTTAAATCATCTGTTTAACTATTTATGTATTTGTATATATTATACGGTGAGCACAGAAAATCGAGCGCAAAGCGCGAATATTATGATGAGAATGTATTTTCCTTAAGGCCGATAGAGCCTTAAGTAAATAAATTTCCTTTCTCATTCAAAATCAAAAACAAATGTATAAATTTGTACATAAAGAACATATAACACCGAGCGTGAGGCGCGCTCAAACTTGCGAGCGAAGGGCGCGATGAGAATGTGCCCGCGAAGCGGGCAGATTTTTATCATATAAGATTGTGCAATGCATTAATTATGGTACTAACGGTGCAAAACGTATATAAAAAAAAGAATCTTATTGACAAAAATGCACAGAAAAAAGCATGCGAGCTGCACTGTTGTCCTGTATTAGAAAATAATGTTAAGTGTTGCGGGCAAGCAAAAAAACAACATATGCAGTATAGATGGAATCTAGCGTGTTTATTCATTTTTTCACAGTAGAATTTAATTTTTATTGTGACAATGTACATAGAGAAGTTCGAGAACTGTTATATTTAACTAACCTCAAAAAAGCATACTTCTGCACTGGATTTGCGAAAGACGTCTATTTTTCCCGGTTTTTGCTACACGACCTCATGAGATCGTGTAGCGAACTCAATGGTCATTGGTCCTTTGCAAATCCGGTGTAGAAATTCGATTTTTTTGTGGTAAGAGTAGCCAGTGGAAAATGCTATTACTTTCAAACAATGAATTTCAGATTTCAAATACTGATATGGAAAAGACAACTATATCCATCTCGCCCTACGCTACCCTAATTGAACAGGTTTTGAAAAATAAAAAACATTATTCAAGTATACTTATGGCAAAATGGTGTAAAATAATTTTTTTCCATGATATTAAAAAAATAATGTTTCGTCTCATGCAATTGGTGTGAAGCGGGAAGCATACAATTTTGCAAAGCGCATAGTGTACAATGCATAAGCTTCTCGGCCAATCACAGTCCTCCATTTGATGCATGCGAGAATCACCATGCATCAAATGGGGGACTGTGATTAGTCGATAAGCTTATGCGTTATGCATTATGCGCTATGCAAAAGCAAAAAAGTGTGTGCTTCCCACTTTTCTGTTTGGCCCTCAGCGTTCAGACATCTTGGGTTCTCCCCACCCTACCTAAAATACCTAATGGTGACTGTCGTGTAAATGCGTGTGCGTGTTCTATAGTAAGTTGAGTGATTGCTCGTATTTTCGTGAACATTCGCGGAAATGGAACGTGTGTGTGATCACCTTGCGTGCATTGCAACAGAGCTCGAATGGTTCGAAGCTAAAAAGCCTAAAAAGGAAATTTTTTAGAATTCAGTTCAAGGATAGTGATTTTGAACGATTTTGCGAATGGTATTTGTACTTGGGCATTTTTGAGGTTATATACTTTTGCGGTTTTTGTTTTCTTAATTTTGGTGCAAGGAAAGTTTTGAAGAGTTTCGGAATGTTGACATGTGCTTGAGGAAGTTAAACACATTTGCATAGTTTTTGGTACATTGTTTTATTTTTTTCGTATCATTTAGTATCAGATTTTAAATTTCTTAATTCGATGTAATCGATTGTTAGTTGTCAGATCGGTTTAACACGGTTTTGTTAAATTAATAAAGGGTTTTAATTTTGGAGGAAGTAAATAATGTAAGTTATGGAGATGTCAGAGGAACCGGACAATCATGCTGATACTGTAAGTTCCATTTTATATCCATTTGTATATTGCACCCTGTCAATAATTTGATAATAATTTGATAATTGTCTCTTGTTTTTATTTGATTGCCTTTGTTTTTGTTAAAATCGTTTCATTTTCAAATCAATTGTGTGTACTTTTTCTGTAGCTATAATTTGTTATTACCTTTGTCAATTATTAATTTCCTTTGCGAAATTAAACGATTATGTACAATAAGGGTCTCTGCATTTTCAGAAGTCACTTTGTTTTAATTTTTTCCTGATGAAGTTTTTATTATGGATACAAGACAAATGAAAAAACAGGTGATTTCGAAGCAGCTAAATTGTTCTAGGATAATCATTATTAATTAGCTAAAGAATATTTTAATATTTAACTTTTATAATTTTAAGAAATGCATATTTTGTTCATAATACTTTGAATTTTGAATTTTTCAATTTATAAACACTTGCATTTTCTAAGAACTCGAGATTTTTAATTTTTCAAAATGAAAGACCTCCATTTTGAAATTATGCAATTATAAAGTTTTCCACTTTGACTGCTTAAAATTTTGAATCGTTCATTTTTTAACGATTCAATTTCATTTTTACCTGGCCGGAAAATGACCGGAAATTTTGTTTATCGGGAAATGACTGGATTTATAATTCTAAGTTGCTACAAGGTATTTTAGTAGAGATACAATTTTTAGTTTAGGACGGGGAATTTCTGTGAAGAATTATAATTTTTTCTTTGGGACAGGAAATTTCGGTAAAGAAATATAAATTTGACAATTGGGATAGGGGATTCCCGTAAAGAATTATAATTTTTACTTTGCGGCGGACAATTTCCACAAAAAATGAGAATTTGACTTTGAGACCGGGATTCTTCTAAAAGAATTATAATGTTGAGACAGAAGTGGGAATTTCCGTAGAGAATTATAATTTTAATTTTAGGTTAACTTTAGAACAGGAAGTTTCGTTAAGAATTATAATACTAAGTTTGTACGATTTTGGAAATGAATTTAATTGTAACTTGGTATAGGGAATTTTCGAAAAGGATTATAATGCTCAGTTTGTGCGAAGAATAAATAAATTAAAAATAACAAAAAATTTCCGTAAAGAATTATAGTTTTGTTTTGGAACAGGTAATTATTGACATGGAACGGGAAATTTTGGAAAATAATTTTAATTTTTATAAAAAAGGAATTTACAAAAACTGCTTTTGTACCAAGTCAGAATCCGCCATATTTTGAAAATTCCTTATTTCAAATCAGAATTCGTTTGAATTTAAAAATCATTTTTTTTTGCAAATAAAAATTTGCCAAAATTTGAAGTTTCCCTCTTTCAAATTTTAGATAAAATGGATTTTTTGGAAATAAATGTAATTGTGACTTGGAACAGGGAATTCCCATAAAGAATTATAATTCAGACTTTGGTACAGTAAATTCCCGTAAAGAATTATAATTTTGACTTTGGAACAGAGCATTTCGTAAAGAATTATAATTTTGACTTTGCCACAGGCAATTTCCGCGAAGACTTAATATTTGGTCTGTAGGACAGGGAATTTTCGTAAAAAATTATTATTTGACATGGAACAGAGATATTTTGACATGGAACGGGAATTTTGGAAAATAATTTCAATTCTGATTTAGAAGAAAATAATTTGAAAAAAATCCCTGTACAAATGCAGAATTACAATTCGTTTCCAAAATTCCCTGTTCCAAATTAGAAATTTTTTAAATCTTCAAAAATCGTTTGAAATCATTCAAATCTTTTGAACTCTTTCAAATTGACCACGAAAAATTCAAAATTGTCCGGGAATTAAAAATCATCCATCGGGTAGACACCCCGATTTTGCATGCTTCTAATTTGAAAGTAGAGTAGATTACTACATTTTTATTGGAAATAAAGCAACAAGGATTAAGGAAGGGCGTAAAAAAGGCGAGCTGTTACATAATGTTTTTTATTTTTGTAATAAATTTTATAGTAAGTTCAGAAAACAAGGTGTTGAAATAATATGAAAAGAAATTTAGTCTTAATTTTTTTAGTGTTAGTATATTCCAAACATTTTTTTAATACATACCATTTTTCTACTTTTTTTTGTACCTACGCATAAAAAGTTGTCAATCTTTTCTAATTTTTTTTCTATTCAGTACCACACAATTTTATTTTCCTCAGTTAAAACCTGCCCAAACGTCTCCGGATTCGCCGAGGAAGCCCGTGAAATCCACAGCTGTGGTAAAATATTCTGCAGTGCAAAGTCCAGCAACTTTTGCCCAGTTACAATGCAACACAGATTTGAACCTTCCTCCCAGCAATTGGCTGAGCAGTTCAGCAGAAAGCTATGGGCTTCAGAACGACTGGTCGCCACAAAGCAGGAGTTTTTCCAGCTTCCGGATGGCTCACATGTTTCCAGACTGCGTCGGGGAAGTGGACGTCGTATCCGAAGCAGAGAATATAAAAAAACTTTTAAAGATGCCTTACACTCAGGGTGTTATATCAATGGTGGTTCATCGTGTCGAAAACACTTTGCTTTTAGACGACCTCGACGTCCACAGATACCTCTTGAGACAAGCTGAGAGCGACTGGGAGTGGCTGAAGAAGTTTGTCTGCGAGCAGGTTTTCCAAAATCTCGGCGAGAAAGAGAAGAGACTTTCCCATAAGTCCAGCAGAACTACTATACAACAAAAGAATCTGGTTTCCAAGTTTTTATACCACTCCTTAGTCTTTGGTGATAACAAGGAACAAAATGAGAAGCCCACATTGCCAGTCAAAACCCTAGAACCAAAATTGCCTGAGCCTTCACGAGAGGAGGAATTACCAGATCCAAATTGCAGTCATAATTTTGCGAGAAATGTTCTTTGGACTTTTGAAAATATCCAGATGTTGATTGGGACTGATATGCCGATATTTGGGGGCCCAACTCATCCTTGCATTAGTCTTAGACTGAGGGATATGACGAAGCCAATTAGTGTTTTGACGGGAATAGATTATTGGCTAGATAATCTTATGAGCAATGTTCCTGAAGTCGTGATGTGTTATCATCTTGATGGCATTGTGCAGAAATATGAGTTGATCAAAACTGAGGATTTACCCAATTTGGAAGACTCCAAGTTCAGTCCAAAAGTCATCAGAGATGTTGCGCAGAATATCTTGAGTTTCTTGAAGAATAATGCTACCAAAGCTGGACACACTTATTGGTTGTTTAAGGGTAAGATTTCAATTTCTTTTATTTCATTTTAGCTAGAAATCCTAATCAGGATTGCTACAAGACCTGGAAGACCTGGAAAAGTCATGGAATTTAGAAAAAGTGACTGGATTTCTTTTTGTTTGCACCTACTTAAAAGTCTTAATGATTATTTTAGTACTCACGGCGAATTATAAATTTGACTTTATACGAATTGATTTTTCACTAAAAAAAATATTATAATTCCAGAACTTTTTGAATTTTGATAATTCATAGAAATTATTTCCACTGGGGAATGTAGAGGGCTTTTCAATAAATACTGAATTCTAAACAATTTTTATTAATATTATGATAAAATTTTAAAAAATTCTGGAATTATATTTCTTAAAGATCGAAATAAAATCTACTTTCCTATGAAAATTTTTTGTGTACTAAAAAAGAACACTCAAAAATAGACTTTAAGACTACCCGCTTTTTCGGCTGATTAGAGACAAATATACAATAAATGTACATAAATAAAATATATTTTTATCAGTAAAAAGTAAATTCGTATCAATTAGCAAATTTAAAATTCGTCTTGAAGTATTAAAATAGTTATTGAGACTTTAAAGTAGGTGCAAATAAAAAAAATTCAGCCATTTTTTTTTAATTCCAGGACTTTTCCAGTTTTCCAGAACTTTTTCAAAATTTCATGAATTTTCCAGGTTCTTCAGGTCTTGTAGCAAACCTTCTTTAGTTTATTTTAATTAAAACTATTCACAAAGTTTCATCTAAAATTATGGAACAACTCTATTATACAAATTTCGCATTAGATGGTCCATCGTCAAATGTAATAAATCCTTTGACAGATCGAGAAATAATGCTAAAGCAAAAGAAGTCTCAGGGAGATGAAAATTAAACTTAATCTTTGTCTTTTCAGAAATTTGTTATAGAAAAAAATTACGGATATGTCCGTTATTTCCGTTGCGGAACTTTTAGAAGAAATTTTTAGATTTTCGAATAATTCTGTAATGAAATTAAGAATGTTGTGACAAAAATAAAATGATTATAATTCCAGAATTTTTAATGGATTTTGGACTCGAAATAGTTTTTCATAGAAAGCGATAATGAATTTTTTTTCGATTTTCATACTTTTCCGTAGAATAGCATACATTTCAAGGGATCAGTTTTTCGTAGGAAGGATTTCAGCATAATTTCTTGTAGTATGGCTTAATTCAATTTAATTCACACAAAACATCAAAAGTTTTTAATTCCCAAAATGATTGTTTTCAAGTGTGCATCGTCTAAAATTTTGCAAATATTGATACTGTGTTAGTTCGGGATGGATGAGGATCATAGCTCTTAGGAAACCCTTAATATTTGGTCAGTTTTCACGTATCTCTCACCATCTTCGAGAAATTTCTAAATTTAGGTAATCTGCATACTCTGGGAAAATTGTTTACGAAAATCTACAGCGTTCTACGAGGGTAACGTTTTCATATAAAATTGTAAACAATTATCGGTTCGGGGTGCTAAATTTTCCTAATTTTTCATCGAAATATTTATTTATATATTCATTAAACTTTGTAGCTATAAATTCGTAATTTCTTACAAAAACCTATTAAACATTATGAAAAACTAAACCTTCATTTTGGATTCATAGATTTGTCTATTTTTTCTTGCAAAATAGTGTTCATTCATAATTGTGTATAGAAATTTATATTTTATTATTGTTAGGGTTGAGACCAAAAGAGCCCCTGATGCTTGGGTAGTCCCATTGCGTGCCATTGTAGGTCTGTGCGTCTTTCCAAAGCCCTCTCCATACGGAGAGGACCGCATCCACGCCCTTGGTTGATATGTCCGACTCACTGATGCAGTTACTGCCCGTGAGTGCCAGACGCTTCCCCGCAATTATGGGGGATATGAATAGCTATCTCATTATCCTTTCCGCACAGGCGACAGAGGGGGCCATCTGCGAGCCCTATCTTATGTCTGTGGTAGCCGAGGTTTCCATATTCTATGAACATTTCTGTTAGGACCTTGACTGCTTTCGCCTTGTTCTTAGAGCCATCTGTGAACCAGTTGTCCCCATCACTACGCGTATGCCTCGCCATTAGCCTATTCCTCTTTCGTGGATAGGCTGACTCGATACTTCTTGTCAAAGAGGTAGCGAATAGGCATTTTGTCCCTGAGTACGCTCAAGGTCGGGCCATTCGCGATATCGGTTGGGATCCGCAGTTCTGTCTAGATCCTTCCGCCGTTTCCCATATTTATTCTCCAGGTTGACTTCGAGGCACCAGTGTCACCTCTTAGAATCAGTCCCCTGATTCTTTCCAGTCCAGATTTCACAGTGAATTGTTCGACCCTGCTCCACCAGACCATAAGTCAATAATAAATAATAAAATAATAAATAAAGACCACTCTCGTGCCTCTCCATGCCGTCGGGACATATCTCAGTGTCAGACTAGCTCTAGCAAGTTTCATCAGCGGCCCTATGATTGGCTCCCCAGCCTTCTGTAAGAAGACTGGGTATATGCCATCCGGACCAGGAGACTTGTATGGGCTGAAAGACTTCAGGGCCCATCTGACCCTAAAAGGGGTAACAGTCTCGTAGGCTAGTCTCCGTTGCGGGCTCATCTGAGCAATTCAGAATGCAATTTCAGAGTGCCGAGAATAGCATCCGGATTTCGAGAGAGCAGCTTGTCCAGTCTAGTCGCCTCTACTCCTTTCTCGATGTCTGCAAAAGTTGGTCCAGCTTTCTTGCTTGGCCTTACGTATTGCACCCCTGTATTCATCCCTCATTGTCATGAATGAGGTCCATAGTTCTTCCGTTTTGCAAGTACTGGGACGTCTGAACCTCTCTCTAGTTTCCTTGCGAAGCTCTTCGAGTGTTCCGTTCCACCAGTGCGTCTCCCCTGCCATTCGGACTCTTATGAGTCGATAGTTTCTTTCATAAGTAGACTTTCTGGCCTTCGTGGAAGTATTAGCTGCCATCTCCAGGGTGTCCACGTCTCCAATTGACTTAGGCACCTCTGAGAGTTCACTCTCTAATTCAGTGGAATACTGATCCCCGTCCGTTCCGGGTACGGTAGATTTCAGCTCGAACTCTGTGAGTGACCTGAGAGTGGGTTCGTCCGAGACTCTCCACTTATTTATCTTATCTCTAAAAATACCAGAACAAAGGCTGACCGAGTTGTAAAACGTCGGGTTATTCCCCGTGTTAAGAATACCTAAATCAGTAGTTATTAAATATTCTAGTAGATCATTCCATCTTCAGTCAGTGGTTTCGCTGTCATACGGAAAGTAGGCCAATCCTATGACTAGCTTTCCAATTCCTCTAAGATCTGTGGATATCGCCATCAGATCTCTCGAATACGGTTCTAGCAGCGGAACAACGTTGACTCATTTCGCCAGTATGCAGGCCCTTGGTTTGGCCGCCTTGGGGTCCCCGTGACAAAAACCAGCCCCCCCCCCCAATACCCTTATGGTATCTTTAACTAACCAAGGTTCTTGCATTAGTGAGATACCTGTGCGTCTTACAGCCATGCCCCTCTGCAGAACCACAGAGGCGCCTTTGCGGTGATGCAAGTTAATTTATTTTTAATAAACGCAGGATGCACAACCAGGAGTTGTTTAAGACCTCCCGTTGCACTCCTCTTGAGGCCGGTCGTGCCTGACAATTTGCTGGGACGATGTCTTTAGTGAGGGATTGAATCCCTCTGAGCGCTGAAGGACCACAGATGGCTCTTCTATTTCATCTGAGATCCACGCCGTAGCCCTCAGCATTCTTTGGAGCAATTCAACTCCACCCACTTTAAGGTGTGCACTTTCCAGGGCCTTGTCTCGGTCACTGTATCACACTTGGTCGGCTGCGACAAATATAAAGACCCCTTCCCTACAGAAGGAGATCTCGAATTTTGGCCATTGATTTGGGGACACTCTTTCGAGCGCCTTCCAGGTGGCCTGTCTGAAGAGCTCAAACTGTTCCGCAGTGAGCATCGAGTCCGGGTAGCTCGTTGCCGCCACCACCACCGTCAGAGTCCTCTGGGCAGCTATCAGCTCAACTCTCGACGACTCCCTGTTCGGTTGGCAACTGGGCTGGCTTATGCCTTTTTGTAGGCTTAGCCTCCCCCACCCCCCTCCGGTGGTGTGTCCTTTGAGCCCGCCTTCTCTTCAAGGCCTCCGTGCTGGTTGTCGTCGTTGTTATTGCCGATGTTCCAGCACCCACAGCCGCTCTTCTAGCCTGCTGCGCTTGAGATTTTCCTATTTTTTTCTATAGAAAATTGTAGCTATATTCATAATTGCGTGTCGAAATTTCTGATTTTCTAAAAACAAAATATATTTTCGTATATTTTCGTACATAGGTGTAATTATTTATAAACCTTTTAAAAATTCGTTATTTTCCACCAAAAACTATAAAGAATCAAAATTGTGTTTTGTTATTGTAGATTTTCATCATTTTTCTTAGAAACTTTTTATTTTTCATACAAAATCATAAAACTTTGCAATCATTCATCAAGAATCTTGATTTTTCATAATTTGTAGTTTTCTATGCCGAATTATATACAAAATCTATAATTTTTTACGATCATCTGTAGAAACGACGTTTTCATAGAATGTTGTAGTTTGTCGTAAAAATTTTTTCTACCAGGGTTTGCATTGGTTCATAATTGTACAAGAAATTGTTCGTAAATTAGTTTGCGACCAGGAGAATGTATTGAAATTGAATAGAAGTGACTGGATTTTTTGCAAAGTTGACCTGTAATTTTCTCAAAAGTAGACTTGGAAATCGTGGAAAAGTCATGGAATTTTGAAACCGGTCTTCTTTAGCAACTCTGCTAATGAAAAGACGAATTTGAAATAGCAAATACATTTAATTTTCAGGCAAAGACGACGACGTGGTGAAGCTGTACGATTTGACTTCTCTCTGCAGTGAAGTTAACGATGACAAGGGCCAGAGTCCCTTCACAGTTCCTGTTGCGATGTTGCTTTATCGAGTCGCCAGGAACATGAAGTATTCTCCAGACTATTGCATAAAACGAGGGACTATTCGGATGCTCTTGAAAAATTGCATTCAGTTACTTGCGAAAGAAAAGTACCCGCAAATTGTTACTTCAGCTCATTACATGTTGTCTGACTTATTCGTTCCTGCTGGCACGACTCCTGCGAATCCGATTTTGATGGAACAGAGCGACGAAGATGAATCTCCGAACGAGAGTTATTCGTCCCAGGAAAACGATAAAGATTCAGAAAAAATGGAAGGGGATGTCAGCGCTGCTATTAAGTCTTTGACTTTGACGAGAAGTAGATACAATTTTGATATTGCTGTTTTCTGAAACCCTCCCTTTTTATTGTTACTAACATTTAGTTTATAAGCAATTGTACTATTTTCAGTTAAGGAGCAGTCAGAGTATGCACAATTCAAGTACAAACCTCCTCCGATTATTGGAACATTAGAAGAAAGATGTAGAGTAGCTTTGGAACACGTAGCGAGTGGTCTCGAATGTTTGAAGTACTTCCCGATTCAAGAAGACTCTCCAGAAAAGGAGGAAGAAGAAGAAAAGGAAGAGAGAGTAGAGCCTGAAGAAGACGTTCCACAAATGGCTAAGCCTTTCCAAGCCATTCCGATGCCTTACACTCCTTTGAACAAACCTGCAGAAGCTGCTGATAACAGTCCAAGTTACAAGAAGAAGAACAAGCAGAAGAAAAATAAAAAGTCCGAGAAGAAAGTTCCTATACTTGATGAGGAAGCACCAAAAGCTGTACTCTGCAAGTCAGAGACCCTTCCGACCTGGCAAGCGCCGAAGAAGAGAGACAATCTGAGCTGGAATGCTCATCTGAAGACTTTGCTTTATGAAAAAGCTTCTTTGATTCTCGGCGTACTTGCTGAAAATGAGTATTCCAATGGAAATTACGGAGCTGCTCTTCGATACATTTCCATTGTTTTGCGTTGTCAGAAAATACTGGATGTTTTCTGTGGGATTAATAACGAGCAGATGATGAGTTACTTTTTAGGTAGGGCTGGTGATTGTGGTTTTATGACTGTCCAGGATTGGGGTCATGTGGAGAAGCACAGACAAGATTATGAAGCGAAGAATGAAACTAGTCCGTTCATTGACGAAATATGTTCGATGGAGGAACTCGAAAATAGTGAGTTTTATATCTATTTTCATAGAGGTATTAATTAAAGAAAAAAACGAAGTTGTATTTATGAGATTTGAGAATTGAGTGTGTTTTAGAATTTTATTTATTTGCAGGTGATCTTGAACTTCTGCCAAAAAGATTCGAGAGTCTAGAAAGCACTTTGGTCGATTCCTTGCGATGTTACGAAAAAGCCTTGGCTCTCCAACAACCGAGCGAGGATCGAAATACGCTTTTAAGAAGAGTTGGAAATATTCATAACGAACTTGGAGTTTTGTACATGAATCAAGCAAGTGGTGAGTTATAAAGCTTTTTCTCCTGATCCAGCAGATTTTAAGGACGAGTTAACAACTCGACTTTTGAGTGTACACCCAATTTCAAGATTTCATTAGATTTATAGGATTTCAGAAAGATTTGAAAGGTTTCGCAGAGATTTCAAATATTTCACAAAGATTTCAAAGATTTGAAAAGATTTCACAAAGATTTCAAAGATTCCCCAAGTATTTAAAAGATTTCCCAAGGGCGTGTAAACCAGATTTTAAGAGCAGGACTCGAACTCAGGCCACTATTGACACTTTTTGACACTTTGACACTTTTTTTGAACGATGCCACTATTTCGGATCGTACGATATTTTCGACTTTTTTTTTTACTTTTAGAAGAAAAATCTTTCTAAATTGTGCTCTTTTAATTTGTAATACTTATTGATAATATTAATTAAACATTTTAAAGTCGAAAACGTCCGAAATCAAATAATTTCAAATTTCATTATTAAAAACTGAACGAATTCATATTTCAATCGTACTGTTTCAAAGTATAATTTCCAAATAAAAGCCTTAATTCTCGATATATTCTAAATTGAATATCGTTCAATAATTATTCATATCAAATTGAAATGGTTTATAAAATTAGAAATTTGATTTAATCAGATAAAAAATCAGTATAAAATATCAAATTGGAAGCGTTCCAAATTGAAAAAGCTTAGAATTGAACGTTTTTTTAAATAAATAAATTTTAAATCAAAAAATATTTAATATGTAATTGGCTTCAAGAATAAATAATGCGAAATAAAAGCATTCATCTTTTATTAATATCAAAAAATTTCAAATTTCAATTTTCTGTTTTGAAAATACTTCAAATTAGAAATCCTTCCGAATTAAAAAGAATTCAAATAGAAAAGATTCGTGTTTGCAAAAGAATGGAGAAGAAATTAAACGAAACAGAAAATTGAAATTCTTCGACTTTGCAAGAAGTTGAATTTGACAAAAAAAAGCTAGAAATTATTCTAAATTGAAAACAACTTTATATCAACTAAATTTTTTAATTAAAAATTAAATTTATCATGTTTGGAGGAAATTTATAAACTTTATTGGAATTAGTGAAATAGGAAGTAATTTTGAAATATTTTCTTTATCTTTGCAAATACTTTAAATCAGAGTTTATAGTTTAATTCTATGCGATTATTCTTTTTTCATAATAAATTGAATCAAAAAGTGTTACAGGTACAAAATTTCATGAAAGTATAACAAATTATTAAAATAGGATTTATATAAGTTAAGTGTAGCTACATAAAAAAAATCTTTTAGAAATACAAAATACTTCCGTAGAATGAAAAATTATCAATATAATTTTATGGTACAATTTCTTTACAATACTCAAGGTTTTAATTAATCAGATTTACGCTGTACACTAGATTGCAAGATTGCATACATATATATAATTGAAAAATATTGCATGAGATTGTAAAAGTCTCCATGGATTATAGGAAATTTATTGTAGAAAATCATTTTATAGAAAATGGTTATAGGATAATCAGCATTGGAATAAATAATAGAAAAGTATTGAAGGAATTAATGTAAAAAGTAGGGAAAATACAAAGGAACGATTTATTTGGGACCATTCCATAATTTCATATGGAAGTACTATATACAAAAATAGCGATTCTGCACAGATAACAGCAAAAATTTCACACACCTAAATCATGACTTCCCTTGATATCTTTAAAATCGCTTAAAATGTTATTGACATCCATGAAAATCCTTTGCAGTTTCTTGAATACCTTGATCCTTTGGAAATATTTTTAAATCCATTAGAATCTTTGAAATCTGTTAAAATCCGTAGAAATAACTTGAAATCTTTCAACTGCTTTCGTATTCCATTTGAATCTTTGAGATCTTTGAAATAGTTGAAGATCTGTAGAAATCCCTGGAAAAATAAATTGATTGAATTTATTCCTTAATCTTTTCTAGTAATCCCATGAAATTTGTAAAGTCCCCTAGAATCTTTGAAATACTTTGAGGTTCTATAAAAACCCCTTAAATCTTGTGAAATTCTTCTAAATGCGTATGTAGTTTCTCTATTTTTTGCAGCAATTATTTCAGTATTTTAACACTATTTCTGTATTGATTTTCTTATAATGATTTTCTTATAATTATTTTCTGTAATGATTTCCCTAAAATCGCAAAAAAATTATAACAAATTTATTATTGAAAAATCATTATAGACCTATACCGCATTTCCTATAATATTTTTTTGTGAGAAGGGATTACAAGGGATTGTAAATATTGCATGGGATTGCAAAAGATTGCATGGGATTTCACGAGATTATATAACATTGCAGAGAGAGTGTACACCAAATTGCAGAAGTATTCAACCCCTCGTATATAAATTTATTATTTGAAAAATTTCATGCCACTATTTCGCTACTATTTTTCAAAATTTATGCCATTATTGGCACTATTTTTTATTCCTGAAGTGAGTCCGAACCCTGCAAGAGTGATCAACCCCTCAGATTGTAATTATTTTGTAAATTTTAATTAAACTCATTTTTAATTTAACAGCTCGTTACCAACCAGAAGACGACGATTCGAGCCCATCTTCCTCAGAAGTCACAGTTCTTTTCGAACATTCTCAAACACATCTGGAAGCTGGAGTAAAGTCCTTCGAAACTGTCCGCGACGAGTCAAATCTGGCACTTCTTTATGCAAATATGGGTCGCTTATTGCGATTACGAGCTCATATGCACGTCAAGCAACCTCAAGAAGAGCGTCAGTTTTATGAAAAAGCTCTTACTAGTTACCAAAAGGCCTTACAAGTCCTGGGAGTGAGAAAATGCAATCCTACTATCTGGGATAATGTGACTTGGGATTTTTCTACAACTTTGTACACGATGGCAACTTATCTGCAGGATTATCCTATTGCCGGAAATAAGGTATTTCTGAATTTTAGAAATCAATAAGCCTCATTTATTTCTCATATGTAATTTTACGGCATTCTTTAATTTGTAGAGTGAAGAAGAACTAGAACGAGAAGTCGTCGATATTCTACAGAAGGCTTTGAAATATTGCGAAGTAGAAATTGCTGGTCCTCGTCAACCAATTTATCAATTTCGAGCTGCTACAATTCACCACAGATTGGCCTCCTTGTATCACAGAATGTACAGGGAACTTGATCCGGAAACGGAGACTGTTAGAAGAAAAACAAGCCTCCAGTTGTGTAAACTGAATTATGAAAAAGCATCTAAACTGTTCCTTTCTTTGGAACAGATGTTAGAATACCTAACTGTACAAATGGAACGAGTCGCATTGGCTGAATTTCAGGCTCAGGGTAGGGTATCCTGTTTTTCTTCACTTTGTTTTTTATTATTATTATTATTATACCATTAAGCCAAATCCCTTTCGGGGTAAGCGTAACTCGTTTGGCTCTGGTCTCGTTTCACTACTGGGAATGAATGATTTTGTACGGTAAATGTTGTTATTTTAGTGGAATAATGAGACACTAACTTGAATAAACATGTTTATTATAGCCTCTATTTGAAACAAAGCGAAGCGTCATGCACAGCAAAAACTCTGAATATATCGATCAAAGTATCGAACGGCAAGTTAGTCACATGATCAAAAGTAAATCGATATTTAAATATGGTGTACAATGACGCGTGAGATTAAACCCGCGGTGTTACCTGTAATACGATAGTTACAACACTTGTTTGTTTTTCTGCATGACCTAAAAAATCAGGTTGTTTGAAAGTGAATTGCACTGCGAATGAATGAACTTCTGACTACGAGTATAGTGGGAACTAGGGGCTCGTCTCCACGTGTTTATCTACACGCAGGTTATGATCTCATTCTGCTTACGTAATGACTGGGCTCTTTTGAAAACCTTCAACATAATTTCTTCATGCATCTTTCATAAAAAAAATAAGTCAAATGAAAAAACTTATAAATAAAAGAAGTATCTGCAATGACAAAATTTAAATATTCAAATAAAAATATTAGTGATCAAGATGTGAAGAGAAAATGAACCTCTCTAGGTTTTGATTATTATTAATTTCCCTCTTAAACAAATAATTCTACTTAAAAAAAAATCTTAAAAAAATACTTTTGATATTCCAAAATTAAAATACAGTGTTTCTACCCGACGAAAGATTTAACATTTCCGGTCTTAAAATCTAAATCATAATTCTTTACAAAAATCCCCTGTTCCAAAGTTAAAGTTGTAATTCTTTATGGAAATTCTTTGTTCCAAGTCACAATTACATTTATTTCCAAAAATTCCCTGTCCTAAAGTAAAAATTATAATTCTTAACGAAATTTCCTGTTCTAAAGTGAATTTAAAATGGAAATTATAATTCTTTACGGAAATTTCCAGTTCCACCTCAAAATCATGATTCTTTTAGAAAATTCCCTATCCCAAAGTCAAAATTCTAATTCTCTGCGGAAATTGCCTGTCCCAACGTCAAAGTTATAATTCTTTGCGAAATTCCTTGTTCCAAAATCAAAATTATAATTCTTCACGGAAATTCGCTGTCCTAAACCGAAAATTATATTTCTCTACTGAAATGTTTTCTCCGAATCTTCAAATTGTGATTCTTTACTAAAATTTCCTGTTCCAAAGTAAAAATTATAATTATTCATGGAAATTGCCTGTCCTAAACTCAAAATTCTATTTCTTAACTGAAATTCCCTGTCCCAAACTCATAATTATGATTCTTTAAATCTGTACCAAAACTCCCTGACCCAAAGTAAAAATTATATTTCTTAACGAAATTTCCTGTTCTAAAGTGAACTTAAAATGAAAATTATAATTTTTTACGGAAATTCCCTGCCTCTAAGACTAAATTATAATTTTTACGGAAATTCCCCGTTCCACGTCACAATTGCATTTATTTCCAAGAATTCCCTGTTCCAGGCCAACATTGTATTTACTTACAACATTTTCTATTATAATTCAAAAATGTAGTAACTCCCTTTTTTCTTAAATTTGGAAGAGAAAAGTTTCAAATTCTGGCAAATTTTTATCTGCAAAAAAATTTTAATTCAAACAAATTCTGATTTGGAGCAAGGACTTTTCAAAATTTGACGAATTCTAACTTGTAATAGGAATTGTTTTTGTTAATTCCCTTTTTATAAATAAGAATTGAAATTATTTTCCAAAATTTTCAGTTCGATGTAAAAAATTGCCTGTTTCAAGACGAAATTATAATTCTGTACGAAATCCCCTGTTCCAAAGTTATAATTATTTATCTTTACGGAATTTTTTTGATATATTTCATTTATTTATTTCCCGTTACAAGTTAGAATTATATTTATTTTCAACATTTTCTATTATAATTTAGAAATGTAGTAACTCCCTATTTCGAAAATTTGGAAAAGGGACGTTCCAAATTGTAATGAATTCTGACTTGGTGCAGGGATTTTTTTTTAATTCCCTTCTTCCAGATCAGAATAGAATTTCTTTTCAAAAATTCTCTGTTGTTAGTCAAATTATATTTCTTTACAGAAACTCCCTGTCCTAAAGTAATAATTATAATTCTGAACGAAATTTCTTGTTCTAAAGTGAACCCAAAATGAAAATTATAATTTTTTACAGAAATTCCCTGTCTCTAAGACTAAATTATAATTTTTACGGAAATTCCCCGTTCCAAGTCATAATTTCATTTATTTCCGAAAATTCCCTGTTTCAGTTCCGAATTATATTGATTAAGAACATTTTCTATTATAATTCAGAGATATAGTAACTCCCTTTTTTTTTTTTAAATTTGGAAGAGGGAAGTTTCAAATTCTGGCAAATTTTTATTTGTAAGAGAAATTTTAATTCAAATAAATTCTGATTCGGAGCAAAGAATTTTCAAAATCTGACGAATTCCAACTTGGAATATGGATTGTTTTTGTTAATTTCCTTTTTATAAATGAGAATTAAAATTATTTTCCAAAATTTTCCGTTCGATGTCAAAAATTGCCTGCTCCCAGACAAAATTATAATGCTTTACGAAATTCCATGTTCCAAAGTTATAATTATAATTCTTTACGGGATATTT
>JAUMHM010000078.1:9093414-9113260 GCA_032362435.1 Melikaiella ostensackeni
GTCGAACAATTTATCCTCATGAATTTTTCCGCTAAAAAGAAAATTGTGAGAGTTATAGAATTTATAAGATTCAAAAGAAAAAAAAAAGAAAATAAGAATTTTAAGCCAAATAATGCACGATATGAAAAAAATTCAAGAAAAGAAAAACGTTTCTTTTTGAAAGCCCTACAAGATTGTCATAACAACTTTTTGAATTTTTTTGAATTTTTTTTTTAAATGTTGAACTCAGTTGTTAACTTTTTCAACTATGAAATCATTCAGTTTACAATGCGTAATTCTAAAATCTTTTACTTTAAAAATGTTTTATTTCAGGTCTTCATTTTTAAGGGTACATTTTCAATTTAAAGAATTTTAAAATGCAGTTTTGAAGTCTTGAACAATTAAAAATTAAAAGAATTTGAATTTGAAAATTTTTGACAAACAACGATATTGAGTTAAACACCTGATTGAAAGTTTATAAACTATCTTCAATTTTCAAATAATTTCAAATGAATAGATTCATAATGAAGCGCATTTATTCAAGATTCAAATCCTAATGAAATAGTGTTTCAGTCTAAAATATTCCATATTTAAACCATTCAATTTGAAATTTTTTAATTGAAAAAAGAGCAATTTCTTAAACATTTAGCAATTCTTTAATGTACATTTAAAATAAGCAATTATGAATCAAATATTCATAAGTAAACAATTTCAATATGAATTGTTTGAAATACATAGAAAGCCTTGAATCACTAAAATTTTCGAGTGCTATATTTAGGCTTTGAATGTTACAATTTTAATTGTTCCATTTAAAAAAAAATTTAATTTGTGATTGAAAGTGTTGATGTTTGATTTATAAATAACAATTGAACAATTATTAATTTGAAACGACTCAAAATAAAAAAAAATTAACTTCTAATTTGAAAAGTGCTAAGTTAAAAAAATCAAATCGTTCAATTTTTAATGTTTCTAACTTAAAATTGCATGAGATGATATAATTTTGATCATTTACAAATTTCTTGATTTATTCTTCATTTGAGCATTGAAAGTGATAGCGTAGATTTATATTTTTCAACCAGAAATTTTTAAACTGTCCAATTTATATAAGTTTAAAAAAAAAATTTAAAAACTTTGCGAAATCTTTGAAATATTCAACACTTTGGGAATGTTTGAAATATTTCTGAAATCTTTAAAATCGTTGAAAAATCTTTGAAATTTTTGAAATCTTTAAAATCATTATGAAATAATTGAAAACTTTCCGAAATCTTTGAATCTTTGAGACATCTTTGAAATATTCGAAATCTTTTGGAATCTTTGAAATCTTCTGAAATCTGTTGAAATGTTTGAAATCTGTGTGATATTTTTGAACTCTTATGTAGTCATTAAAATCTTCGTGAAATATTTAAAAAGTATATTAACTGTTTCGAAATCTTCGAAATGTTTCTGAAATCTCCAAATCTTTGCGAAATCTTCGAAATTTTCTGAAATATTTTTGAACTCTTTGAAATCTTTGAAGACTTCGCGAAATTTTTGAAATATTCAAAACCATTGCCAAATATTTGAAAATTTCAAAAATCTTTTGGAATCTTTGTGAAATTTTTGAAATTTAAAATTTTTCGATTGGAAGTTGTTGAAAGCTTCCACTTTATATGTCAATTGAAAATATTTTCTATATAATAATTTAACTGTTGAAAATTCAAGGAAAAAGCGAATTTTGTATTAAAAATGTTAAATTTACATAACTCAAAATGAAAATTAAATAAATAAACATTTCAATCTACAAAAAAATGTGAAAAAGCTTAGGTGGAATTCACGTTTAAAGAAGAGGGAATTTCAAAATGATTTAAAATTTAAAAAAATTAAAAGTTACAAATAATTTACATTTTTATTATGAGACTAGTTTTACGGTTGAATTAATGTAGAATTATTTTGTCAATTTATTAGATTCTCAATTCTAAAGTAGGAAACAGTTATAATTTCAATAAATTTGTCACCCGCTTTCATCCGTTTGAGCTCGATTATAAATGCGACACCAAGTGGCGCGAGCGAGCCGGCTCGTTCCTACAGGTGAAATAAATGAAGTTCAATTTACGATTCAATTTTCGACTTTGCGAACATCGTCCTCATTTAAAAATGAAATTAAGCCATTCGTCTTGATGTTATTCTCCTCGAAAGCTAAATTCCCAGACATTGAATTTAATTTTAACTCGGGAATTATTTGAAAAAGATACTATTTCGTAAAAATTTTTATCACGGATTTTACTTTAAAAACATATTTTGAAATATATTACATTGCATCAGGAAAAATGTTGATTGAAATTTATGATTTTAGGGTTATCAGTAGTACACAAAGAAGCTATCATAAAAGTGTCGTGTCGTGGAATATGCGTGAAATGTGTGAAATACAAAGTATTACAATCTTCATTGAAATTTTTATCATCTTTCTAGTCTACCAGAGATTGGTAATATTACGTGGGATATTTATGACAACAAATTATTAAGAAATCTTTACTGAATAAAAAATTAATTATTGCTTCATTAATCTCTTAGACTATTTTTATTATTTCATCTGGAAATAACTGCGACCTACAGCATCGGTCACGAGTATGATACCACCTCTCTTTCGATGACTGTTTTAGTTCTTTCAGCGTTAATTACACAAGAATTGAATTTTTTTAAATATGTCAAAAGTTATCAAAATTTGCTAAAAAATGAGCCTAATATGAAGTCGTTTTATCAATTTTTAAAGGAGATATTGCAAGATTAGTACAAATTTCAATATTTTCTTAAATTTTAAATAACATCTGGAATAATAAACATTTTTCTAATATTCTTGGGCTCATTATAAACTTATATTTCTATAGAATTGAACCAACGTTTCACTATATTATTGTGCAATTTTTCGCTTGTGTGTTGTAAGATCTTGAAGTTGGAACAAAAAATTTAGAAAAATTAAAAAAGTTTTTCTGCTGAGCAAATTATTATTTTTGTAAAATATATGCAATGAGGAATCATGAAGTTTCTATGAAATCTTTCTAAGATATATACTCATTTGATTCTTATAAGCCTGCTCTAAAATAGTGCTGAGTTCAGCCTTGAGGAAACATGTACGAAAGTTCATTCACCTTTAAGAATCATAAATTTTATTATTCATTACATATTCTAACAGAATGAAGTTATAAAGATTAAAGATTTCGCAAAACCAAGAAACGAAGAATTTGCATGAGTTTTAAAATTGTTAAGTATCATTAGAAATTATAAATTAAATGATAATACAGCAAATCATGAAATACGTGATCAAGATTTACAGTAGCAAATCGCCGCCAAGTACGAAAAAATACCGCAAATCTATTTCCTCGAAAGAACTATGGGTTTTCAACTTTGACGCGCATAAATGTTCCCCAAATTCTATTTTTCCTAATATTTATTTTACCTGAAATCATTTAACCGAATAGGAATTTGCTATAATATTTATTTATCCTAATGGCTAATTCACCTAATTTTTATTTTTCCGAATTACTTTTTGTGCTTATTTTTATTTTTCCGAATTACCATTTGTCTTAATTTTCATATTTCCAAATTACTATTCGACAAACTTTTTATAATACCGAATTACTATTTAACATAATTTTTTATTTTTCCGAACTACCATTTGTCATAATTTTTATTTTTCCGAACTACCATTTGTCCTAATTTTTATATTTCCGAATTACCATTTGACATGATTTTTATAATATCGGATTCCTATTTAACATAATTTTTGTTTTTCCTAAATACTTTGTGACAATTTTTATTCTTCCGAATAAGCACATAACCTCAAATTCGTTTAAACGAAACGCCATTTGTCATAATCTCCAGGTCATCGAAATTGCATGTAAGATTATTTACATTCTACGTAAAATGGCGTCTGGCATTCTTATTGGCTGATTTGGTTTTCGCGGCATTATTCAGCCAATTTTAGGGCGAATGAAATTTATGTTACATGCAGTTTCGATGACATGCGGATTATGGCAGATGGCGTTTCCTTTAAATGAGTTTTAGGTTATGTGCTTATTCGGGAGAATAATTATTATGTCACATAGTGTTTCGGAAAAAGAAAGAATTATGTTAAAAAGTAATTCGGTATTGTACAAATTATGTCAAATTGTAGTTCGGTAAAATAAAAATTGTGTCAAATGAAAATGCAGAAATATAAAAATTATGACAAATGATAATTCGGAAAAATAAAAATGATGGCAAATGGTAGTTCGGAAAAGAATTATGTTGAATAATAATTTGATATTATAAAAATTATGTCAAATGATAATTCGGAAATATAAAACTGATGACAAATGGTAATACGGATAAATAAAAATTAGCACAAAAAGTAATTCCTAAGAATAAAAATGAGGTAAATTAGCCATTAGCATAAATAAAAATTGTAGCAAATTCCTATTGGGTTAAATGATTTTAGGTAAAATAAATATTAGGAAACATAGAATTAGGGGGAAAACTGTAAAATTTTCACTCTGGAAAGCTATAAAAAAGTCGAATTTTTCACCTTTGTCAATGGCTACAGAGAAACTTATCAAATCGATTGTCACAAAATTTTAACTGAACATGCACGGAATCATTTTCTAGTGCCATTTTTCAGGACTTCACGATACCTTTATTGGTTAAAAAATTTAAAGGATTTTATAAAAAAGAGAAATTGCTTTTCATTTTGGTTCACGCTTGTAGAAAATTGTATGGTACCGATTAGCACCAAATTTTAACTGGAGTTAATTTTTTTAGTAAATTTTAGCGCTTTTATGAAATTAAAATTTTTTGGTTTCTCATTTGCGCACGGCTTCAGCAAAATATATTAGTCCGATTAACGTTAAATTTTAACTGTAGTTGCGTGGCAATATTCTCTAGTGGTATTTTTCAGGAATTGATAAAATTTTTAAAGTTTAAAATTCATGGTAACCTTTAAAAAAAATTGAATTTTTCTTCGCGATACTATTCTTTAGTACTATTTTTCAGGAATTTATAATATTATAGTTAAAAATATTCTGAAGTACTTAAAAATATTCTGAATTTACATTAAACATCCTCAAGTACATTAAAATACCTGAAAGTACTTTGAAATATACTGAAGAACATTGAAATATCTTGAAGTACATTGAAATATCCATAAGCACCTTGAAAAATCATAAAGTACCTTTAAGTATTACGAAGTGCAGTGTAATATCATGAAGTACATTGAAATATCCTAAAATACATTGAAATATTTTGAAGTATACAACCGGCGGAAATTATCTACACCCCTGTTTTTCGAGACGTTGCTAAAGTGCTTCTATTTTTATTATGTTAACATGAAATTTTTTCTTTCTCAATAGAACGAAAGGTAATAAAATTCTGCGTCTTTCTGGCAATAATTAATATTTCTCAAATTTCTTGAGCGAAATTACAAGAAAATTATTGAATTTACCACATGATTAAAAAAATTTTGGAACAATAATATTTTGATAATAATTACTAAAATTTATCAAATTATTATGAAAATTGATTTTTACAAATTTTTTGTATTGACATATTTTATAAATTTTGCCACTTTTTTGCACCAAGTTTGACTCTAGGGAAGAATCTAGGGAAAAATTCTAAAAATATTTCAGCAGTTTAGAAAAATACTATAGGGACAACAGCTCAAGAAACAGTCGTAGGGATAATTTCTGTCAGTAGTGTTCCTCAAAATATCCAGAAGCACCTCCAAATACCCTGAATTACCTTCAAATATCATGAAGTGCCTAGAAATATTCCGAAGTACCATGAAGTACCTGAAAATACTTTGAGGTATCATCTTGATATACCTAGAAATATCATGAAGTACATTGAAATACCTTGAAGTACCTTGAAATATTCTTATGTATATTCAAATATCCTGAATTATCTTAAAATATACTGAATTGCTTTGAAATATTCTAAAGCTACGTGAAATATTCTAAAGCTACGTGAAATATTCTAAAAGTGCATTGAAATATCTTGAAGTATATTAAAATATCCTGAAGTACCTTGAAATATTTTTAAATGTATGAAATCTGAAGTAAATTAAAATTTCTTGAAGTATCTTGGAATACCTTAGGTACCTTGAAATGTCTTGACGCATCTTACAATAATCGGAAGTACCTTGAAATATCTTGAAGTGTCCAGAAATATTCGGAAGTACGTTAAAATGCCTGAAAGTATTTCGAAATATTTTGAAGTACGTAGAAATATCTAGAAGTACTTTGAAATATCATGAAGTACATTAATACCTTGAAGTACCTTGAAATATTCTTAGGTACATTTAAATATCCTGAGGTACCTTGAAATATACTGAACTACCATGAAATATTCTAAAGCTACGTGAAATATTCTAAAGTGCATTGAAATAACTTGAAGTACCCTCAAATATCACGAAGCACCTTGAAATATTTTGAAATACATATATGAAATGTCCTGAAGTAAATTGAAATTTTCTGATGTATCTTGAAATACCTCAGGTACCTTGAAATGTCTTGACGTCCTTACAATAATCGGATGTACCTTGAAATATCTTGAAGTACCTTGAAATATCATGAAGTGCATTAATACCTTGAAGTACATTGAGATACCTTGAAGTACCTTGAAATATTCTTAGATACATTCAAATATCCTGAAGTACCTTGAAATATACTGAACTGTATCATAAATTATCCTGGAGTACCTTGAAATATTTTGAAATATATGAAATGTCCTGAAGTAAACTGAAATTTCCTGAAGTACCTTGAAATACTTTAGGTACTTTGAAATGTCTTGAAGTACCTTACAATATTCAGAAGTACCTTGAAATTTCTTGAAGTGCCTAGAAATATTCCGAAGTACGTTGAGATACCTGAAAGTACTTTGAAATATTTTGAAGTGCCTAGAAATATCCTGAAATACCTTAAAATATCATGAAGTACATTGAAATACCTTGAAGAACCTTGAAATATTCTTAGGTACATTAAAATATCCTGAAGTACCTTGAAATACACTGTAGTACCTTGAAATATGCTTAAGCCACGTGAAATGTCCTGAAGTACATTGAAATATCTTGAAGTATCTTAAAATATCCTGAAATACCTTGAAATATTTTGAAATATATTAAATGTTCTGAAGTATCTTGAAATACCTTAGGTACCTTGAAATTTCTTGAAGTACTTTAAATATTCGGAAGTACCTGGAAATATCTTAAAGTACTTCGAAAAACGAGGCATGCGAGCTCAGCGGAGTTACGCAGTCCCATGTGACTGTTTATATCGCAGAAATTCTTGGAAGACCCTCATGGTCATAGCAGGCAACACCCGAGACTCAAACTAAATCGAGGTTCTAGTGTATAGGCATAGATAGATGAGGGATAGGCTGGGATAAATTATCCTTATATCTATCTATCTTGTAAATTCAAAATGATTTAAAAGGATACCAGGAAAAGAAAAGACTGATATACAATTGGAAGACTGAAAGGATCCTGTTGGAAAAAAATAATAGGGAGATAGAAATGATTTTTATTTTGATGAATAACTTTTAGTCATGTGAATTAAATAGGATTGGAACGTCTCTATATCCATCTGAATATCGTTTTTGAAAATCTTACAGCTGCTGAAATGTATACTTTTTCAAATAGCTTTAAAAATTAGGTACATTTTCTTATGAAAAATTGAATTTTTCATCTCTGTCTCATGGGTGCAGCCAAATCTATTGTTCTGGTTGAGCAAAAAAATACATTCAATCCTGCCAAGTTGTAATGATTAAAAAAATTTCTTTATAAATAATTTTCCATATTGTCTTCGCAAATTTCACAACATTTAAAAAATTTATTCTTCATTACACGCAACCAGTTAATGTTAATTATTATTTTTTATTTTGATTGGCCAAATTTAATTTCACGACTACATTTAATTGTACTAATAAAGTTGTACTCGGCCAAGTTTTTGCATTGTAGATGTTTTTGGTCACGTTAGTTCCTTTGTTTATGCTTCCAGTAGATTTTCTTTCATTTTCTGCAAAATAACCATTCGTATAAAACCAGAAAATTGAGGTCAATTTGGGAATAAAATAATCACCAACAACTGTAGGGGAGAAGAGTATATCTGTTCTCGTTAGAGAGGATATTAGTTAACAAGAAAAAATTAAGGCAGCACGTCGTGTTATTGCGAGGGTGTTGTTTCTGGTACGTGATCGTCTGTGGAAACTCGGTATCGTCGATTTGATTTATGATTGGAAAACGGCGGAAAACAATAACTTATATTTCACCGCGAAATCGCTTCTTGAATCCAGAAATGCGAGAGAAAATTTGGTAGCTTCTGTTCTATTTTTAGAAACATTCTGAAAGTTTATTTCGACCAAGTTATAAGTGAGATTGAGTTTAAAATATAAATTTCCAACTCAATTCTAACGTGAAAATCGTGAAAATAACCATACATTTGTATAAATCCCATTTTTAAGTCTACTGTTTCCGTCGCTAATTACCTAGCTGCAGATGCGACGTAAAATAAGCCTTCAATGAACAAAAAATCGTGAAATATGTAATCAGTTGAAATAAATTATGAATTTATTTCATACTTTAATCCTGAGTTCAAAATGGTTGATATTTATATTTTTCTGAACTTATATTTGAAAACTTACTACCCTAATTTGATCAATTTTCAATCAAGTTAGAAAAATAATTGTCATTTTGCAATCACAATGATTTTTATACTTGTTCGACTAAAATTTATATGATGAATATTTATCTATTGATCGAGTTTTTATAAGTACGGTTGATTTATTTACATGTTTTTGTGATCCAATTTATTACAAGGTATCTTATCTTAAAACATATAAATTTAGCGCAAATTCAAATGATGTACGTCCAAGTCGAGGTCCAAATAATAGTTTAATATTTAGTGTAGATAATGTTCGTCTCGAAATAATTTTTTTTATATTAAAACAGAGTTTTTTTGTACACCCTTTATTAATTATAATAGTGTATAACGGATCTTGTGACATTCATATTAATCTAGACCCCGCAAAAAAACAAATTATAGGTATAATTAATTATTTTTTGACAATCATCTGTGCCTGCTTGTAAGGCATATAATATCATGATACGTGCTATCGCTTATTTACAGCGGTCACAGTATAATTTATTTTAAGATTTTCGTTTGCGTTTTAAAGGCATGTACAAAACAATATCGTAACCTACCTTGGAAACATGCGCCGTACAAAATTTTTTTATCTTTTACAAATCATAAATTAATCGTCACATATTTTCTGACAAAATTGAAATAAAGATTCAGGATGTCGCAAGAAGGAATTCAGATAAAGAGTTGTAAAAAAATTATTCAATTAATTCGGAATTTCAAAAATAAATAAAAAAATGTAGATTTGCCTGGGTTTGCCCCATGACTTTTTAGATTCCAGTCTTTTCTGTGGTTCAGTCCAGCTCCGCGATATCTGGAAAGTGTTTTTTATATTTTTTTAAATTCAAGATCTGATTTCCGAGAATGTTTTTGACATTCATGTCATAAACAATTTCGATTTTGTGTGTGGTTAGGAGTTTTGACTTGACACCCTTCAAATCATGTACGTCCAAGTAATGGTTTAATGCTTTAATGTAGATAATCTTTGTCTCGGATTAATTTTTTTCGATATTGAAAAAAGTTTGTTGTGTACATCCTTAATCAATTATAATAATGTGGTCCAAATTTTCCGACAATTATATTAGTCTACCCCGCAAGAAATAAAATTATAGGTATAATTGATTATTTTTTAACATTCATCTGTGCCTGCTTGTAAGGCATATGATATCACGATACACGCTATAGTTATTTACATTGATCACCTTTATGATAGCGATATGAAACGCGTCGTGCAAAATTTTGTTTATCTTTAAAGGATTCAGATAAAGGATTGAAAAAAACGTTTCAATTAATCCGGAGTTTCAAAAACAAGTATACATATAATTTTTCATGGTTTGCCCCATGCTTTTTTTCGTATCAGTCCTTTCAATGTTTCAATCTTGCACCGGGATATCTCGAAAGTATTTCTTGGATTTTTTCAAATTAAAAATTTGATTTTTGAGCTTTCTTTGACTGCCATGAAATGAACAAGTTCGATTTTGTTTGTTCAGGAGTTTCGGCTTGACACCCTTCAGATAACGTGCGTCCAAATAAGAGTTTACTAAGAATATTTTCGTTTCGGATTAATATTATTGGATATTTAAAAAAAGCTTTTTTGTACACCCTTAATTAATTATAAAAATATGGCATGAATTTTCCAACATTCATATCATTCCGCCCCGTCAAAAACGAGATAATATGTAGCTAACTTTTTTAATAACAGATGTGATAAAAAATAAGGCAAGGAAAAAAATAGACAATAAATTTGGGTAATACAGAATTTTTTATTGAGTTCATTAACATATGATATGAAAAAACGAAACGGCTTTCAATTTTTCTTTTAATTGACTTGATTATTGATCATTTCTGCGTGCGAAATGGTACTGATAAGAATCCAGAATTTGATGAGGTTTTAACTCAAAATCTACAGGGTAATGTCGCATTTCATCTCCGTCCATTTCATGAACATCCGTCATGTTAATTTGGTTTATTTTAATCCGTTTTCGCTGCAAATTATAGATTGCACGGACGTGCATATCCTGGTAGACAAGCATTGAAACGTAGAACCCAGGCTCTGATCCAAGCAATTCAAAAGGAGCCCGTAACTCGTGAAAGGGACCATTTCCTTCTCTTGTTAAAAAACTACGATAATCATAACGATCCTGATAAAAATTCACAAAATTACCACGGGCTTGAGGTCTGACAATAGACGCAGGAGAAGCAGGTCTAACAGGAAGAGGCCTTCCACCAGGAAAAGGTCTTCCACCAGGAGGAGTTCCGATCGAATATCCTAACTCTGTAAAAAGAAATCGAAATAGCTAAATTCAAACATTAGTTAGAACAAATAATATATAATGAAACGCATTCAATATATAGTTGACTGTCTTATATTGGGGCATATATAATTGACCAACTTTAATATTTGTATCAGTTTTAAAACATATAGAATATACTCTTTCTTTCTATAGAAAAAGGTATTTTTTAAAAGTTATCTTCCACCAGAGGCGTAATATGCAGTGAATCTGAGGGGAGGGGGGTTATATTGAACAGTTTGGAATGTGAGGTAAATATAATACAATTAAAAATGTACTTAAAATAAACGATATGATATCATGCGATATTGTATTGTTATACTTACCAAAAAAAGTGAAGACAACAGCCAGGGTTAAGAGCAGGGTATTAGCGAACTTCATTTTCTCTAAATATAGAGAAAACTGCTTAATTGAGAATTTCATGAGAAAAGAACATTCTGATGTTTTATTAGAGTATTTATACTAATCGCTATCTCCTTCATATTTACAAATTATGTCACTTATTTGTAAGTTGGACTGAAGAAGCGAGAACTGTTCTTCTGAGATATTTGTACTTCATAAATCATCATGCGGTTATAAAATACAAGAAAAAGTTGAGAGGATTACGAGTACTTATTTCGCGACAATTCCATGATGCTGCATATATTGCGCTTCTAATTGCAAAATTATGTTGCATTTCTAAGAAACGAAATCACATTTTCCATCGTGCCAATAGCAAATTTTTTAATTATAACCTACGCTAATTCCAATGAGAATGAACAGGAAAATTTTTTTCATTACCAGAAAGCGATGAGAGTGCACTAGAATTTTTCCACAGAACACAGAAAAAAAAGATTAAATAATAGAAGCTTTCTGTCGATACCAGCAGATTACTTTACTCATTGACAAAACATAAATAAAATCAAGAATTGTGTTTTTATTTGAGACAGCTTCACATTTATTCTGCTTTCTTAAATTCATGAAAATTTTGTTTCTATGAATTAAGAAATCGTTGATGTCAAACTTTAGACAATCGCGATAAATAAATTATCAAAACTACTCGTATCTTAATAGAGCAACAATTCAGATTGCTCACGCAAAGAAACGGTTTTTATAAAACAATAATTTCGCACATCCTCAGAGTGCGAATTTTCATATTCGCTGTGAAGATTTTTTTGGTTCCGTGATGCCTTCACATCGAATCAGTTTTTATCATTTAAACAAAAATTTTCGTGAGACAGTCAACTTATTCTTCATGTAGCTCTTTACTTTTACAAATTCAATGAGTTAAATTTCACTAATTAGGATCAGTTAAATAAATGTAGATTTGCATGGAATTCAATTGAACAGATTTATATACAGTAAAACTTACTCGATTTCAAAGTTTTTTAATCTTCTTGATTTCATTCCTAATATAGTCCATTTTTTTCTGGCAGGGTCTATGTGTACCGAAAAAATTCGGATATTTGTATCGAAATTTCGGTACAAATAAGTCCCGTATCTGAGTCCCGCTGTTCGTAACGAAAAACTCTGGCTAAACAATCTCTAGATTTCAGCAAAGTTTCATTGAGTTCAGTTGCATTTTTGTGAGCTCGCTTGAATTCCATGGGAAAGAACATAAAAAGACCAACATTTTTCTATTTGAAAACGTATTTTGCTCAAGTTTTCAGTTCGAAAATGATATTTTTGGGTTTGTTAACAGCCATGTTCGTAATCTCGGCATTAAAATACATGGATATATAAGATGTTAAAAAAATATCGAATCATATGTGAGTTAGAGAATATTAAAGGCCGATGTTAATCTTAAGGGGGGATCTGTCCTTATCTATCTTAATCTTTTTTTACAATTCGTACGGGCGTACTGACTTATAAAAATGTAGCTGAAGTTCTGAACGTTCAAATGATCGAAATATTTTTTCCCAACTCTATTTTATCCATAAATATTGTTCAAACTACAATTTAAAATAATGTATTATACATTTATTTTAATAATTTATTATTTCCAACATAAATAAACAAATATTTAAGCACTGTTTTTAGTTGTCAAAGCTATCAGTAAAAAATGTCGTTCTTTTGAACGTTCAGAACTTCAAGCATATCTTATCAAAGTTATAAAATTTAGAACCACATTAATCTCAATTAAATGCAACTGAAATTCACTGAAAGGTATCAAATATAAAAAATGGTTACAAATTAAAACAGAGATAATAATTTTTATTATTATTAGATTTTACTATTTAATACAATAAATAAATATAACGACATACCTAACATTCTTGTTTTATACGTTAGAGTTATACTGTTATCCCTGGCGTATTTGACTGTTCTTTTTGTAATAATTTTTTTTACATTCAAATTTAGTTAAATTCAAATTAATTCAATTAAATAAAGTGAAACATACTTGATTTGGACAAATACATTTCAATTTGTTTGAATTCGGATAAATCTTCAGAAAGAATAAGGAAGAGTGGATAAAATGGAAGTAGGTAACGAAATAGGCTCTGAGCACTTTCCGGTGATAGCGTCACTGACATATTCAGGATGGAAGCGGCATAAAGGAAAGAAGGAAGGGAATGAAGAAAGTAAAGTAAAAATGGGTAGATGGGGGAAGGACAAGTTGAGAGAATTCAGAGAAAGAACGGAGAACGAGGAGGTCAGGGGCTTGGAAGGGTAAGATGTGGACAGGTGCCTTGAAAAATTAAAGGAACTAACGTAGAGTATAAAAAAAGAGGTAAGGTCAAGAGGTGATGGGGATGGAGTGAAGAGGGAATGGTGGGACGCAGACTGTAAGGACAATAAAGAGAGAACTTAAGAATGAGTGAAAAAGTGGAGAAAATGGGATATACGGAAACAAGAATATAATAGGAGAAAGAGAGAATACGAGAAACTGTAAGACGAGAAAAGGCAGATGGAGGCGAGTAGGCATATGGCGGCGAGTAGGCATATGGGGGCGAGTAGGCATATGGAGGCAAGTAGGCATATGGAAGAGGTGGAAAAAAGCGATAAGGGAAGGGAAGGAATGTGAGGTTCTCAATAGGGCAAGAGAAGGAAGGACATAAACGAGAAAATCGAGATGGATCAGTAGACCCGGTACTTTAAAAAACTGTTGGGAGGAGTGGAATATTAAAATTAAATTAACTTAGAATTTAGATAAATTTTAAATCATTAGAATTCACTGGGATTCTCTATTATTCTGTTGAATTTCCATGAATTCTCTTGAATTCGAGTTAGATGAATTAATTTTACTTGAAATAAAATTCAGATAAATTTAGTTTGTATTTAGTGGAATTCACATGCATATAGTAAAATTCATTTGAACTCAGCTGATTGCATTTGAATTCTCTGAAAATCTCTTGAGTTCTATGCGACTTTTCTAAATTATTTTCGAATCCAGGCTGGTTCATTTGCATTCACTTGGTATATGAGTACGTATTCATTCCAGTGAGCATTCCAGTGAAATTCATTTCAGTTTAGTGGCCCTCCTTTGAATTATTTTGAATTCTCTTGAAATCACTTGGAATTAATTATGTAAAGAAAATTTTAATTCACTCAAATATGGTTGAACTCACTTTGATTTAAGTTTTTATTGACTACAGTTGTGAGATCAATTTATTACTGGTATAATTCAATATATTAATTTTTTTCCAGAGTTACATTTTTTAAAATAAGGGTGAAATTCTTCAAGTTTTAAGAAAATGACATAGTGGAAAAACGGGATGCCCTGCTTAATTTCCTAGCCGTTTCTTGGCTTGGCTAATAGCCCTACTTTTATCTGAGAATAATCTACTTTTGATACTTTTAAGTGCAGAGAGGGGCTCGAAGCATATCTATATTACATTGAATATAATTACTGCTTCAAATGACTTCAAACGTGTCGTTTTTCAGAGGAAAATTATCGGAGCTTAAAAAGGATTATAACAGCTTATGTCTAACGTCCAACCCCTTTTAATTCTGTGAATTATCAGAGCAAAGCATTTTGGCAAGCAGTGTAGGCGTTATTGTTGTAAATGGCTTTGGGTATCGTAAACAAGACACGGATTGGACAGAGGGTGGGTTTTGCGGTCGCAGTAACTGTACAACCAGACAGGGCAATGTTGTGTCGCGAACGAGCCATCGTAACTGAATTATTTCGCGAGAGGGCGAAGTTCTACTGGAACTAGACGACGTTTTACGGTCTGTGCCTTTTTTATATCACATGTGTAGGTGAAAATCAGGGGCGCACAAAACATTTACCCCAACTTGCAAAGCTTCATTTCTTTTTTTTTACCAGCAATAAAACCCACAATCTCTCTAGTCCACCTTAGACGCAACTATTATTTCTATTGCATATTTCAGTAATTTCTCAAATGAAGGCTGGCACAGGAAAATGAATCAACCCATATTTGGTCGAAAATGAGATTATTAGGTGGAAAATTCTAAATATGTAATCCAAATACACATCCTCAACAGAGTATTTTTTTGTGACTCGCATTTCCGAGTGTGTCAAAAAAACCAAAAAACTCTCCAAAAATTTATTAATTGTACCGAGACTAAAAGTAGGTCTTTTCCGTGGATTTTTGGTCGCTGGATCCAAATCTCAAAGCGAAATCTTTCTATCACGTCAAGTTTTGGAGAAAATTTAAGGCAAACGGGTTTTTGGAAATTTTAAAAAGGCAGCGTAGGACGCAAACTTGAAGTTCTAGAGACTTCTAATATTTATAGGGCTCAGAGTAAAAGTTGAACCTTGTCCTCAAAGACAAATATATTGAATACAAATTTTCTGTCGCGTATTTTTTCAATATATTTGTCTTAAAGCGCAAGGTTCCACATTTCTTATTTGAGTTTTATTGAAGGTCTCTAGAACGTCAAGTTCACGCCCTAGGTTGTTTCAAAAAATGGCCAAAAACGCTAATTCTCTCAAAAACTTCTACCTCCATTTCCTTAGGAGTGGTTGATTTTTTAAATCAAACTCTTTTCTCCTCCATTCAGCAGCTAATAATCTAGAAATAGAATTCTCAGTTTGTAATTGAATTGAGAAATCGATTTTTAATTACCGTCTAGAGTAGTAGAAATGCGCGTCTCAAATTCAAAATAAAAGCCATCTCGTTCACTTACTTCGAACTGGCTGAATTTTTTTTAATCAAACTCTTTTTGCCAAATATGGGTTGATTCGTTTTACTGTGCCACCCTTCAAATCAGTTTCCTTTAACGAAAATTATTTAATTATACAGTGAGCCACGAATAAGTTCCAACTAAAGGTTCATGCACATCCAGTTTTTTTCTTGTTTCTATTTCGGGGATACCTCACGAGTATTTTAAGACCACTTAGAAAAATGTCTTGTTTCAAAATGATGCATCTTGACACAAATGGAATTCCCTCTTAAATTTAATGTCAAGAGGATTTTCACTTGTCTTGAAAAGAATTTGTTTGCAGCAAACTTTATCCTTTCGCGACAAACTTCATCTAATCTTACATCCAAATGATTATGTTTGTATTAAAAATATAACCACGTGGTTCAAATAAAACAGGTAACAGCATGTAAATAATCATTTAGTGCATTTTTGGGAAAAATTAATTTTTCCGTATTTAACTGTTTGAAATTGCCTCTTTTTGTGCATCCTAATGCTCAGGCATGTTTTACGAGAATTGAAGGGCATAAAATTCTTTGTAAAAGTAAAAAAAGTCGAGCATTAGACCTCCAATAGTTTATGAGATATAGCTGTCGAAACTTATTTTTTATTAGAAAATTACTCTAAAAAAATGTTTCATTTTAATTTTACTAAAATGACTCAGTTCCCTGTATGACAGTTCGAAGTTATCAGGAAAAAGTCAATGTAGATTGAATCTATCAAAACTCTGACCAAAATACAGTGAGATCCTCTAGCTGTAATAGAATTGCAGTTATAGCTCCTGAATAATAACTTCTTTGATGTAATTTAAATAGATACGTTAAGTTTCTCTTGAAATTTTCAGCTTCTGCTTCATTCAACGTGAAACAATGTACTCAAAAGAATGAAAAATTAGTAAAAGTAGGCGGCAGGCACATCGTAGGACAAAACTGGATTTTCTTGGACAAATCGGTCTACTGGTCACAATTTTTATCCGATTTGAATGTTTCTTTTTAGAATCGAAGCTGATTAAAATCTGCAGAGGCCTTTCAAGGCCGATTTATATATTACTGTTTTTACAATAAACTGTGCAAAGAAGAAAAGTGAAAAAAGGTATTTATAACAAAATCATTTTTTGAGTTGTATAAAACAAAATGTGTATAGACCCAAAACCGATAAAAATGAATGCATACGCACTAAAAGAAGATAAATGAATAATGTTGTAATAACGCTAATTGCCATGAACAAATTTTATGTATAATATGATCACACAAATCTGAGATTTGTGCACAGAAAACCAATTTTTCTCGACTATAATTGTTGCGATTCTATATTTGAGAAACATCTGGTAACGAAAAATCTATAAGTAAATAATTTATATGATTATAAATAAATGATATAAACAAATATTCAGAGTCTCATATTTTCAGACAGAAATAAAAATCTTTCTTACCTGAAATTACTGCAACATGTTAAGAAAATTTTACTCAGTACTAAGAAATGCTATCATTTACCAATTTATATTGTTATAAATAAATTATATTAACGAATACTAAATTACAACATTTAGACATAGTAAAAAAAGTATATGTATAGGATTTTCAGAGTGTTAAAATAACAGAAAGTCGCTTTCTACTCCTAACCTCTGAATCTCTTAGCGGATTTGCGCCAAGAGATGAAGCCTGAAGCTTCACCCTCGACAGAGTTTCTGGCCCAAGACCTGGCCCATCACTCAGCCGCCGACTCTGACAAGCAACTCGCGCTTGGCCTTTTTATGTCGCCCTTCGCGAGCTCCTTACTCCACCTATGCCGATCGCGGGTGGGACTATACGAGCGTGCGCGGTACCTTCGCTTCTGTTTGCCGTTGGACGTGCTGACTAGCGATATCCTAGACTGACCGGTTGTCGATATTTAGGGGACTTGTGTAACTCGCATGTTACAATTCATATATATGTAGAAAAATTGGTCACACAACCACCACAGGGTCCTCCTAGGAGCGACTGCCATCCACGAAAACGGCACTGGCTCCCAGTAGAACCGCGGTAAATCACACCCATGGCCACGCCTCACAACTCTGAGATGGGTGACCACATGGTCCGGTGGAATCACGATGAAGGGCCAGCGGAATCCTTGTGAGTCTTAAGGACACGGAGCGACCCAAAAATGATGGATCTTTGCATTCATCTCGAAAGTGCCTTGGCATTTTTCTGGCACGCGGGTATGGCTTCGAGGGTACGAACTAGTAATGGTTTCAGACCTCCGAGAGCTCCGATGACAAGAAAAATCATTTTGGCCGAATATTCTTTGTACGCTCCCCGCAGCTTCCGTATAAGGTCTCAATACCTCTCCCCCTTTCGATTCTCCTTGACTGCAAAGTTGGCATCGGCCGGAGCTGAGAATTCGATAACGAACATCATTCGTTTCTCTTTGTCAAGGAGTACAATGTCAGGCCGCGAGTATACAACTTTTAGCCTGAAGTCGAAGTTCCAGTGAATTTTGCATAACTCGTTCTCAACAATTCACTCTATCTCTCTGGGAGCGTTCGTCAGGGCAGGATCGCGGTTAACAACATAAGAGCGACAAAGATTGTAATAAAGCACTCTTAAGGCCACATTGTTCCTGTAAAGTTACGTCGTTTCCGCGTGAGTGAGACACCCGGACAGTATGTGCCACAGGTGCTCAGAATGTGCATTACACGCTCTGCACCTATCGCTGAAAACTTCTTGATATAAGATGCGGCTACAGTATATCAAGGTGGAAGTGACACCATCCTGACACAAGAAAATAAAACCCTCTGTGACTGAATTAAGTCCGGATGATTTAAGGAAAGCAAACGTTAGCTTCATCGACAAGGACTGATCTTTTACATTTCTGTGAAAGTTTCCGTGCATTTTCTTGTCGTGGAGCTGTTCGAGGTAGTTGTTGAGCTCTGCTTTCTTCACTCGAGCTTTTAGGAGTGAGGCATCTAGATAGAATAATGCACTAACCTCACTTCTTACGTAAAGATCCAGGCCAAGGGTCTCGGCCGCCTGCTCCGCGGCTTTATAAAGGAACGCTCTTTTGCCAATCATTTCGTGGTTCCTGACCATTATCAGGATAGGATCTCTTCCATTTGCCACGACGTGAGCTGTACCCAGGATAATTCGGTTATAAAGACATTGGATATTTAGAAGTCCGCGTCCGCCTTTACGGCATGGGATAAATAAGCGCGGAATGGTCGAGTTGATATGTAAGCTCTTCTGCATATGCATGATCTTACGTGTGGCGATGTCGAGGTCCGTGAGCTCGTGCTTCGTCCATGGAACGACCCCAAATGAATAGAGTAGAACCGGGACGGTAAGCATGTTAGTCGCAGGTATCTTGTTCAACACCGACAGATTGAAAGACTAAATTTGTCGAAAGAGACGCTTGTATCTGCTTCGGAGAGCCTCCTTCACTGTTGTTATATCCTGAATGCAGCTCTCAGGCACGTTTAGGTATAGGTAGGTTTCTCCAGCGCCAAGGTTTCTAATAGCACTCCTGTCCACGAGCTCAGGGTCGTCGGGAACGCTAGAAAGTCGTCCTCGCTTCAGATGAATCTTAGCACACTTGTCCAATCTAAAGTCCATACCAATTTCTTGACGATCTTTAGAGCATCCTTGAGGTGCTGTTACAGAAGCGTAGATCTTCAAATCATCCATGTATAATGTATGAGTGAACTTATGCTCGCGATTATTAGTCTCGCCGCAGATGTACCTACGAGAATTGCGTAGTGCGAGAGATAGTCGTAGAAGTGTGACGCAAAAAGAGGAGAGGGCTCATGGTGTCACCCTGAAAGACGCCCCTCTGAAAGGTGATGCTGTTAGTTGTCACGCGATGTTTTCCAGA
>JAUMHM010000078.1:9144037-9161876 GCA_032362435.1 Melikaiella ostensackeni
GCGCTACAAAGCTTGTGACAAAAGTTCCAAAAACCACTTTTTTTGACAAAAATAAAAAGAGAAATTCGTTTTTTTTTTGGATAACTTCACAAGTGTGCCATTGCTCTAAAAATTTTCGAATTCAATGCAATAGGCCCTAAATCATTAGAAGAACTATACGGAAGTAATTTGTGATGTGCTGAAGTGAGAAAAATCTTGTTTTTAATGTTATAAATGAATTAATGAACCGGGGTAATTTTTTCGTAACTTGCAATGATTCATTTTTAAAATTCATAGTTTTTGCATAAAATATGGCAGAAATTAATGTACGATTAAGATCAGTCAGAAATAATTGATCTTTTGCAATTCTTTTAACAATTTTTGTGAATAAACACACAGCTTGTCTATTTCTGGATGAGTAGGCTCAATTTTCTCGCAAAATGAACTAAAAATGTCATTTCAATAACTCCTTCTTGTCATACTCTATAATTTTACCAAATTTTTAATTTATTCAAACAAATCTTATGAACAAATATCCATATTTACCATTCTTCCATGAAAAAATAAAAATATCTTGCCAGTGATGTCTTGCTAGGGCTGTCATATTTTTTCGAATTAACAATAACTATTAATAATTAAAACAATTTCTATAAACAAATGCACAGTTCGATCTTTCTTTTATGAATGGTCTCATTTTTTAAGGAGTTAAATAAAAATGTCTTGTTAAATATATGAGACATTTTTAGTTCATAGTACACATGAAATTGCTTAAATAATAAACAGTTACTGTTATTTCGAAAAATATGATAGCAAGAAGTCCCTGGCAAGACATTTTTAGTTGATTCCTAGAAAGAATAAGACCTTTCATGAAAAATAGATCAAAATATGCATTTGTTTATAGAAATTGCTTAAATAATTAACAGTCATTGTTAATTAAAAAAAGTGGATAGCCAGAAGTCACTGGCAAAGCATTTTTAGTCAATTCCGTACAAAAATTGAGCCTATTCATGAAAGAATGGTAAAAATGGGCATTTGTTTATAAGAATTGTTTAAATAAATAAAACATTTTGTCAAAAAACCTACTTATTCAGACATTGTCAAAACTATTCGTAATCGTACAATAATTTATGCCAAACTTTATGCAAGAACTATGAAGTCAACAAGTAATCAATGCAAATTGCGAAAAAATGACACTTGTTCATTTATTTGTTTATAAAATTAAAAACAATTTTTTTCTCACACTCAAATATAATTAATTATTTTCGTATAGTTCTCCTACTGACTTAAGACCTGTTTCATTGTATTTGAGAAATCTGTAGAGCAATGGCAAACTTGAATAGGTATTAGAAAAAAATTCTTTTACTATTAAATAAAAATGTTGCTTTGACTAAGATAAAATTTTAGTAATTCTACAAAGTTCATTGCACAGTAAAATTGTTTCTTGAAAAGTTGTAATTTTTTTTTTTAATTTACAAAAAGCATTTCACATAAAGAATTCAGTGATACATTCGTTCTTCCAATAAAAAATAGAAAAATGAAAATCTGACATGACTCAATCATGATTGTAGCATTTTTGTTCATTACGTTGGTATTTATAAAAAAATCCTTTTTTGTCGAAGAAAAATCACACTTTTTTCCCTTCAATTGAACTGCTGAACAAGTGTGATCGCTGAGTTGATTAAGAAAAAGGATATATGCAATCGTATGCTCAATGATCAATTTTGAAAAATTTATCCGATAGATGAAGAGTATAAAAATGTGTATTTGTCCATATAACAGGGATCACAGTCCGTCCGCTTTTCACCTAATCCCTTTTTTCCCAATTCTCCCCCATTTTCCCCTCAAATTTGAAAAATCCCCTAAGACACCTAAAATCGGGAATTTCGGCCCGATTTTCCCCTTTTTACAAAGTTTTGATTTATTTTTCAAGAATTATAAACAGAAATTCAAGACATTAGAAAAAAGACGCTTTCAAAGAGATTCTTTTTGATGATACCAATTTTAAATGTTTCCTAAACGATTTATTTGCTAATTTTATTTAAGACAGGGCCCAAAATGTTTCAAATGTTCTATATAAAATACATTAAATAACTATATTAAATTAAATTTGAAACGCTTTAAATTCCTAATATATCGAGTCAAAATATTGCATTTTCAACCGAATAGTTGAATTATTAACAAAAAAGATGAGTTTTCAGATTAAATTTCCACCAAGAAAGAAAATTTTTCAAAACAATACATGATTTTTTTCAACCAAATAGCAGAATTTCCAACAATAAGGTTGAATTTTCAAACAAAGAGATAAATTTTCAAGCAAGAAAATGAATTTTTAACAAAGTAGTTCAACTTTCAACCAAATAGTAGAATTTTCTGCCAAAATAATTGAATTTTCGACAAAAAAATTTAATTTGTAGCCAGGAAAGATGAATTCTCAACCAAAAAGTTGCATTTCAAACCCATAAAGATGAATTTTCAAACCGAAAAGTTGAATTTTCAACAAAAGAGTTGAATTTTCAACCAAAGAGTTGAATTTTCAACCAAGAAAGATTTTGCAGCAAAGAAAGAAAAAAGTCATCAACCCAATTGCTGAATTTTCAATCTAATATTTGTTTCTTCAACCAAAAGAGATGAATTCTGAGCAAAAAATGTAATAGTTGAGATTTTAACCAAGAAAATGTTAATTTTTAACATGACAGTGGAACCTTAAACCAGAAAGATTAATTTTTGTCCATGAAAATTGAATTTCTAACGAAAAAGAAAAACTTTTAACAAAATGAATGATTTTTTAACTGAAAACGATCAATTTTCAACCAAAACTGTAGTAATAAAAAATTTCAGTCAAAAATATTACTTTACACCAAAAAAAAAAATAAACGAATTTTCCGACAAAAAATTGAATATATGACCAAAGAGATAAATTTTCAACCATGCAGCTGAATTTTCGCAAAATGTTTGAATGCTGAATCAAAACAGAATTACTTTAAACCAAACAGTCGCAGTTTTAATGGAAAAGATCAAATTCCTACCAACGAGATGAATTTTCAAACCAAAAAGATGAATTTTCAAACCAAAAAGTTGAATTTTCAACAAAAAACGAGTTTTCAGTCAAGGAAGAGACTAAATTTCAACCAAATTGGGGAATCTTTAAGCCATAAAGACGAATCTCCTACAAAACAGTTAAATTTTTAACATGAAAATATAAATTTTCAAAAAAGTTCATCTATAAGCAAATAGTAGATTTTTCTTACAAAATAGTGTAATTTTCAACCAAAAAAGATAAGTTTTGAACCGTAATGGATGACATTTTAACCACATTGTTGAATTTTTAACAGAATAATTAAATTTTCAACCAAATATTTAATTTCTAACAAAAAAAATTAATTCCTAACCAAACAGTTGCATTTTCAACCTATAAAGATGAACTTTAAAACAAAAAGAAAAATTTTCAACAAAAGACTTGAATCTTCAACCAAGAAAAATTTTCAGCCAAGAGGAAAAAAAATGTCAACCAAATTGTTGAATTTTCAATAAATTTATTGAATTTTGAACCAAAAAGACGAATTCTGAATGAAAAATGTAATAGTTGATATTTCAACCAAAAATATTTTAATTTTAAATAAAAAATAGTTGAATTCCACCAAAAAAGAGTAATTTCCGAGAAAGCAGTCGAATCCTCAACCAAAAAAGATGAAATTTCTACCAGAAGAGATGAACTTTCGAAACCGAAAGGACGAATTTTCAACCAAGAATGATCTTTAAGTCAAGAAAGGCAAAAAAATGTCAACGAAATTGTTGAATTTTCAAGCTAAAATTACGATTTTTCTACAAAACAGTTGAACTTGCGCCCTGAAAAAATGAATTGCAACAAAAAAGTTAATCCTTAACCAAATAATAAAAATTATAATAAAAAAAGGTAAATTCCTCACAAAAAATATAATAGTAGATTTTTCAACGAAAAATAGTTGGATTTTATATTTACGTTTAGTATTTAGGTTAGCAAACTGCGTATTTGAAAGAATTGTTATCTTCATAATATTGTTACATTCGTGAATAATAATTTTTTTTCAAATTTTGCTTTCATTACACGGAATTTTTTTTTAGCCACGATTTGAAAATGTTTTGAACATCTAAGAGCTTTCAACTGATGAAAATACATTTAAAAAAATGCAGAAGTCCAAGGAAGCAAAAACGAACAAGAGTATGTTTTTCAGATAGTCATTTTTATGTTTTTTAAGTTATTTATTTCTAGCTTATATATTTAGAAAAAAATTTAAATAAATTTACTGCACTTTCATGCAATATTCACGAGCTACCCATATGATATAAAAGGTTTTCAATAATAAATGAAATCCCCTTTTAATTCCTTTTTTTATCGGAAGAAATTTTCTTTTTCACCTGGAATTGAAGTACTGAACCGCTGTGATCCCTGATATAATAACCATATTCTATGATTAAATGAACAAAAATGTTGTCGAACCGACAGAATTTTTTTTCCAAGTGTTGGATTAAAATATTTAAAATTACTTAAAGATCGATATGAAATCTACCTTCTTATGAAAATTTTTTGTGTTCTAAAAAAGAAACACCCAAAAAGTTCACAAATCAAAAAAAAGGCTTTAAAACTCCCCTTTTTGACGGCTCATTAGAGACAAATATACAATCAATGTACAACAAAAAAGAAAAAAGAGGGTGAAAATGAAAGAGTCAACCATACCAACTTCTCACTTTTTCTTTACTCCGTTTTTTAAACTACTGGGGACCAACATGTTTTGAAGTCAGTTTAGACTTCCTTATCAGGGGTAATTTATGGGAAAACTTACACTTATAAATAATGAAACCTATATTAACTGAATTTAAATATTACCTCAAAATGAAAATGAAGAATTTAACATTAAATGTTGTTTTGGCAATTTTTCTATTTTCTTATTAAAATAAAAAATCTTCATGATCGAAATGAAATCTACTTTCTCATGAAAATTGTATTGTACTAAAATAGAAAACACCAGAATGTTCTATCTAACTGTGCATGGCAAACATTTTTAACCAAATTCAAAATAGAATTCTTAAATTTGTTGGTATTCTCATTAAATTTTTTGTTTTGATTCTTTCATTGTTAAAGTTACAACATACTTTCTTGTCAACATCAAATATCTTCATTTTGGAAAAACCCATGAATCTTTCATTTTATCCATAGATCTTTCCGTAATGCATCAAATCTCAGGTTTTACTAATAAAATAAAATTCTTTAATATTTTTACCGGTCTTTCGATCATATCTATCACATCCCCTCAATTTGTATCAATTTCAATGAAGACCATAATACCAAGAAGAAAAAAATCAGAATAGATAAGAAAAAATTTCTGACTTCCTGCGTGGAAAATCCACAAAAGGTAATTCAATGTTTTGTAAACAGTGCACCATAACACTAACTGAACAAACGTTTTAATTATGTCAAGGAAATAAAATATTCAAAGCATCCTATCATCTATAAGATTCAATCACTAAAATTTAAAGTTTGTTATTTTTTTGAAACATAGAGACAGTAATCCACAATTTAAATATAGATTTTAATTTATGAGCAACAGATTCTCCACAGTAAAAATTCATTACGATTTCAACTGGGAAGAAATTTCAGAAATACGAAGTGCAGTGTTCCAAATCTCGCCGTAAATTCCAATCTAGAAAAAGTGGTTTAACGATATGTCTCGAAAATCTCGCAATCATTGTTGTTGAAAACCTGATTGGCTTGTGCTTTTTGAATACTCTTGCGCACTTAAATTAAAACTTTCAAATTATCCAGAGAGTTGTTCAATATATTATATATGTTTTATGTTAGTGTTTTTCGCTGGAAATTAGTATTTTTATAAAGAATTTCAATATATAATCATAAAGTTTCGAAGGAAAGGACTTGAAATTTCTAAAAATTTTAGGTTGTGTTAGTTCTTTTTCACCGTAAATTAGCATTTTCAAACAAAAATTGTCATAAAGATTCCTGATTTTTAACAACTGCAGGTTATGTTAACGTTTTACGTCGGAAACGGGTATTTTTAATGAAAAATTATTAGATTTTAAAGACTAAAAAGTTATCAACAATTTACCTTTGCCGGCTTTGTTGGCGTTTTTTACTGGAAATTTACATTTTTAAACAAAAATCATTAGATTTTAAAGGTTCATGATTTTGTAAACATATTTAAGGTTATGTTAGCGTTCCACGTATTGTGAAACAAAAATCATCAGATTTCGGAGAAGATTAACAATTCTGAACAATTCTCTGTTATGTTATGTTCGTGTTTTTTGTTGCTGAAATTATTGGTGTTATTAATACAAAATTATTAGATTTCAAAGAATATTTACAATTTTCTCAAAAACCTTAGGTTATGTTAGTGTGTTTCACCTGAAATTGGAATTTTCAAACAAAAATCATTAGATTTAATTCCAATTATTGTTGTTTAAAGTAATAAAATTTACAAGCTTGAACAACTTTAAATTGTGTTAGTGTTAATTGTCGGTAATTAAATTTGTATTAAAAACCATTAGATTTCAAAGAAAATTCATAATATTTGGACACTTTTAGGTTATTGATATTCAAAGAAAATTGTATTTTAAATAAAGCTCAAAACTTTTTAAGAATTTAAGGTTATGTTAGCGTTTTACACCGGAAATGCTTATTTTCAGTCAAAAATTATTAGATTTGAAAGATTACAAGCTTTTCAACAATTTACCATTTTCGGTTTTGTTAGGGTTTTTTTTTGAAAATTGAAATTTCTAAACAAAAATCATTGAATTATAAAAGTTTATAATTTGTTGACAATTTTAGGTTACGTTTATGTTTTACGCAAAAAATCTGTGTTTCAAAACAAAAATCATTACAGTTCGAATAAGATTGACAATTTTTGAACAGTTTTAGGTTAGATTAACGTTTTCGCGGAAAATGGGTTACTTTAAAGAAAAATAACTAGATTTCGAAGCCGATTTACAATTCTGAAGAATTTTCTGTTATGTTATGTTAGTATTTTTCGTCGGAAATTATTGGTCTTTTCAAAAAAAATCAATAGATTTCAAAGGATATTTACAATTTTTCAACAACTTTACGTTATCGTGGTGTGCTTGGCCCGAAATTGGTGTTTTATTAAGAAAAAAACCATTAGCTTTAAATGTAGTGATTTTGGTTTAAAGTAACAAAATTGACAATCTTTTGAACAATTATGGATTCTGTTAGTGTTTTGCATCGGAAATTGAAAATTCCAATGAAATTCACAATTTTTAAAAAATTGTGGGCTATGTTGACGTTTTACATCAGAAATCGGTATATTTTCAGTAAAAAAATCATTAGATTTCAAATTAGAATAAAATTTTTTGTGCAGTTGTAAGTTAAGCTAGCGATTTACACCGGAAATATCGGTATAGATTTCAAAGAAGATTTATAATTTTAAAACAGTCTGAGGTTATGTTAACATTTTTCACTGGAAATCGATTATTTTAAATATAAAATATTAGGTTTAAAAGAAAGATTTCAAATCTTGAACATTTTTTCTGTTATGTTTTGTTAGTGTTTTTTTTTGAAATTATTGGCATTATCAATAAAAAATTATTAGATTTCAAAGAATATTTACAATTTTTCCAACAACCTGAAGTTATGTTGGTGTGTTTCACCTAGAATTGGTGTTTTATTAAGACAAAAACCATTAGCTTTAAATCCATTGATTTTTGGTTCAAAGTAACAAAATTGACAAGCTTTTGAACAATTATGGAATGTTTTAGTGTTTTGCATTAGAAATTGGTAATTTCAATAAAATTTACAATTCTTCAACAATTTTAGGTCATGTTGATGTTTTACATCGGAAATCGGTATTTATCAAATAATAAAAATGTTAGTTTCCATATTAGAGTAAATTTTTTTGTGCAATTCAAGTTAAGTCAGCGTTTTACACCCGAAATATCGGTATAGATTTCAAAGAAGACTTATAATTTTGAGACAGTTTGAGATTAACATTTTTCACCGAAAATCAATTATTTTAAATATAAAACATTAGCTTTCAAAGAAAGATTTACAATCTTAAGCATTTTTTTTGTTATGTTGTGTCAGTGTTTTTTTCTCGAAATTATTGGTATTATTAATAAAAAATTATCAGATTTCAAAAAATATTTGCAGTTTTTTCAATAACCTTAAATTACGTTGGTGTGTTTTACCTGAAATTGGTGTTTTATTAAGACAAAAACCATTAGTTTTAAATACAGTGATTTTGGTTTAAAGTAACAAAATTGACAAGCTTTTGAATAATTATGGATTTTGTTAGTGTTTTGCATCGAAAACTGGTATTTTGAATATAAAACATTAGGTTTAAAAGCAAGATTTATAATATTAAACATATTTTCTGTTATGTTATGTTAGTGCTTTTCGTTGGAAATTATTGGATATTTTTAATAAAAAAATTATTAGATGGTTGGTATGATTGACTCATCTTCTCCCCCTTTTTTCTTTTTTTGTTGTACATTCATTGTACATTTGTCTCTAATGAGCCGTAAAAGCGGGTAGGTTCGAAATCTATTTTTGATTTGTGAACTTCTTGGCTGTTTGATTTCTAGTACACAAACAATTTTCATAAGAAGGTAGATTTAATTTCGGTCTTTAACAAATTTTAAAAGAGCGACAAGCAAAGATTTGTTTCAATCAGCAGGGTTGCCTATGAATACTATTAAGATTTCTCTTAATTGAGGTATTATTGATTAACTCAATTTATGAAAAGATCTATTTTTATTTAAATATAGCATACAAAAATGAGAGAGTGAGCTATTTTTAGAAATGTGTTATTGTTCTGGATTGTTGGCTTTTTCTATTTCGAAAAATGGAATAGTCTGAATAGATTGGTTCTAAATCAACCCACAAAATCTAAAATTAGTTTTAAAGCTTAAATTAAACACACTTAACTCGAGTGGAGGAGATATATAAATACCCAAAATTTAGGTGTCGTAATTTTTTAGTTACCCTTCAAAAAAGTTACCCTATCCCCTTCGGTGCACATCGGCCCAGTTCGGGTTTGCGAAGACGGAAAGTCGTAACTCCACGAGCTTTCAGAATCGCGCACGCTTTTCAGTGCCGCGGTGACTCTCGTGGTGGATGTGTTATTTCGTGTCGGTGTTTTTTTTCGGGTGGAAATAAGCCGGCTTTAACGAAAACAACATTGAAACGTGAAATACGAGATCCTCCGTTCTGGCATTGGCCGGAAGCCTCGACGTGACCAAATTAAAATTCGTTCCCATATTCCCGGGAGCTTTCGAAAATTGGCAGTCTATGAAATAATACCCTTGCAAAAAAATTATCATTTTACCGGGCTCGTGAAAATCTTGTGACAATGTGAGTTTTTTTGTGGGTGCTAAATTTTTTGTCGAAAAGAAGATTCCACGGATACGGAGGCCAAGGTAATAATATAGTATACGGTATACAAAAGGATATATGAATATAGTACATTTTCTTAAATTGCAGGGAAAACAGGGGAATTTTTTTTTCTTTTAAAAATACCAGCGTAATGAACAAACATTGATAAATGCAACACTTTAATAAGAAACTACGAATTTCATTAAAAAATAAAATTCAGGGCTCGGACTTACAGCAGAGATCAAAAATATTGTCAATAGTGGCATAAAATTTGCAAATAGTGGCAAAATAGTAGCATGAAATTTTTTGAATAATGAACTTATATGGGTATTTTTCACTTTTGCTTTCCAGTGTAATATCTTTAAGAACATTTATTGAATTATTATAGAATTTAATAAATACGTGAAAAATGACTTTTGCTTGTTCTGTACTTACAAGTTGTTAAGTTTGAGAAGGATTTTTGAAACCAAGGTTACTAAAATAAAAATTCTGACTATTACTTTTTGAAAGTATGTCTCAAAAACTATTATTCTTTTATTTAAATTTTCAGTTTGTCACACTTAGACACAAGAAAATTTTAAGTTTAAAAGTTTCCCCCTAATTTTTTTTCATGAACGTGCAATGACAATTTGATGAGTTTTGGCGATTTTTTTTGTTATTCTCATCAGTATCGATATAATTCTTCAATAACTAAGTCTAGGTATCGAATCTGTATACGAATCAATGTTAAATATTAGAAGATTTACCTTTAAACTAATATAAAACGTGTTAAAGTTTGGCGTTTTTTTATTATGTGTCATTATACGGTGCAGGTAAATTTGACTGTTTTCGAAGAAATATTTTAATTGTAACCTAACACATCTTTAAAGGGACTGATAGCGAATAATTCCTCCAAAGGGCTTTTTAATTGAATTTTTTGGACAACTGAAGTGAGTGTTTTTTCATTGTTTGTCATTCCACGTCGAGTAATCTTACGTCACAAAATCAATACTATGTAAAAAATGATAAAAATGGCCAAACTATAAAAGCGAATAAATTTCAATTTTAAATCTTCAAAACTGAATGCTTCCAAAAAAATGTTCAAAATTACAAACCTTAAGAATATAAATCTTGAAAATTGAATAATTTGCAATACTATATTTTCAAAATTGAAGAATTTGCAATCGTAACTCTTCAAAATTGTAGGGCTTTGGATTGTAAATCTTTGAATTTGATGATCTACATTTGAAATTTCTCCAGTTTGGAAGATTAAAAATTGAAACCTCTTGACTCTTGACGAAATTCAAGAATTTTTATGTGAACATCTTTGGAATTGAATAAATTCCCATTGTGAATCTTCGAAATTAAACTGTTTTTTAAAAAAAGCATTCGAAATTGCATCAATTTCTCTTATACACATTAAGTATTGAAAAGTCTTCAATTGTAAAGTTATTGTAAATCTTCAAAGTTGTACTACATGTTCCAAAGAAACGTTTAAAATTACATCATTTTTAACTACAAACATTCCAAATAAATGAATCTTCAATGGTGACTCTTAAAAATTGAAGAAATTTAAATTGCAAATCGTTAAAAATTGAAGAATTATCAATCTTAAATCTTCAAAATTGAACTATCCCAAAAAACGCTCAAAATTACATACCTTCAAAATATAAATATTTATAATTGAATAATTTTCAATTCTATATTTTCAAAATTAAAGAATTTTCAATTGTAACTCTTCAAAATTATAGAACTTTAGATTGTAAATCTCTAAAATTCAAGCGCTTATAATTTTGAAACATGATTAACGTTTGAAATTTGTTTAATTTGGAAGATTTAAAATTGAAAACTCTTGATTCTTGACGAAATTAAAAAATTAAAAATTGTTATTCATACATCTTGAGGATATAATAAATTTCAATTTTAAATCTTCAAAACTGAACTCTTCAAAAAAAAAAAAAAAAAACGGTTGAAATTACAAACCTTTTAAAAATAAATCTTGTAAATTGAATAATTTGCAATTCTATATTTTCAAAATTCAAGAATTTTCAATTGTCATTCTCAAAAATTGTAGAACTTTGAACTGTAAATCTTTGAATTTGATGATTCACATTTGAAATTTCTTCAGTTTGGAAGATTTAAAATCGAAAACTCTTGACTCTTGACAAAATTTAAGAATTTTTATGTATACGTCCTTAGAATTGAATAAATCTCAATTTTACATCTTCAAAATTGAACTAATCCAAAAAAAGCTTTCAAAATTGCATCAATTTCTCTTATACACATTAAGTATTGAAGAGCCTTCAATTGTAAATTTATTATGAATCATCAAAGTTGAAGTACATCTTCCAAAAAAACGTTGAAAAGTACATCATTTTAAACTACAAACATTCCAATTTTCATTAATATTTAATTGTAAATCTTGAAAATTGAAAAATTTTTATTTATTCATCTTTAGAATTTGATAAGTTTTAATTTTAAATCTTCAAAATTAAACTTTTCCGAAAAAAAGTTAAAAATTACATGCCTTTGAAATATAAATCTTGTAAATTGAGTAATTTGTAGTTCTATATTTTTAAAATTCAAGAATTTTCAATTGTAACTCTTCAAAATTGTAGGCTTTTGGATTGTAAATCTTTAACTTTGATGATTTACACTTGAAATTTCTTCAAATATTGAAACTTCTCTTATACAGATCAAGTATTGAAGAGTCTTCAATTGTAAATTTATTGTACATCTTCAAAGTTGAACCACATGTTTCAAGAAAACGTTCGAAATTACATCATTTTAAACTGCAAACATTCCAAAGAAATGAATCTACAAATGTAAATTATAAAAATTGAATAATTTTAAATTGCAGATAGTTAAAATTGAAGAATTCTCAATCTCAAATCTTCAAAATTAAACTTTCCCAAAAACATGCTCAAAATTACATACCTTTAAAATATGATCATAATTGAACAATTTGCAATTCTATATTTTCAATAAATTATAACTCTTCAAAATTGTAGAACTTTAGATTGTAAATTTTTAAAATTGAAGCGTTGTAGAGTTTTCAATTTCAAATCTTCAAAATACATATTTTTAGATTCTTAATGTACACATTGAATCAGTCATCTTAGATTTAGAAGTTCTATTATTTTATCTGAAATTCAGCAACCCCCAAAACCTTAGGATACCCATTTTCAAGAAATTGAGACTATTTTTAAATGTTTAATCAGCTATATTGGATTAGCCAAATTGAATTTTCAAATTCTGGTATCAAATTCGGATTCAGCGACCTCAAAAACTATAGAATACTCATTTTTATGGAAATCGGATCACTAATCTAGATTCTGAAATATGACCGATTAGTTTTTCAAACAATTGTTTTAAAAAACATTAAAGAAATATTCTTAAGCGCGAAGGTATAGTAACCTAGATCATCTATTCTTCTTTCTAGCATAAAATCCTGTGAATATGCAAACTCTAAACTAACTTCAGGATGCTACTTTGTTATTTTGTTATCATTTGATGGAATTTTATATACAACTTTTTAATTTAATTTATTGTATCAAGTTTATATTTCACAATTTACATGCATTTTGGACTTGAGTTTCCTGAATTTTTACATTTTGTTAATTTGAAGATTTATTCAACTTGCAATACTCTTTGGGTTCTAGTTTTTTTGTGATGTCAATCTTTTGCAAAGTCGAAAAATTTCAATTTTCTGTTCTTCTGTTTAATTTCAAGTTCATTCTCTTCCAAAATTGAGATATATACTTGAATTCTTATTAATTGGGAAGGATTTCTAATTTGAACTATTTTTAAAACAGAAAAATTGGAAATTCGACATTTTCGTTATTAAGAAAAGATTAATGCTTTTATCTAGCAATATTTATTCTTGAAGACATGCACACTCAAATATTGTTGAATTTTGAAATTATTTTTGAAATGTTTAATTCCAAGATTTTTTTTTAATTTTCACGCTTTCAATTTGATATTTTTTACTCCTAAATGTGATTAAATGAAGCTTTTAATCTGAATATTCAATTTTAATATCTAGATTCTACTATTTAACCATTTCTAATAACAATTTCTTTTAGTATTTTTGAAATAAAGTTGTACAACGGATGATACTTAATAATGATTTTAAAACTATTCAATTTGATATAATTAATTTTTGAATGATATCCAATTAAAAATATATCGACAATTAACGCTTTCATTTAGGAATTATACGCACTTGAACAGTATGATTAAAGTATACGTTTTTTCATTTTTTAATAATCAAATTTGCAATTTATTCTTGGATTTCGAACGTTTCCGACTTCAAAATGTTTAACCAATCAGTGTTACAAATTAAAATCGTGCGGAGTTGAAACATTTCTTGTCGATAAAAGTCGAAAATGTATTCAAGATGGGAATAAAAAGTAAATAAATTTAAAGGATTATGAATTTTTTTTGTATATCAGCCTTGAAAATTACATTTTATTTATGAATTGAATGTTATATGAACAAAAGTACCTCAAGTGTGAGATCTATTTTTGTTTCTCTTTTGTAACACTGATGATTAAATCGTATCAAATTTTCATTTTTCTTTTTTTTTGTATTGAAAGAACGAATGTATCGCTGTATTCTTTATATCAAATATTTTCTGAAAATTTAGAAAGTATTAAAGAAAAGTTGAAAAAAATGTTGTGCATTGCACTTTGTGGATAGTTTACACAATGAATACAGAAAAATAGATAATCACGAGTATCCTCAATAATTATATTTCGAATGAACAGGAACACAAAATTTCAGAAAGTCCAAAAAAATGATTGAAAATATTTTTTTGAGTTTCGCGAATAATACGTTTTTGTCCGCGATTGTGGCGCGAATTTTCGAATATTAGAGAAGGAAAGAGGGGGGAAAGGGGAAAAAATAACAAAAACTCTTGAATATAAGGATTTAAAGGGAGTTTCTGCAAATAGGGGGAAATGTGGAAAAATGGCAAAAACTCTTGAGTATAGGGATTTGAAGGGAGTTTGTGAAAATAGGGTGAAAGGGGAAAAGATGCATAAACTCTTGAATATAGGGATTTAAAGGGAGTTTGTAAAAATAGGGGGAAAGGGGAAAAAATGCCAAAAACTGTTGAATATAGGGATTTAAAGTGAGTTTGTGAAAAAAAGGGGAAAGGGGAAAAAATGGCAAAAACTCTTGGATATAGGGATTTGAAGGGAGTTTGTGAAAATATGGAGAAAGGGGAAAAAATGACAAAAACTCTTGAATTTAGGAATTTAAAGGGTGTTTGTGAAAATAGGGGGAAAGGGGAAAAATGGCAAAAACTCTTAAATATAGGGATTCAAAGGGAGTTTGTGAAAATAGGGGGAAAATGGAGGAAGAGGGGAAAAAATAGCCAAAATTCTCAAATATAGGGATTTAAAGGGATTTTGTGAAAATGGGGAGAAAAAGGGCGGAAAGGAGAATAGCAAGCTGACTGTTATCCCTGTATACTATGAATGAAAGTACGATTAAAATCAATAAAATTATCTCGTTAAAATGCTTTGAGTTTTAATCTTTTTTCTTTAATTTGCAGTTGGTCATTAAAGTTAATTTCATTTGCTTTTTTCAATTAGTGTTCAACTGATTTTTCCTTAACAAATTGTCTTATTAACCAATTGTGGAGTACAGAAAAATAAGAAATTCAAATTTAACAACGCGAACAAATTTGTATTTTATATTTGCTCTATAAACGACGTATAATTTTTAAAAAGACATCTTGAATTGTTAATGTTTTATTTTACACTTGAAGCATTTTTATGATTTCTCAATTCATCCGCATCTGTCCTCTTATTTTTATTTGGAATTATTCACTGGAAAAGCAGTATTTTTAAATTTCTGCAACGCAAATAATTGACTGATTTTAAATATGCTCAGTGAGAGAAAAATTTCAATCGCATTCCGAATGAAGTATTAAATTCAGAATATATGTACCTACATGCATAATATCTTTTAGAGCACATGCAGCAAAATTAAATACCTATAGCTGAAAATATTTTCATACTTTTTGCTTCCCATTTGAATTATTAAAACGGAAATTTAATGCTTGAAAAAGTTTTATTTTGGTTGTTGGAATAATGCTCATTAATCAGCTTGACGCAATTTTATTATAGAGCTTTAGTTATCGATTACATATTTATAATTATCGCTGACTTTTATTTTATGAATCGTTGAATATAATACTTATCGATTAACATGTTTATGATATCTCGGGAATGATTATAGAACTAGCATAATAAGCGCGCGCTACAGCGCGCATGTAACATTGCTTTAAATGTGAATTCCAACTAGGCTTTTTTCATTTTTTTCAATAAATTAAAATGTTTATTTATTGCATTTTCATGTGAAATTATGCAAACATATAATATTTTGAAAATAAAACTCGCTTTATTCTTGAATTACCAACGGTTGAAGTTTCAAAATACGAAAATCGAAGAAAATTAAAAATTCAATTTTAAACATTTAAATCATTGTATAGAAAACGATTATGGGATAATTAGCATTAAAACAAATAACGGAAAAATATTGAAAGCATTCATGTAAGAATCAGTTTTTTCCTTGGTTGAAAATTCAACTCATGTTGAAAATTCGTTTCTTCGGTTTAAAAATTTATATCTTTTGGTAGAAATTTCATTTTCTTTTGTCAAAAATGCAATTTTTTGGTAAGAAATTAACCTGATTTGGTTAGCAATTCAACACTTACGTTGAAAATTCAACTATTTGGTTGATAATTGTTTTCTTTTTTGGAAAATCTCTCTTTGTTGAAAATTCAACTCTTTAGTTAAAAATTCGTCTTTTTGGTTTGGAAATTCATTTCATCCGGTAGAAAGTAAATTTTTTTAAACGAAAAATATAACTGTTTGGTTGAAAATTAATCTCTCTTGGTCGAGGATTCAACTATTTTGTTGAAAATTTATCTTTTTGGTTTAAAAATTCATCCTTTCTGGTAGAATTTTCATTTTTTTTTCGGTGAAAAATACAACTGTTCGATTGAAAATTAATATGTTTCAGTTGAGGATTCACCTATTTTGTTCAACATTTATCATTTTAGTTGAAAATTCATTTATTTGGTTGAAAATTTAAATATTTTGTTGAAAACCTGTTTTCTTCTTGGTTGGAAATTCATTTTTTTCAACTGAAAATTTAACTATTACATTTTTGGTTGAAAACTTTTGTTTTTAGATGAAAATTCAACTGTTCGGTTGAAAATTCATGTATTATGTTGAGAATTCGTCTTTTTGGTAAAAGACTAATTTTCTTGGCTGGAAATTCAATTATTTGATTGAAAATTCAAATACTTCATTGAAAATTTCGTTTGAAGATTAATCTTTATGATTGAAAATTGGTTTTCTTTAGGTTGAAAATTAATTCTTTTAACTAAAAATTTATCTTCTTTGGTTAAAAATTCAAGAACTTGGTTCGAAATTCATGTATTTTGTTGGAAGTTTGTCCCTTTTGGTAGAAAATTAATTGAAAATTCGTCTCTTTTGGTAGGAGATTAATTCTCTTGGTTGGAAATTCAACTATTTGATTATACATTCAACCACTCTATTAAAAATTATTATTTTTTGTTAGAAAATTAATCTTTTTGATTGGAAATTAGTTTCGTTTTGGTTGAAAATTTATTCATTCAACTAAAAATTTATCTTTTTTAGTTGAAACTTCAAGTATTTGGTTCAACATTCATGTATTTTGTTGGAATTTCGTCCCTTTTGGTGGAAAATTAATTGAAAATTCGTCTTTTTGTGTTGCAGATTCAAGTATTTCTGTAGAAAATTAACCTCTTTTTGTTAAAAATGCAACTCTTTGGTAGAAAAGTTATCTGTTTTTGTTGAGGATTCGACTATTTTGTTGAAAATTGGTTTTTTTGGGTTGAAAACTCAACTATTTGGTTGGAAAGTAACATTTTTGTTGAATATTAATAATTTTGGGTTGAAAAGTTATCGGCTTTGTAGAAAATTGAACAACTTGGTTTACATTTTTTTTCTTTCTTGACTCACAATTCCTTCTTTGTAAAGAATCAACACTTGTGTTGAAAATTCGTCTATTTGGTTTAAAAATTCATCTCTTCTGGTAAAAATTTCATTTTTTTTTTGTAAAAAATACAACTGTTTGGTTGAAAATTCATCTGCTTTGGTTAAGGATTCAAATGTTTTGTTGGAAATGCGTCTTTTTACATTCTCATCAGAGAAAGTATTAGATTTGTGTAACATTTGACCCCCCCCCCCGTTTTTGTCCAATGTCCACGTTTTGAGACCCCCTGAACTCGAAAAACAGGTTTCTACGAATGTGTCTGTCTGTATGTCTGTCTGTCTGTATGTCTGTCTGTGAGCACGATAACTTTTGAAAGAATGAATTTATTGGATTAGCCTTTAGTACACACTTTTAGTGTCGAAAACTGAAAGTCAAGTTCGTTAGCCAGCCATTTTGGATAAAAATTCAAAAAGCGGGAGCATTTAAAAAATTTTTGAGACTACTTTT
>JAUMHM010000078.1:9161976-9174418 GCA_032362435.1 Melikaiella ostensackeni
TATGAAAAAAAGTCAAGAGAAGAAAAACGTTTCTTTTTGGAAGCCCTACAAGATTGTCATAACAACTTTTTGAATTTCCTTGAAAAATTGAAAATTCAAATTTTGAGCTAAATAACGCGGAATACAAAAGAAACTTGAAAAATTTATATTTTTGGTTTGAAAATTCAACTATTTTGTAGAAAGTTTAACAATTTGGTTAAATTTTTTTTTCTTTTTTGACTCGAAATTCTTTTTTGATTAAATATTTAACATATTTTTTGAAAATTCGTATATTTGGTTTGAAAATCCATCTCTTCTGACAAAAGTTTCATCTTTTTTTGGGTAAAAAATACAATCAGTTAGTGAAAAGTTCATATTTTTCGGTTGTAAATTCAACTGCTTTGTGGGAAGTTTTTAAAAAATTTTGTTGTTAAAAAAATTGAACAATTTGGTTGAAATTTTTTTTCTTTCTTGACTCGAAATTGTTTCTTGATTAAAAATTCAACACGTTTGTTGAAAATCCATCTTTTTGGTTTGGAAATTCCTGACATAAGGATAATTTAAAGTTAGCTGAAATAGTATAAAAAATGCTAAAATTAAGTTGAAAGTTTTTCTTTTGGTAGGAATAATAAAAGGGAAACTCGATTTGCTATTAATAAAGATGAAATTAAAAAGTCTCTACCTTTCCTCCATTTTTCTGCATTGAACTATCTGTGCATGTGGAAATTAATTTCCTTTTTAAATTAAATTATTAATTCCATCCCTCAGCAATTAACAAATATTAGAACAAAAAGATTTAGAAATCCAGCAACTTTACATTGAACGGACGGAATGACAACATTAGGAAGACACGAACTTTATTAATATAGATTATCTGATGTGAAATTTAATTCTTTGTTTACTTTTGATAATGTAATATTATATTACATTATTTCAACGATAATTGTAAATGTAATAATTACTGCAAAACCGCATCATATTCTTTTTGGGTTCATTACCAAAATGATTAATTGAAAAATTAATTGAAATTTCACACCTTTGTTCCTTAATTACAATATATCGTATTGTATTATTTGCATAAAAATAATTTTATTTGAAAAAGAGCAATTTCATTTTAGCTCGCAGTTTAGACATCGATAAGACTCTTTTTTTGCGTGAATAAATAAATTTCTTTTCGGGCTCATTATCAAAATGATTAATTGGAAAATTAATCAAAATTTCACACCTTTGTTTCTTAATTACAATATATCGTATTGTATTATTTGCATACAAATAATTTTATCTGAAAATAGAGTAATTTTATTTTAGCTTGCAGTTTTAACATCGATAAGACTCTTTTTTGGGTGAATAAATAAATTTCTTTTCGGGTTCATTATCAAAATCACTAATTGTTAAATTAACTAAAATCTCACACTTTTGTTTTTTCATTACAATATATCGTATTGCACTATTTGCATAAAAATAATTTTATTTGAAAATAGAGTAATTTTATTGTTTCTTGCAGTTTCAACATCGATAAGAATCTTTTATGTGTGAATAAATAAAATATGAACCCACATTGCACATTATCGGAATATCTTCGCGTTTATTTCGCGGAATTGGCTCTGTTTTCCTCAGCTAGTTCGAGCGCTCGGGATGTAGTATTTTTTATTCTGTCGCAAGAGCAAAACGGTTGAGCAGCAGCACTTTTTTTATGGAATTTCAAAGAGAGAAAAGCAAAAATACAAATCTGGTGTATAAAAGTATAGTAATTAATATTTAGTTGAAAGAGACTTTTCATGGAAAATTGCCACGCGGAATTGTATTCAAAAGTTACCTGAACAGTTGATTTAGTATAGTGCAAGTCCTCATTAAAAATAATTATAATTGTCAAAATAATTGGTCCTATAATTTTGTATGTTTTATAATGCAAAATAGAATTTAAAAAATGCAAATTTTAGTACATAAAGGATAAAATTCTTTCTGCAATAGAAAACATGTTTTTTAGAGCTGCAAATGAAGAAAATGCATTTCTAATTGAGAAAGAACGTATTAACTTAAAAAGAAAGTTAATTGTGGAGAAATGTGACTTCAAAAGATGAAAAATTCTATTCATAATTGTAATTTGTATTTTTTGTTCTCGTCGTGTAAAAAGGTCTCTTAGTGCGTCATGAACGAACAACGTAGATCAAAGATAAAGTTCTTCCCTTGAAATGGCACATTTCTTGTTATATTACTCAATCTGTTAAACAGAACATCTGTCCTTTTCTTGTAAAAGATTAATTGAGAAATGGAAATGTAAGTGTATACAAAAGAGTGCTCCCAAAATGCAGATAACAATCTTCTTAAAAAATATTTGTACAATTTGTTAAATAAGAAGTTTTGATGTGTTCATTTCCTTGAAAACAGTTACTGAATACGGCAAAAAATCGTGATCAGACTTTTAATTTGAAATGTTTGGAATCGTCGACATATTTACGAATAATATTAAGAAATTGTTTAATTTCAATTTGTTCATTTTTAAATGTTTTGGTTTTAAAATTTTTCACTTTTGAACGCATCGAAATTTAAAATTCTTAATTTGGAATATTTCTATTTGAAATTTTGAAGTAACATAATTTTTTTTATGACTCAAATTCGTTTAGTTTTTAATGATTCAAATTTGAAACCATTTACTTTCTACGGCTTCAAAGATAAAATTTCAATCTTAAGCACTTGGACTTATAATTTTTTGAATATCAAATGCTTAGAAATTAAAATGTTTATTATTAACGTTTAAATTCTGAATTGTTCATTTTTAATTGCCTCTACTTATTTGCGATGATGTTTTGCCCAATTTGAAACATTTTGAACTTAAAAATTAGAAATTTCTTGTTCATGATGTTTGAAATCATGCGCTTGGGGTTTAAAATGGTTGATTTATTCATAAATATTTTGAAACCTGTTTTCATTTAATTTAACTGTTTTCGATGTAAAATTTAAATCTTTTTTAGTTGAAATATCAACTATTATATTTTTCGATGAAAATTCATTTTTTTTTTTAGTTGAAAATTTAATTATGTGTTTGAAAGTTGAACTACTTTGTTAAGAATTCATTATTTTAGTTAAAAATTCATCAATTTAGTTGAAAATTCATCTCGTATATTGAAAATTGAACTACCTTGTTGAAAATTAATTTATTTTGTTAAAAATTCATCTTCTTCTCGTTTTTCCGCTCAAATGTGAACAGAGTTAACAAAATCCAATAAGAAAATCAAAATAGTTTTGTTTGAAAGTTAATTCTTTAAATTTTTCCGAAAAGTCTACTATTATATTTTTGATAAGGAATTCATCATTTTGGTTAAAAATTCTATTATTCATTTGGAAATTTAATTATTTTTCCAAAAAGTCATCCTTTTTGGTTGAAAATTAGTCTATTTTAGTTGAGGCTTCAACTATTTTGTGAAGAGTTCGACTTTTTTGGTTGAATTAAACTGTTCTTTCTCAAAATTGGAATTTTTTTGGCTAAAATATCCACTATCACATTTTTCGTTTAGAAATGCATCTTTTTTAGTCAAAAATTCATCTCTTTTGTTGAAAATTGAACTACTTTGTCGAAAATTCGTTCTTCTTCTTGTTGAAAATCAATTTGTTTGAGTGGAAATTTAAATTTTCCAGTTAAAGATTCATCATATTAGTTAAAAATTCATCTTTTTGGTTGAAAATTTAATATTTTGTTGAAGATTTGTTTTTTTTTGGTTGAAAATTTATTTTTCAACTGTAAATTCAACGATTCCATGTTTTGTTAAAAATATAACTTTTTATTTAAAAATTCAATTACTAGTTTAAAATCCATGTGTTTTGTCGAAAATTCGTCTTCTTTGGAAAAAAATTCTCTTCAAGTTTAAAAATTTATCTTCTTGGGTAAAAGTTTATCCGTTTTGTTTAAGGATTTAACTTTTTTTCTGGAAATTCGACTTTTTTCATTGAATTAAACTGTTTCTTTTTTTAAATTGAATTTTTTTTGGTTAAAATCTCCACTATTACAATTTTCGTTTAGAAATTCATCTTTTTAGTTAAAAATTCATCTCTTTCGTTGAAAATTAAACTATGTACTTTGTTGAAAATTCGTTCTTCTTCCTGTTGAAAATCTATTTGTTTAACTGAAAATTTAAATTTTCCAGTTGAGCATTCATCATTTTGGTTAAAAATTAATCTTTTTGGTTGAAAATTTAATATTTTGTTAGAGATTAGTTTTTTTGGGTTGAAAATTTATTTTTGAACTGTTAATTTAACTATTCCATGTTTTGTTAGAAATATATCTTTTTAATTTGAGAATTCAATTACTCGTTTAAAATCCATATGTTTTGTCGAAAATTATGTGTTTTGCCGAAAAAATGTTTCGTCTTCTTGGTAAAAAATTATTATCCTTGTTAGAAATTTATCTTCTTGAGTAAAAGTTTATCCGTTTTGGTTGAGAATTTAACTTTTTTTTGAAAGTTTTTTTTTTTAGTTGAATCCAACTGATTCTTATTCAGAATTGAAATCTTTTTTGGTTGAAAGTTGAATTGCCTTGTTCAAAATTAATTTTTTCCGGTTGAAGATACATCGCTTTGGTTGAAAATTCAACTATTTTCTTAAAATGAAAATGAACTTTTTTGTCAAAATTCATATTTGCGGATTGGAAATTAAACTGTTTTGTAGAAATTTTTTTTTTGGCTTAAAAATTCAACAAATTTGACATTTTGTTTGTTGTTTAATGATTGATCAAGGATTTAATTATATTATTGAAGATTCATCTTCTTAGTTGAATTATCAAGTATTACATTTTATGGACGCACACAAATTAATTTTGAATCTACAAAAAACGATCCTTTTGATCTGAAGTTGATGATCAAAACGATTTGCAACGGTAAGATATTCCGCGACTTACTGTGACACTTCTAATTTTTCTAATTTTTTTATAAAAAAGCGCAAAGGCTACACATTTTCCGTTAAAGATTGTCAATTCAAAAACTCATGCAGCCCTTATTCGATTCCTACTCACACTGCGTCGTACTACATAGAAAGTCTTACTCAAGTTAGCGCCTTAACTGAAAAACTTTGTCATCTTTTTATTCAAGCGTTCTTTAAAGTTCCGACAAAAGAAAGGGAAAGAAAAAAGTGATTTTATTAAGTCGAAAGAGGTTAGAGGTTCCGCACTTTGCTGAACAAAAAGAGTATTATTGAGTTTAACTTTTCTGAAATCGGGAAGCATATTGAAACGACGAGATTTGCTCTCGTCTTTTCCTTCTTACGAAAAGCTTAAAAAGTTCCAGCTCGAGATTCACTACGCAGGAGAGAAATATTTGTACAATATACAATATACATGGAAAATTGCATTAAATAACAACAAGCTCAAACATCAAGGCGTTCTGTTCTTTTATTCAGTTTCATTTTAGCATTGCTCTCAGGCTTAGGTAAAAGTACTTGAAAAATGTAATATTTGCTCCGGGTTGATGAAATTTTATTCGGATTTCACTATTGTGAAAGAATGTGAGCAAACTCAGGGTATCAACTAACCGGGAAATCCGGGAATCACATTCAAAGTTTTTGAAAGTGTGATATTATTTATTGATCGTGATAACAAGACCAAAAAATTAAAGAATTGTAATAAATATGATGATAAAAAGTATTCAGAAATTATAGCATTTCACGAATTTTGTAACAATCGAGAACAGTGTTTAAGCTCTTAACAAGTGGTACTATCTAAGAGATACAATAATTAATAAACAATCTTCATGAAATTCTACTTTGCTGCACAGACCTTTTAAAATTGAATCCTTTCATAATTGTTTTAATGCGTTTAAAAATATTGATTTTTTAAAATAAAGTTTGTCTTGTATTTTCCAAATTAGGACACATTGATTATTGATATTTTATAAATAACCTTGGAGATTATTTCCGAATGTTAAATCAAAATTGGTTGAAAATTCCTTTTGTGATTTTTTAAAATTAAAACTAGAAATGTAACTATTTTTGAGTTTTGCTGAAACAAGTGATTGTATTACTCGCTTAAGATTATTGATGAAAATTGTACTTTAGTGTCAGTGAAAATGAATACAAATAGATTATTTAATATCTTAATTATCTGCGTAGATTAAGTTAACATCCCAGTTGTTATTTTTTATCAATATGTCTTTGATCATTTATTTTTGGTACTGTAATTGAGAAAAAATTCTTAGATATAATTTTTCTTTTTTTTTGATATTATTATTATATATTGTTAATAACTTTTATTTTTGAATCTTTTGAATTATATCTAAGAATTATTTACCAGTTAGGACCCTAATCTTGGAAATCTTCTGAAATCACTGTGAATTTCTTTGAAATTTTAATACCAAAGAAATTCAGAATTATATTCCAGAATTATTCACCAACTAGAATACCAAAATATTTATCCTAAGATATGTTTATAAAAAATAACGACTGTCATGTTAACCAAACCTGTTCAGATAATTGAAGCATTGAAATTGTATTATATTTGTTTGTAAGTCTTAAAAACCATAAACTACAAAAATATAATTTAGTTCAAATATAATAATAATAATAATAATAATATAATAATAATTTCAAAAGATTTTAAAAGATAGAAGTAAATTATTTCACAAAGATTTGTAAAATAATAAATATTATAAGATATCGCAATGCATAAAATTACACATAGCAGACCTTATGTTAGATGCGCTTTATCCGTACTTTTAGTAAGAGATTTGATATTTATAACCGGGATAACACCATTAATCACATAAGACTTTTTCGGGGGGAGAGGGTGCGGAAAACCTCATGAATCCATACTTGGGAGGAGAGCCAAAAGTATTTCTTACGTAAGTTTTCTCTTTCTAATTATTTTTTCTTTAAATATGCTAATCCTAATTGAAATCTGTTTTGGTTGTTGAAATTAATTTTCATACTATTATACAAATCATATCTTTATTCGTTTTATTTTTTTTTTCATTATGTAACGTTTCATATTACATGTCCAATAAATATAGAGTCGAAGAGTTAATTCTTGAAATCTGGTAGTCCATGGAAATCCCTTAAGATCTCTGAAAGTCGGCTAAAATCATTGAAATTCCGTGAAATATCTCAAAATATTGAGAGATTCTTTGAAATCTTTGATTTCCTTTTAAAATTCATTGAAATCTTTGAAATCCGTGGGAATCTTTCCAAATCTCATTAAATCCCTTGAAATACCTATTTTGAAATCTATTAAAATCTTTTGAAAGCCATTGCATTTCTTCGAAATCCCTTAAATTTCTGTATAATTCTCAGAAATCCCTTGAAATTTCGTTGAATCTTTTGAAATCTTACGGAATTCCTCAAATCCGTGTATATACCTTTGAAGATTTTGAAATCTCTTGAAATCCTTTGAAATCGTGTGGAATCATTGAAACCTTTTCAAATCTCTTAATATCCATTTAAATCCCTCAAAATCCTTCGAAATCTTCGCAAATCTTTCGAAATCCTTTTAAAATTCCCTGACATCCTGCAAAATTCGGGAAAAATTGAGATTCTCCCCGAAATTGTTCCAGGTGCACCCAGTAGTTTGAACAAATTATAATTCCTTGGAATCTTTTACCGACCCTAAAATCTTTCAAATCCCTTGAAATCCAGTCCATTTCTTGAAATCTATTAGAAATTCCTTGGAATCTTTGAATATATATCCTTAAATCTTAGAAATTCTTTTGAATCTTTAGAAATTCCCTGGAATCTTTTAAAATGCCCTAAAATATTTCAAATCCTTTATATTTTTTGAAATATTTTGACATTTTTTAGTGCTTTTAAAGATTCCTTAGATTTTTTTGAAATATGTATCCTAAATCATTAAAAAATTCTTTCAAATATTTAGAAATTTTTTGGAATCTTTCAGAATACCTTAAAATATTTAAAATTCTTAAAAATCTTTTGAAATTCCTTGACACTTTTCAAAGCTCTTGAAAATTCCTTGAAATCCCTTCCAATTCTTGAAATATGTTGAGAATTGTTTGAAATCTTTTTAAATTTCTTTTAGGATTTCTTTAAAACTCTAGAATTCTTTAAATACCTAAAAATCATTGAAATCCTTGGAAATTCCTCAAAATCTTTATATCTCTTAGGTTCTTTTCAAATACCCTTTCAAAATACATTTCAGACCTTTTGAAATCTTTCGACATCTTTCGAAATCCCTTGACAATTTTTGAAGCTTTCGAAAATTGCTTGGAATCTCTTAAAGACCCTAAAAACTTTAAAATCGTTTGAAATCCTTTCCAATTCTTGAATTCGATATCGTAAATTAGAATATATTGAAGTCCGTTTAAATCGATTGAGCTCCCTGGAAATCCCTTGAAATTCTTTATGAATTGTGGAAATCCCTTGAAATCTTTTGAATTGCCCTGAAATATTTCAGATCATCCACATTTTTTGAAATCTTTTGACATTTTTCAATGCTTTTGAAAATTCCTTAGAATCTTTAAAAAATATATCCTAAATTATAAAAAATTCTTTCGAATATTCGGAAATATCTTCGAATCTTTTAAAATACCCTAAAATATTTAAAATCCTTTGAAATATCTTGAAATCCCTTCATACTTTTCAGAGCTCTTGAAAATTCCTTGGAATCTCTTAAGGCTCTAAAATCTTCAAAATCTCTTGAAATCCTTTCCAATCCCTGAATTGGATATCGTACATTAGAATCTCTTGCAATCCGTTTAAATCGATTGAGCTCTCTGGAACTTCCTTGAAATCCTTCACAAACTGTGGAAATCCTTCGGAATCTTTTAAATTGCCCTTCAATACTTTAAATCCTTCTATATTTTCTGAAGTCCCTTTCAATTCTCCAAATCTATTAAAAATTCCTTGAAGTCCTTTAAAATATCCTTAAACCTTTCAAATCCCTTGAAATCCCTTTAAATTCTTGAAATCCTTTGAAAATTTCTTAGCATATTTTTAAAGATCCTGAAATATTAAGAATTGAATTCCGTGGATATCGTACATCATAATCTCTTGAAATCCTTTAAATCGATTGAGCTCCTTGGAAATCCTTCGAAATCTATGGAAATCACTTAAAATTCTTGGAGATTCTGTGAAAACTTTCGAAATCCCATAAAAATCGCTTATAATCCTTCAAAATCCGTAAAAATTCCTTAAAATCTCTAAAAGTCGGCTAAAGTCCTGGAAATCTCGTGAAATATTTCGAAATATTACGAGATCCTTTGAAATCTGTGTAATCCCTTTAAAATTATTTGCAATCTTTGAAATGCTCGGGAATCTTTCCGAATCTCTTAAAATCTCTGGAAACACGTATTTGAAAATCCATTAAAGTCTTTTAAAAGCCATTAAAATTCCTTGAAATCACTTTAATTCTTTTATAGTATTTGGAAATCCTTTGGAATTCCGTTAAATCTTTTGAAACCTTACGAAATCCTCTAAATTTCGTGGATATACTTTGGAATCTTTTGAAATCTCTCAAAACTTTCTGAATTCTCATGAAATCTTTTAGAATCTTATGAAATCCCTTCAAATCCTTTGAAATCTTCAAAATCCCATTGAAATTCCCTCGTTATCCTTTGGAATCGTTTGAAATACCCTAAAACTTTTGTTATCCCTTAAAATCATTCTATTCTTTTGAAATATCGTTTACAGTAAAAAAATTATGTATTGTTGATTATTGAGTAAAAAATATGAAACCTCATTTAAGAAAGGGGGATCCTAAAAATCTTAAGAATCCTAACAATAGGGGAGAAGAGGATCTAAAATTTGAAAAATCATCCTTACGTAATCAATAGACGTTCCCTTATCTATGTTTACATTTATTCAATAATGAATTTTGATACAATTTTGATTGTATAAAGTAATCATAGAAAAAAAATATTTCGGTCGCCAAGGCTAAGAATCGCTGCAAACTTGCTTCGGGTTTTCGAAGCTCGGTGATCAAACGCCAGCTTACTTATTTTTGGATTACTGGATTCTGTGGGAATGAAACAAATGCAAAAAGACTACCACATCCGTGGAAACTCGTACTTTGATTTAGCGAACAGTTGACAGAAACACAAAGATGTCTAGGGAAATTGCAAACTAGAATAATAAGTTAAACAACAATTATTATACTTCACTTTTTTCTTATTATTTCTTTTTCTCATTGCATTGTCCACATTTATTGAAATTTTTTAAATTTCAAATTCAAGCATTATAATTAACAGTTTTTAGATAATATATAAATTATTGTTATCATCAGGTATTCAGTGATTTTCTAGAATTAAGATTGTATATTTTCAGATTATTTCAATTCGAAATTAATCTAATTTTCAAATTAGTTTGGAGTGGTATTAATTTCTAGAAATACATTGATTAAATCAGTAATGAATTATTCAGAACTTATTATGTTTTAAGTGGACTGAAATTATAATTCAGAAACATCAACTATTTAAATGAATGATACACTGACATGTAAATCCTCTAAAATTGTTAATGAATCACAGAATTTAATCAATGTTATAAATAATGCAGTATACATTCGCTCTAAAATCGGAGGAGATGAATTTTAGCTAGAAATTATTGCTTCCGTAGCGATATGTTGTGAAATTACATTGTTATCGCGATTGTAAAAGCGATCTACAGTATGCAGCTATTTACAATACACAATATAGAGCTTCGAATCAATTCTCATACATGATTTTAGATGAAGGACGGTATTTATAATTCTCGTTTATTGCGAATTTCCTGCCTTCCGATCAATTTTCGCGTAAAATTTATAATTTCATGAACTCATTATTAATATAATATTATTTGCTTTTGAGTATGAGGCACGAGAGGTAAGGGAGCGTTCAAATATTTCAAATTGATGGTTCTAAAATGATAGAATATAAGATTTGAAAGGATCTCTATTCAAAGAATTTTTGGAAATTTTCAAGAAATGACATAAAATTTGAACGATTTCTTGGTGGCTTTAATTCACTTGAATAGAATTGCGATTTTACTTAAGGACTCCGACTGCATATTAACAAAATTTATGTTGTCGTTCTATATCAAAAAGTAGTTTGGTTTCATAGTTCTTAAGCTTTGCATGTTGTGCAAGTCAGGAAATTTTTCCTGGGGTAATTTGTCTCCTTTTTAGAGTCTTTTGCTGTAAGCAAGAACCAGCAGAGAATGCTCCCATCAAACCATTGTTACGGCTCTGCTGCCTCTCAAGTGAGCTAAGCTCAACATGCATGGGTTGCAAGGCTTTGAGGAATGCACAAGTAAAGCAGAACATTTCGCATGTAGTCAAATCGCGGGCAATTACGTTTCATAGACTTCATTTCTGTACTTAGAAGCACACAAGTTCCAATTAACTCTATTTCTTGCACAAATCTTGTCAGAAAATTATACTGTCTCCCTTTTGGAAGATAATATTAACATTAATTTAGATTCAACCACTCCACATCTACTCTATGTTCTCCATCTACCCCTTCTTGCACTTCAGCATCTAATACCCCCCTTTTATACCCACATACCCCCTATCATCCTCTTCTCTCTCCCTCGACATGATCACCCCCTATAATCTTCATCATACTCTTTTCTCTCCCATTCCAACACCCATCTTCCCTCCTCCACCCATCTTCCTTCCTCCCCTTTTTTTCCTTCCCCTTCCTTCACGTAACCATCTAATCCTAACCTTCTTCCCTATAAGCCACCTCGCCTCCTAAGACCCTATCTTTCCTTTGCTTCATTACCCCTCCTCTCACTATTCCTTAAACACCAATACCCATTCAGCAGCTTAATTATTTAATTATAGCTTCCTCTCCTTCATTCATGCCTTCCTCTCCCCCCTCACTCCTCTTTCTTCATTCTCACTATACTCCTACGTTACACACCATACTCTCCTTTTCTTCCACCTCTTTTGATTCTACGTCCGTTATCTACCATACGCTCTTCATCTACTCTGTGACTGTCTCCCTCCCCGCCCTTCAGGATACTCCCCTTCAGGATATAGAGTATAAAGTATATGACCCCTTAACGAGATATACTTTTAGGCATCTTTTCCCCTTGTCCTCATAATCCGTGTACCCCTTGCCAACTTTATCCTTCACCTTATCTTCCGCCCCTCCTTAGACCCTCTCTCCTAGGTCAAAATACCATTTACGTTTAGAATCCGTATTTTTGAAAATGCCCTCGCCCTATTAGACCGTATCACCCCTTTGCCCCTATTATCTCCTTCCTATTTATTCCCTCCTTCTGATAGGCCCTCAACCCCAATACTCTCACTCCTTCAACCCTAATACTTTTTTGACCCCTCGAACCCTAATAATCCTCTCACCCCTTCACCCTTTCAACTATCCAACACTCACCCCATCTCGTATATACTCCTTCTCACCCTTCACCCCTCTATCCCTTTCAAACTCAAGTTTTAAGTTTAACCATGAAATTTTGATCTCGGGTGTTTCCACTTTGTTTGTATTTATAATTGTATGGTGCTAATTTTTAATGAGCACTTTGCTTCCTCATT
>JAUMHM010000078.1:9178671-9193564 GCA_032362435.1 Melikaiella ostensackeni
TGGGAATCTTAGATTGCCCTTAATGGGGTCCTTTACCTTATTCAAATTCTGATTTCAGTATACATAAATTTTTTTTTTATTCAAAAAAATGATTTCAAGGAGTTTTCAAAAATAATATGAAAATCGATACAATAATCTATGGGATTGTCAATCGTAACGTTCGTGGAAGCTACTCTTCAAATTTCGAATCGGATTCAAATAAATCGACTTCCATCGATCACGTAAGCGCGAACCAACCAAAATTTCATGGTAGTGCAAGCTGCGATCTTCCGCTCGAATTTCCGCACGAGGATCCAACGGACATGCGACGTGATAGTCGTCAACGAATATAGAGTCATGAATTTCCGCTTTGAGCTTTTAAGCTCTTATGGATCGCAAAACAGTCGCAATTCATCATATACACATATCACCAAGAATTGTAAAGTCAGCTTCATACAATAAATGTAATCCTTAACCGTCAATAATTGAAACTTGCGACGACTCAGTATATTTTCTCAGTGAAAGGATAAATTGTGAATTAAGAATAAATCGAAAATTAGCAGCTAAGAATTCAGATAGTATGAGTCTCATTTTTTCCAATTTTCACAACTTTTTAATTTTTTCCAACAAAATTCGGTGAGCGTAGAACACCTATAATCATCCTCCGAAAGCTACACAGCAATATGGTAAACAAATTCTTATACATCGTAAATTGCCAATTAAGTTTAAATAAATCATATAAAATCATGATTTTTGACTAGTAGAAGCTACTTTTATAAATGATTTACATTTAAAAAAACAGTTAACTTTTAAACTCAAAAAGATGAATTTTCAATCTGAAAAGTAGAATTTTCAAAAGAAAAAAAGATTTTGAACCAAGAAAAATGAATTTTTAACCAAAGGAGATCAGTTTTCTACGATAAATGATGAATTTTTAACACAAAGAGATGAATTTTGTAAATGAGAGTTGAATTTTCAGTTCTCTAAATTCGAATTTTGAACAGAAAAGTTACTTTCAACGAAGAAAGGTGAATTTTTATCCAAAAAAGATAACTTTCTTACCATAAAAGATGAATTTCCAACAAAAAGGGTGATTCTCTACCAAGAAAAATGAATTTTTTACCAAATAGTTCAATGTCAAAAAAAAAGTTCAACGAAACAGTTGCTTTGACAACAAAATAATTGAACCTTCGAACAAAAAGATTAAATTTGAACCAAAAACAGTTGCATTTTCAACTAATTAGTTGAATTTCCGAACCAAGAAGAAGAATTTTTTCGAAGACAATTGAATTTTCAATCTGAAAAGTAGAATTTTCAACCAAGAAAGATGAATTTCTAACCTAATAGTTGAATTTTTAGTGAAAAAAAATTTCAATCAAACAATTGCATTTACAAGCGAATTGTTGAATTTTCAAGTCAAGAAGACCAATTTTTTAGAACAGAGTTGAATTTTCAACTAAATAGTTGAATTTTTAACCAAATGGTGGAATTTTCAAATGAGAAGGTTGAACTTTAACCCAAAAACGTAACATTTTCAACCAAGAAAGATGAATTTCTAAACAAAAAAGATGACTTGTCTATCAAAAGAGATGAATTTGGGAAAAAAATGAACTAAATAGTTGAATTTTCAACCAAATAGTTGAATCTTCAAGCCAAGTAGATGATTTTTTCAAATGATAATTGTATTTTTAAGCTGTACAGTTGGATTCTCAACTAAGAAAGATGAATTTTCAACCAAAAAAGATAATTTTTCATCATAAAAAATGAACTTTCAACCAAATAGTTGAATTTTCAAACTACAAAGATGTTTTTTCAGTCAAATAGTTGAATTTTCAGAAAAAAATTCAATCGGACAGTTGCATTTACAACCAAATAGTTGAATTTAAATGCCAAGAAGACGAATTTCTTAGAAGAGAGTGGATTTCTCAACCTTAAAAATTGTAATTTTTAACAATAACGCCATTTTCAACCGAGAAAGATGAAGTTTTCACAAAAAAAAGACTTTTCTACCTGAAAAGATAAATTGAAAAAAAAAATTTCCAACAGAATAGTTGAACTTTCAAGCAAAAGAGATGAATTTCAAGAAAACAGTTTGAATTTTCAACCAAATGGTCAGATTTTCAAAATAAAAGATCAAACTCTAACCAAAAAAAGTTGTATTTTAACCAAATAGTTGAATTTTCAAGTCAAGAAGATAAATTTTTTAGAGGGCAGTTGAATTTTCATCCTGTAAACTTGAATTTTCAAGAAAAAAATATTTTTAAACAGAAAAGAGAAATCCTTCACCAAAAAAGATAATTTTTCTATCATAAAAGACGAATTTGAACACAAAAAGAAGAATCTTCACCAAAAGAGTTAAGTTTTCAAGCTAAAAATTTTAATGTCTAAGAAAAAAACAGTTGACTTTAAACCCAAAAAGTTGAATTCTCAACAATTGTTTCTCAAGTAAAATAGTCAAGAGTTATGATATTATGTTTGTAATCACTAATTTTAAGAAGCCTTTTCATCTATTAAAAAATTTATTTCGTGCCAAATAACAAAATATTCGCTATTATATGTTATTTTGAGCTTTATCGTGAACGCGCGAACATAAGATATATTTCTTTTATCTGTAACTTTTTGTGGGAAATCCAGGTACCAAACGACAACTTTTGAAACTCCTCTAAATTTGAAGAAAATATACATATCTTTTCGCTCTGTCCTAGTGGCTAGGTTGACTGAAATTCAGTGAGTGAAGACCAAATACTTTCAATGTGCCTAGACAATTAGTACTTTTTATTTTTTTATTTTAATTGCTTGAAATAATTTTTTTTCAATTATTTGAAACTCCTCGATTTTTCATGCATTCGATATGAAATCAATTTGAAACTGTACAATTATGAAAGTCTCTATTTGGTATTTTTCAATTTTCAATTCTCTAAAGCTGGCTAATTAGTTATAATTATTCGTTCTCAAAGCCTTCCAACATTTTTTAATTTTGAAAATTTCATTTGGAGAACTTTTCACAGCTTATTATTTAATTTACGTTTACATAGCAAGACTTTCAGTTTTCATTCATTTTAATGATTATGTTTTGCACATTTGCAGCTCAAATTTTTTTATTCTTTATTAAGAATTACAACTGCATTCACATCTTTTTGTGTAGATATCAGTTGTTGTAGCCAGAAACATTAATTTAAATTTCCACATTTAATAAATTGGTCCTGTCTACATTTTAACTGTAATTTATCCGGTCTAATAAATCACTCGTATTGAATTTCCGGTCATTAACCTCGTCAGCAGTTTTCAATTAAAACTCTGAAATTCTCACTGAAAATTGTAGCTATGTTTTAATTAAAAATGGAAAAAAAGAAAACTTTTCCACACGAACGTTTCAACCTCACATAGCATCACGAAGTAGATTTAAAGGAAATTTGTAACACAATAGGTCCAACCATTCATTCTGAGAGCACTGATTTGAAATTTTTTGCTTCACTTCACCTACTCCTTATTCTTCCCTTTTTATTTTATGGGAAGACATTTTAGTGATAATGGAATTCCTCCAGCACACAGGGAATATAATTCTACCATTCCACTTAACTTTGAGTTCGTTCAATTGAGTTTCCGAGCACCCCTCAGCGACTTGGGTGGAGCCCTTACCATTTCCCTCAGCTGCAGGAAGTAAATACCTTATAATAATGACAACAGAGGCAAGTAATAAATTACAGACTTCAACTCTGACACTTTGCGACAGCCACCCTCAGCACATACATGTATGCCAGACAGAGAGAAATGAGTTTCCGATGGTTGAAAATTTTCATATTCCACAGGCCCTGTCTCGTTATGGAGTAAAGAAGGCTGGAAAAGAGTTGTAGATAGTTAAAAAATCAGTAAAAGTAGGCGACATGCGCCTACAAAAAAACGGTTTTCGTAACTTATTTGATATAGTATTCAAAATGTTTAACTCCTCCCCTCTCCACGCCACCCCTGCCATCCCCAACTTCCCTTTATTTCTTCTCATTATCTCGCTTACCTCACCTCTCTCACACATCATATCTCCTCACCTCACTTCGCCTTACTTCCCCCCCCTTCATTTTTCCTCACTTTCTTTCATGTCCCCTCCCGTCATTTCTTCCTCTTTTTCCCTTGCTTTCATTCTCTATAATTTCCCCCGATTCCCCTCACCTCACTTCCTCTTATCCCCACGCCTCCTGCCCTCACTTCCGCTTATCCCCACTCCTCATGCTTTCACTTCCTCTTCTTGTACTCCCCCTCCCGCACTTTCCTTATTTCACCATACCTTCATTTTCCTTTTCTCGGCCCCCTCACTTCGCCTCACGCCTCCTACCATTACATCCCTTTATTTCCCCTTCCCAACCCCTTATTTCACCTCCCCTGGCTCCCCTTATTTCTCCTTCCCTTACTTTCCCTCATTTCCCCTCACTTCCCCTTATTTACACGATGGGCGGATACCCGACCGAAACCGTAAGGGCTTCTGCCCGGGGCTACGAGACCCTAAAAATGAAGATTATTATCAATCGAGTTTATGATCGGTTTCCTTGACAAATCGTCTATTAAAAAAAACGAATGGGAAAAGAAGAGCTTACGTTCTCGTATCGAAAAATCTCCAATGTGCGGAGCAAAAGTTATGCTTGAAAGTGGGAAAGTTTTAACAGATTAAATGTTACCCAAAAAACTTGCGAAGAATGGTTGCGAAAAGAAAATGAAAAATCGGAATCGAATGAAAAAGTGCTTCTGAAAATTTCAAAATTCAGTCCAGTTTCTACTCAATTATTGTACCAGTTTTGAGTGCTTAAAATTAATCATTCGAGTCAATAATTTATTTCAAATCTGAAAAAAATAACAAAAATCCTTTTTTCATGAGATTAAATCTGTAGACAGGTATTCAAGCATGATTATTGTTCCCATGAAATTAAGTTCTTTTTTATTCAGCTAACGGATTTAAAAGTCATACACAATTTTGAGAGCATTTGTTTTTATTGTGATTGATGTTTTTCATGCAAATGTGATTGCGAAAATGACTGGAACTGATGTGAAACGGTCGAAGGGTACATTAATCACCTGAATTCAGAGAATTTTAAATTATAATTTAAAATTCTCCGAATTGTTAACATTTAAATTAAAAATTTAAGAAATTTATCCTTGTTTTAAATTCAAATTATTCATTCCTAACTTTTGTAAGATGAAAATTGTATAATTTCTAACGCTCAAATTTGCATTTTTCCACTTTTTTCGATTTCAATAATCCACACATTTTTTTGCACTTTTAAATATTACATTTTCGAAGTTTGATATTTATTTTGAGAAAATTTCCAAATATTTAGAACTTTATATTGTTCTAAAAATTGTGTACAAGATGAACAAATTTCTATTTTAAACGCTTGAAATAAATAGGTTTTTAAGTTTTCAATTTAAAATTATACGTATGTCCATTCTTGAATTCTTTCTTTTAAGATCTATAAAGAGTGTTTGAAGAAGATAATTTTAAAATTATGCAATTGTGAATAAGTTAAGTTTCAGTGGTTTAATGTCGAACAATTTGAAATTGAGGTTATTTTATTTTCGGAATTTTCAATTTTTGAAACATTTTCTGCATAAAACTGTTCAATTTTTAGGAATCATATATGAAAGATTACATTTTTCAATTCTAAACACTTCAGAGTAAATATTTCAAAGTCTCGTTTAGAATTGTTTTATTTGGTAAGCTATTATTACAATTGTTCCATTTTGAATGCTTCGTCTTCGAAGAATATTGAGCTTCAAATTGTTTCATTTAGAACTTTTATTACCTCATTTACTGCCTAATTTTTCAATTCTGAAGTTTGTAATCAGAAATAAGATTTTGAAATGTTTCCAGTTTTAAATTATTCAATTTTGAATGGTTGAAAATTTTTGAAATTTTTGATCATGTAATTTGAGTAAATACTTTTTAAATTATGATAACTATTAGTTCTCGCGAGATTTATTTGATGGTGTATTCAGAATTCCAATATTGTTATTCCTTTATAGCTGTTGCATTTATATTCAATATTTCGTATGACGGGATATTTTATAAATTGTACGACATAAAAAAATCCGGAAATATCTACGTAAAATTAGTAGAGCGTAATGTTCACAAATTCAAAAAACACTTCTTTCTGTTATAAAAAAGCTGACACAAACAAAAAAGTTTCGTCTCTATCTTGAACATTTTAAATTGTTTTTTGTTTCATCCTAAAATAACATCGGTGTACGGCAGGAAAAGGAGCGTCAGACTTTCAAACTATTTTTAAAATCCTCAACTCACTATTATCTTTTTTTAGCTTAATACAAGAGTGATTTCTACAAATTCTTCAAAAAATAGTTAAAATAATATTTTGACTTTTTTATTTCAATTTGGGACAGGCATCGAACATTTTTCAAATCTGCAAGAAATTTGTATACAAGTGCTCTTAGACCATTCAAGATTTGCAAATATGAACTTGCTCAATTTTCAAGGGTTCCAACATTTTACAATCTCAAGCACTTCATAGATTCAATCTATATTTATTTAATATAAAATTAATGTTTTAAATATGAAATATTGATCTTCATATAAATATTAATATTTCATCAAAGTAATACAAGTATCTCTCAAAAGTGGATTTATGTCCTTAATTAATGGGTTGAAAGCTGTCTAAATTCTGAATAAAATGATCCCAGGATGAAGTAATTTTGCCAATTTTTTAGGAAGCTTTTGCAAGATTATTGCAAATTGTAATGTTTTCATAAATTTTGATTGAAATATGAATTGAATAAACATTTTTCGATCTTCTTGGGCTCATTTTGAAGGTAAATTTCCAAAGAAACGCACAAGCTTAGCATAACTGGGGATTTAGTCAACTAAGCATGATAAATCCATATTTTGGAAAAAATGAGTTGGGCATGGTTTCAATATTTTCAGGTCTCGAGAAATGTGATTATTGGTCCCTGGTTCACAAAAAAATTCATTCTCTTTAAAATCTCGGATTAAAAATTCTGTAACCTTCAAAATATATAAACTGAAATTCGTGTATTTTGTACCAAAGTGTTCAATATGCTATAAAAACATCACAAATCCAAGATAATAAGTTCAAAAATTTGATAATATTGAATAACTATATTTATTCGATATTATATAATTATAACCTATTATCAATATATGATAGGTTTCCTCTATATAATACTATTTGAATTTTTTTCTATCTCTGGTTTCTTTGAGATGCAGCATTTGTCTATAAGTATTGAGGAATCATCTCGAATGGATTTATCATGTTTTGTTCGCTTACTTCTCACTTGACAATTTCTTCTTGCATTGTGTAAAAAGTTGAAGTTGAAACTTTAAACTTCTTGCACTATGCATAAAAAAATTTGTACAATTGTGCTGATAAGTTACTGCGATTCTACAAAAATTTACCTTTGAAATGAGCAAAAGAACATTGATGAATGTTTATTATCTCAGGTCTTATTGAAAATTTGAAAAAATATTACAGTTTGTACTATTTTTGCAATAGCTTGTTAGAATATGAATAAACAGACATAAATTGATTTGCACATAGGCAAAATTCTGAAAAAACTACAGTCAATGTTTCCAGTTAACGACTTCATCCAAATTTTGTTATATCTTGAAAAATCTCTTTTTAAATTAATAACTTTGTTATTTTCTCTCTTTAGAAATTGCATCTCCATGAATTCTCTCTTTTTTAATTTCTCTCACGATACAAAAGTTTAACGTCATCACATATTGTTTATCAAGTTTCTCATATTTGCCTTTACCCAATTTTTCAGTAAAATTACTTTTACATGGAGATCTATAAATCGTATGTAAGCCCAATTTTCCTGATATTGATTTCAAGATACTTGAGATTTTTCCAAAATAAGGTGAGACAACTGTATTAAATCTATTATAATCCTGTACATTGTTTCTGTTCTGATGATTACCTTTACTCTTAGCTTAAACAATTCTCTTATGCACATGCTTGTCAATTAAAGTAATAGGATGATGATTCAGAAAGAGAGGTTAAAGACTTTATTTTCCAAATCTTTCATGATAATATCAGCAATAATTGGGGACAAGACTGAGCCTATCGGAGTTCCAAATTTTTGTTTATAGAAAGTACCATTGAATTTAAAATAAACAGAATTAAAAACAAACTGAATAGCATCAAGAAATTGCTTTTTCGCAATCTTAATGTAAAGTTTGATCGTATTCCATCTATTTTCAATAGCAAGTTTAACTCCTTCATATGAAATATTAAGAAACATGGCTATTACTTCAAAGGAGACAAATGTGATTTTTTGGTATTATAATTTTCAATTAATTTTAGAAACGCAGCACTGTTTTTAAATAATCTTGCTGAAAGTGTAACTGATTCTTTGATAATTTTACTAACAAGTTCTTCGGAATTTTTCGTGGATGAATCTATTGTCGAAATAACCGGTCGTAAAGGAAATTCTGATTTATGAGCTTTGATCAGGCCGTAGGCCAGAGATAGATTTGTGTTAATTGTGTCAATGTCGCATGTTTTGATATTGTTTCCCAAACATTTTAAAAGCCTTAATCTCTCTGGAATTTCAATGCACCTTCTTGAATAATTTTTGTAGCATCATTTGAAATAACTGCAAAACTATCTTTATCATTCAAAATATGCATCATTTTTTTATTATAAACACCTTTTAATATTGCAATTTGGGATGGAATCATTAATTGGATACAGTACATAAAACAAATATGCTTAAAACCTTGAAATACAATATATGTAACGATATATTAATCAATAGTAAATTAAAAAACTATTTTTTTGTAAGTTATTCTTAATTTCAACCAAAAATCGGAACTTCTAGCCCCGGCTTCTCATATTATATTCAATTACCTGATGGGTGAATTGTGAAAAGTCTTTTCCGCCGTTCATGCCCGTAGCCAAGATTTGTGTGTATCCTTGATAGGTAGTCTCTATGCGCCCTTACATATTCAGCTTGGCTTATGTTGGCCTGTGGACAAAAATAATTCATGACTTTATGATTATTTCTCATTTATGAAATCCAGATTAGAAATTATGGACGAAATCAACTTTTGCTTTTCGATTTCACTTTTTACCAGAGGCTGAACCACTTCTCTTGCTCTTAATTCCTGTAAGTTAGAGGCAAAATAAAGTAAAAATTAAATTTATGTAAATTCATCGGAATTCGAATAAATTCAACTGATAGTACTAGTTTACACGAAAAATTTACCAGGAGAAAAAAGCGTTTTTTAGACTATGTAATTATGGGTCGCTGAAAAAGAAAATGACATTCATTTATTTTTGCAAAGAAGCATTTTCGAGATATTTGCAAAAATGTGTTTTTTTAGTTACTGGCATAAATCGTCATAAGGGTTGATCCAAATAACATAAACTATGTTTCTTTCGAAAGGTATAATCTTCCATTTTCCTACTCATACTGTCTGTGTCAATCGGATTATAATTTTTTGGGTTACAGACGATGAAAGTAAAAAAAAAGTGGATTTTCCGACCTTATTTGAAAATCACTCACTTTCAGTTCCATTTTTTCGAATTTCATCGCCTATAACCCAATAAATTTTAATTCGATTAACACAAACAGTATATCGTCGGAAAGAAGAAGAAGATACTTCTCGAATGATATACAGTTCATGTTAGTTGGATCAACAGTTCTCGAGACTTCTGTCAGTAACTGAAAAGAGCCACAAAACAAGTTTCTTGCAAATATCAAATAAATTCAAGAATTCAGGTGAATTTTAAGCGATTACATGGTAAATCTGGATTCAGTTTGGCTTAAATAAAATATTATTTAAGTGAGTTCACCTAAATTAAAATTGATTTCTAGTGAATTCACGTGAATTCAAGAGAATTTCGGATTCAAATTTATGTAAGGCAGTGTCTATGTGCACCGAAAAATTCCGGCTGTTTGTACTAAAATTTCGGTACAAATCATCCCTTTTTCAGGACCCGCTATTCGTACCGAAAAAATCCGACCTTTCATACCGAAATTTCGGTACACGTAGCTATAGTCTTAATGTAAAGGTTATGCATGTGAATTCAACTAAATTCAAATGGGATTCTAGCAAAACAAAAAAAATTGTATCGTAAGTTCAGATAACTCTATAGGAAATTAATATTGAATGGCAGTAAATTGAAGTGAATTCTCCCATTGAAAAACTTGACGTCAAGAATCTGGTATAATTTTTGACGTAAACAACGTGAAAAACTGCGTCAAAGAATTGGGATAGTTTTTGACCTCAAAAACGTTAAAATTTGGATAGTTTTTGACGTATTATTTTTTTTCATTGGTTAAAAAGCCTTAACAATTCCAGTTTATTTTTTTCGCTACATTGTATTGAGAAAACCAAGTGCGTATAATAAAAGTACAATTCGTTTTTTTCAAAATGTATTTAATTACAAACATTCTAAAATAAATGCATGGCACTTTCATTATTTTTTTAGCGTTTTTGCTTCCTCATAGAGGAAGCTTTGTGATGGTAAGAATTTTGAAAAATTTTGAGTTTGTTCAATTAAACGTTCCTCGTTTGAAAAATGTCTAATACAATGTTTAAAGCAATTGTCCGGATATGTGTGTGTGTGTGTGTGTGTCATGATTTTTTGGAAACACGATAACTTGAAGACGGTTGCAAATAAATCTATGAAATTTTGAGGTTTTTTTCACTACTAATACCTATAAAACTGACCAAAGGATTTCTGAAACTATTATTAGATTTTTTAGCACTTTTATAATATTTTAAAAATGGCTTTTTTGTAGTAAAGCTTTTTTCATTAACGTAATTCAAAGTTGATGCAAAAATATAAAAAATTCCTTGACTTGAGACGAACCGATTGACCTAAAATATTAATACAGATCGTTAAAGATTAAGGACGTTATGTTCATTTATAACATTTCAAAAATTGGTTTTATTATTTATAGAAAAAATTTTTTTATTAACATAAATCGAAGTTGATGCAACAATACACAAGATTTCTTGATTCGAGACGAATCGATTGACCTGTCATATTTATACCGTGTATCACACGTGCGAAAAATTGACTAATTCACTTCTCACACTTGTTGCACAATAAACTATTCCTTACATATTGTTCTTTCCTGGGCATTTGTGTTTAGCAGAGTCAGAAACGTTGTCACAGAAAAAACTAAGGGTAAAAAGTGATTCAGGTAAAAATTCTGGGGGTCATCTCAGCATTAAAAAAATGAAGATCAGGAAGGGTAAAATGAAGGCTCGCTAATTTTTCATTTTACCCTTACCGATCTTCATTTTTTTGCATGCCGAGATTACTCCCAGCATTTTTACCTGAACCGCTTTTTATTTTTTGTTTTTTCTGTGATAACTTCTCTGACTCTTTTAAACATAAATGCCCATGAAAGAACAATATGTAGGGAATAGTATATTGTGCAACAAGTGTGAGAAGTGGATTAGTCAACTTCTCGCACGCGTTACACACGATATTTTTTGCAAAAAGTGCAGGAAGATGGCGATATTCCGTGTCTGTAAAGTGTGCGCGAAGTGCCAGATTCACGGAAAAAAGAAAAAAGATAAAGTTTATATCGATTCTACGTGAAAGATTCGCTGCAACAGAAACTAATCTTGCTGCACGGAGAAAAATGTTTTTGTTAATCTTACAGAAGGTGACAGCATACAGTAAATTTAATCGTTTGAAAATTAAAAATCTTCACATTATTAATTATACTTTTTAAAATTCAACAATTTCAATTTTAATTGCAAAATTAAAACTTATGAAAGGGAAAAATTGAAACTTCAGCGTTCCACATGAAAATTCAGAACTCTGAAAGTGTAACCATTCAAAATTGAAGAAATTATTGAATTACTGAGGTATCAATTTCAGATAGCTCAATTTTTACCTATTTTGATTTTAAACAACACAATTTTCAACTTTTTTATTTTATATCGTGTAATTTTTAACACTTCATTTAGAATTATTATTGATTCTTGAAATCTTCCAATCAAATATTTCTCAATTTTAAATGGTTCATTTTCCTAAATATTCAACTAAAAATCGGACAATTTAAAAATATTACATTAAAAATATTTTGCATAAAATATTTCTTAATAGAACTTAATGATAAAATCTAACTATTTTTAGTTGAAAGTTAATTCCTTTTTGCTGAAAAGTCTACTATTATATTTTTGGTCGTGAATCAATCTTCTTTGGGCAAAATTTTTATTATTTGTTTCAAAATTTAATTATTTTAATAAAAAAAATCTGTGTGGTTGAAAATTCACTTCTTCTCAAAAATTCATCAATCTGGTAAAATTTTTTTTCTTTCTTAACTAAAAAATCTTTCTTGGCTGAAAATTCAACTCGTTTGTTGAAAATTCGTCTTTTTGGTTAAAAAATTCATCTCTTATGGTAGAAATTGAATTTTTTTAGTTAAAAATGCAACTACACGGTTGAAAGTTGAACAACTTAGTTAAAAATTCATTTTTTTTTTTGGTTAAAGATTCATCATTTTAATTAAAATTGATAGAAAATTATTTTTTTGTCTACTGGCCATAATATTACATTTATTAGAGAAACCAGAAAAAATCTACCTCGGCCCGGATTTGAACTGGAAACGACACTTTTCATGAGTGGAGCGTTAACCAATTACGCCACCGAGGCCGCAGTAGATCGTTTGTCGTTTCTCTTATATCACCGTGGGAGGCAAGCCATGCATCACTTTCGCCCTGCAAAATTTTGGTAATATTACGCCCAGTGGACAAAAAAACTAATTTTCCATCAATTTTAAATAAAAATTTCATCTGGCCAAAACCATTAACATCAATATATAATTAAAATATATTAATTTGAATGGTCGAAAAGATGATAGAAATTTTCCAGCGCGACAGTGATGCAAGTCTTGCGTTCCGCGGTGATATAAGAGAAACGAGAAACGATCTACTGCGGCCTCGGTGGCGTAATCGGTTAACGCTCCAATCATGAAAAGTGGCGTTCTCGGTTCGAATCCGGGCCGAGGTAGACTTTTTCTTGTTTCTCTAATAAATGTGATATTACAGCCAGTAGACAGAAAAACTGATTTTCCGTAAATTTTAATTGAACATTTCATCTGGCCAAAACCATAAACATCAATATAAAATTAAGATATTCATCATTTTAGTTGAAAATTCATATCTTTAAATGAAAATTTTCCGATTTTGTTGTAAATTCGTTTTTCTGTTGGTTGGAAATCAAATTTATTAACTGAAAATTCAACTATTATACTTTTGGTTGAAAATTAATTTTTTTAGTTAAAAATTCTTTCATGACTGAACATTTTTTTTGGTTGAAAATTCGTCCTTTTAGTTTGCACATTCATCTCTCTTGATAGAAATTTTATATTTTTGGTTGAAAATGCAACTGTCTGGTAGAACATCAATCTGTTTTGTTTGAGGATTCAAGTGCTTTGTTGAAAATTAACTTTTTTTTTTGTTAAAAATTCATCTCTTTAGTTTAGAATGTAGCTGTTTCGTGCAAAATTCGTCTTTTGATAGAAAATTAATCTTCTTGGTTGAAAATTCAAGTTTTTGGTTGAAAATTCAACTACTTGGTTAAAAATTCGTCTGTTTATAAGATCGTTTAAAATTGAAGAATCCTTAAATTAAGATCTTGAAACTAAGTCGTTAAAATTGATTTATTTTTAAATTGTGCATCACCCTTTTTAATATTCAATAACTTTAATTTAAATTGCAAAATTAAAAACTTGAAAATCAATGATAAGACATTTCCATGCAAGGGGAACAACTTCATGTTGCTTCAAGTGGGAAGAAAATTTTATAAGATGTCAAACACGGGGGTGATGCTGAGTGATAAAAATTGGAAACAAATATTTCCAATATGGTCGCACATGATGCGACACGTGCGCTCATGTAAGAACTGGGGGAATTAAAATCACAAGCGGTCGTGCGGGCGGGATATTTAAATTTGAAATCTTGTACTTATTAATGTTGTTAATAATTTGTAATACCGTTTTATTGATATTATTACATACAGCAATTGAAGTACACAGTAACATCACTAAATGACATTATAAATTATTGACAACATTATAAATGGAATTTCATAAAAATAATTTTAAAAAACAATAAAGAAAGATTATGAGCATGGATTCTTATTCAGCGTTGATATTTTAACATTAATAAATTGAATATACACAACTGTCTAACGCATCATAAAGAAACATTGCTTTGAATTATGAAACAGAACATTATTAAATTTATTATACGAACATACGGTTTTGTTGAACTAATTTTTTTAAAGTACTCAGAATTAATACCGTTTTAAATGAACGTAATAATAAGCTCTTTTGAGCATGAAACATTTATTGAGAATGAGTAAAATCGGAACAGTGCATAAATCCAATTGAATTTTCTAGCCAGTGTGGTGAAAAAATAATTTTCAGAATTATCAACATCAAAATCTCATAAATTATCCACATTACAGCAGTAAGCATATCAGTAAAAACTTGAATAATTTGTGCAATATTTTCTAATTTACAAAAACTAGGTCCTCAATGCAATAAATACTTTGAGGTTAGGTTTTACTCGCGGTTCATCGTAAGCAACTTTTCACAAACATTTACTGCAAAAATGATTGCTCTTTCTTTAATGCATTGAGAGACAGAATTTTTAAATTCATTTATCCATATAAATAACAATTTGCACTCACCCTATTATATTATTAGTCTATTTTTCAATTAGAATTTTTTGACACATGGCTGACATGGCTTTGCCAGCTTCGCTTCAGCCATAATATCAATGCTACCACAATAACGATTTCAAAGTTCACTGCATTTTCACAAAATGAATATTTTTAAACTCCCTAGAAAGGACCCCAGATTGAACTGGGCCGGAAGTCAGATTTGTTACCGGAAGTTCCTATGCTAGCTTCACCCC
>JAUMHM010000078.1:9205653-9222650 GCA_032362435.1 Melikaiella ostensackeni
CCTATTTTGAAGGCCTTGACGCGTCACACTACCGGACCGGTATCGAGATGTTGGAAGACCGTTACAATAAATGCATTGCTCTAGATGGAGATTATGTCGAAGAAGAAAGCCAATTTTTCATTCAAAATATCGTTTTTTCATTGTCAGGCCGAAGACTTTTGAGCCCATGTAGTAAATTCGCTCAGCCACGCAAACAAATATCCGCCACTACTCTCAAGCATTTCAGGGGTGGTACCATCATATAGTCTTTCACTTTGTCCGTATCCCACACACAGAAAACAAACTGAGCTTACTTTTGCTGCGTCTTGTTTTTTCAGGTCTTACTTCCAATGTTGCTGGTGCGACTTCATGTAATTTTCTTTTGTTTAACAACTCAATTCAGGTCCCTTTTTGCTAAAAAATGCTGCATCTCGAATAAGGGTCAATATCCGATGCGAAATAAGCTCAGCTTTTTCCTGTGTACCATTTCATCATCAGCATTCTTATTTCCGACTAACTCAATGTGCTTTCTTCCCTAATAGTTTTACCCTATTTCAAAAATAATTTCTTATTTCCTTCAAAATCATTTTGCATTCTTCATCTTCTTCCGCTTTAATTTTAGCCTTGCTTTCTTTGACTAGTATCTTTGCTTTTCTGCTTATGTTTCCTGTTGTATCTTCTGTTATTGTAATTTATATTTTGTTGATAATAAGTTTGTTTGAATAAGAATGAGAAATTCTTTAGTTTATAATAAACGCATTCAGTGGAATTTGCTTTATGAGGATAAAGACAAAGCAAAGATCTAAGAAGATATGGCACTGCTTCTGAATTGTTTATATATTTCGCTACAATTTCCTTTATATTTAAGGCAACCTCTGTAAAGCTGGATTCCATTATGTTGCCTTCTAGAAGATCTCGGTATAAGCTTTTGAAACAGATAACAATGACAACTCAGAAACAGGCCAGCCAGCTCGCTTACAACAGCGATTTTCACTCTCCTGTTTACGTCCTAACGAGACATCGTGAAATCTAATAAAACGCGCTTATGGCGAAGGGAAGTTCGTTATTGTCACCGACATGCTTGCACTGAGAGTTCTCACAAAAAACAGTATAAAGTGCAATGAATATTTTTCATTACTTTTTCATTAGTTCTGCTAGATTTGGAATGATGTGAAATCTCTTGCAAGGTGTAGTTTCAAGTTTTAAAATACTTACGCGTTACACCGGAATTAATATTAATTCCAATGAATTCAAGTGAATTCAACGCAACTGATCACCATGAATTCTTTGGACTTAAATTAAATTCAAGATAAATTCAACTGCATTTGAAGTATTTTGATCAATATGCTTCAAATGAGACAACTTTGGCAATTATCGATATTATAATTTTTTTAATAGTTGAGAAAAGCTTATAGAACATAGCGATGCTGCTTTAATTTTTTCAAATAATATTTTCGTTGGAGAACAATTCTCCATCTGAAATAAAAGTAGATTTGTGTATTCCATCACTGGCCTTTTAAAAAGAAATCATGAGAAGAAATGTTTTTTTTTAATGGTAAAATAACATTTAAAAACAATAATTTTGTTTATATGGATTTTCAATCACTATAATTGACACGTTCTCTGCAAGAACAATTTCGGTCGGTAAAATTTGAAAAGGAGAAAACATCAAAAGAAAAATAAATTTAGTATTTTAAGCTGTTATGATTGAAATTAATGGGTTTATAGAATTACTTTATCGAATAATATCATCTTCCGATAAAATGGACCAAAAAAATTTAGGTTCAATCATTCTCATGGGTTTTATTAACTATTATGTGAAGAGAGTTATAAGTTGTTTTTGTGGAAAACACTTATTAGAGACTATAATTATTTAATTCTCCTAGGAAAATTATATATTTCGCATATCGGCAATATAGGAAGGTAATAAATTTCCAAATTGTTGTTTTATTACTACTGACCAAGGCCATTGGAAGGTTTATTGGGGTCCTGAGCCCCAATGAAGGCCCCAATAAAATCAGAGGTATCTGTACTTTGAGGTTGGTCAGTATTAGTGAAGATGGATTTAGAAAACATAACAATTACATTGAAAATTTTATTTCATTGTCATAAACACTTTTGTGTGAACGAATACCAAAGTGATTCAGTTTGTTGTCTGCCCATGGGCCTCAATAGATTACAAAATTATTTATAAGTTCTTAATTTATGACAATTTTTTGTAACTGAATACCATTTTTATAATTAGACAGAGCGATTTGAGTACAAAATAATTTTTTTCCACATCAATCTGATATCTTATTTATTCTGATCAATCGAGAGTTTATTTAAGTAATTGTTCAGAGATAAAGAATCGCATTCCTAAAATGGACAATATTTTGTCCGACCGTGCGCGCACACTTGAAAAATTCACTAAAAATCTAAAAGTCAAACAAAAGATCCAACAATTATGGGCAAATGCATTTTAAAGATCAAAAAATCCGAAAAGCTGTTTTTCCCAAAAACAACTTCAGCTGGCTTAAGTTGTTCTTACAAAGAACGGCTTAATTGTGATTACAAGTTCCGAACAACATTTCATATTCATGCACGCATAAATATTGTAGGAGTATATTTTTTAAAAGGCAACCTTGTCGAATAGAGAAGACAATCAATTTTTGTAAATAAATTCATTTTTAAATTACTTATATATGAATAATAATTATTTATTATACTTTTGATGATCAAGTTCTACTTTTAGCTACTACATTTAACGAAAAATTACATTATTCGCGGAAAATACTTTCTACACAGCGTATATAAATTCAACACCTCTTTAGATCTCTTTTTGTAAAAGTCCACATTATAAAATTTTGAGTATCTCGTAACACTTGGAAGCTCACAAAAAATATAGCGGAAATTCATAAAAATTCATAAAAATAGGTCAATTTTGAATATTCAAAATTAAAAATTACTCCATTTTTAGGATTAAAAATTGGAAATTCTTCAATTTTGAATATTTGCAATTGAGAATCCTTGAATTTTGAAAATATAGAATTTAAAGTTATTGAATTTTGAAGACTTATGTTTGAAGGATTTGTAATTTTGAACGATTTTTCTGAATAATTCAATTTTGTATATTCAGAATTGAAATTCTTCAATTTCATTTGGAATTTTGAAATTTTGACAGTTTAAAATGATGTGATTTTGAACGTTTTCTTTGGAACATATATTTTAATTTTGAATATTTACAATGGAGAATTCTTTAATTTTGAATATCCGCAATTGAAGACACTTCAATATTTGATGTGTATAACAGAAAATGATGCAATTTTGAATGCTTTTTTGGAATAGATAAATTTTGAAGATGTATAATCGAAAATTATTCAATTTTTAACCGAATTTAAGAAAGAAGGTTTTTTGGAATGAATATCCTTGTTTGGAAAAAGGTTTTAGATAAGCTCAGGAGTAACGAGGAATAAAAAAAATATTTAAAAAAATTGGTTGAAAAAAAAAATAAACGGACTTCAAAAATTCATACATAATATTATGATTAAAATTTATAAATTGAATTTGAATACAATTTCTTAATTTCCTTCATCAGGTGACAGTTATGAAAAGTATGAAAATTACAAATGTTTTTCAAAAATAATTGAAATTTTTGTTCAATTAGTGTTGTGATGAAGTGTTTTCGAAACATTGGATTACAATTTTTTGGATCTTATATGCAGAAAGTTATATAAAAAATTATTTTATCTATTTTTATTTTTATGTTTTTGTTAATATAAGTTTCAGTGTAATTGATGAAAATTTTGGTGGAATGTGATTTTGGGATAGATATTACTGAAAGTCCGATATGAGAGTATTAAATGAATTTATTCAATTAGTAAAAACTTTGATAGGATGCACTGCAGAAAGAATTATTGATGGAATGCAAGTTTCATGTTTTTTTTCCAAAAAAGATATTTCATATTAACAAGAAGTTTTGACTTTTTTGAAGTTTTGACAAGTTTTGACTTCAACAAAAAAAGATAACAAAAGAACTTTCAATGCAAATATCAACAAATTTAATAAATCTATTTGAATTTCGCTAAAAAAGCTGCCATGCACATATAAACATTTAAGATATGTTTCATTATTCATGACTGTAGTTATCCTTTAAATTTCCCCTGATGAGGAAGTCTAAATTGACTTCGAAACATGTTGGTCCCTAGTAGTATGAAAAAGACGGAAAAAAGAGTGTGAGGTTGGCTTTGGTTGACTCTTTCCTTTTTCTCTCTTTCTTCTTCCTTGTTTGTACATTCATTGTACGTTCGTCTCTAATGAGTCGGAAAAGCGGATAGACTCGAAGTCTAGTTTTGTTTCGTGAGCTTTTTGGGTTTTCCTTTTTCAGTACACCAAAATTTTCATAAGAATGTAGATTTCATTTCGATTTTTAAGAAATTTCAAAAGAGAGACATTAAGCCAGAATTTGTTCCAATCTGCAGGGTTGCCTATGAATACTCAAGATTTCTTTTTATTGAAGCAACAGTGGTTAAGTTAATCAACCCACGGAGTGAATGAATTTGAAGACTATTATTATCAACTGATTTTCCTCAAATTGGAATATTTTTTCATTTTTGATTCGATGTTTTATTAAAAATTTTCATGAAAAAAACCTCCCCGCAGAAGATACTTCATTTCCTTCATATAATTCTTTTCTCAATAAAAAAAGTTCCATCACATCTTCAAAGCTTTCATACACCATTATAATTGCTTTCATTTTTTCAGCCCCCTTAAAAACGAGATCTGACCACCCTCTCTTTTCACAAAGCAAGAACTTCACATCTTTTCATTTCATTCGAGTTGTTTCCCAAACGACTGTCTTTTCAGAGACCCGTAGAATTTCCTCGCGGAAAAAATGCCTGGAGTGTTACACTTGAAGTAAAAAACACAAAGTCCTCGACACGGGAGGTTCCTCTTGCCCTCCATTCAGATACTGAACTAAAAATTGCTTTGAGTTCTCTTCCTGTTTTCCGTACAAGCTTAAGTGAGAGAATGAAAAGTAGGAAAGAGAGAACGAGAAGGAAGAAAAAAATGAGAAAAAAAAGAATAGAGGGAAAAGGATGAGGTGACTGTGAGGGGTTTAGAGGGTGAAGAGAAAACTGGCTTCGTGGAGCGCGCGACTAGCGCATGGATCTAATAATAATCCTAGTTTCCTCGTCTCTCCACCCTCAACCTCCACCTTTTGCTCTCAGCCTTTCGTGTACATCCCGATTCCAACTCTCTCAAAAAAAAGTACAAACGAACGTGAAACTTATGCGGGACACGTAGTTGCATATATTTGTGAACAAGCATGTGTGCGTGTCTTGAGAATACTCAAGAGAAGAATAAAATTAGGGTCAGACCTCACAAAGCGTCTACGGGAAAAGAAAATCGTTTTTCTTCTTTTTTTCCCTTTTTGGTTACAGTCATAGATCACCCGTGCACCAGAAAAATCTTCAATGAATTCCAAAAGTCCTGAGATAAGCGATTTCAAATTAGAGGTTGGTATTCTATGAGGCTTAGTCCCTTTTTGAATTCTCATTTGCATCTAGGAATTATGAGACATTTTTACTGTTTTGAGGATTTTGGATTCAAATTTTGGTTTTTGTTCTCAATTACTCTAAAATCGTGAAATTATATTCATAGAAGAGGAAATGCTAATAAATTATGATAATAAATTTATTATTCGCTTAAGGGCGTTGGAACCAAGCCCTAATCTCAAAATTGAATTTCCTCATTTTACTCGATAAATACAAGAATTACATTTTTATCAGATACTTAGAGCCTACTGCTGTTTTGAATGAAGTCTGTATTCGAAACGAAAAATTGGCTAATTTCAATACTTTTTGTGTAAAATGATTTTTCGGTCCTTCAACCTGAGCATTCGAAATACACTCAACTCTCCGTTTAATTCCAGTCTCGAGTATGGCATGCTAGGACTGTGAGGCTCTTCTAAGAATTTCTACGATGTAAACAGTCAGGGCCGTATGAACTATTTCCAGTAGGAATATATAATATTAATTAACTGTATTTTGTACAAATGTAGATTTTTGTTATCATGAAGGATGGACTATTTTCAATAATGAAGACTCATTAATGATACGAGAGTTTTTCACGTGTATCTAAAAATAAATGCGAAATATCCACGCGAGTGTTCGAACTGCCCGCTTTGTAGCTACGGAACTGCTGAACTCCGCTGAGCTCACGCGCCACTCTCTCGGCCCCTCGGACCCCCTCATCCACGAATGCGAGCTGGTGGAAATTGTAGAAAGAAGGTGAATGGAGGCGAATTGAATCGAGAATTAGGCCTAATTATTTATGATACAAGGAGTCTAAGTTTCCAGGATTCTTGCTGATCGACACTTGACAGAGCCCTCGGTTTCACCTCGTCTTCGCTTTGCCTCGGCTGTACCTCTGGCTCCGGCTCATATTGAAACTTCACACGAGGAAAAAGTTCCACACAGGGGCCGTGTGTCATACAATATTTTTTATCACAACGCAATCATGAGTACGATTTGAGGGTCTCATAACCTTCTCCGCACGACTATCGTGAACTACTCAGCTCCCTGGCAAAAATTTCGGATAGGAAATTATTCCGAACCAATCCGAATTCTTCTGAATCATTCCGGAATCTATATCAGAACCAATCAGAAGCTACTTCCAAATCTTTCTCAATCCCTTTCAATCCGTGTGTCAAGCCCAAATTTAATCCGAATGAATCCGCGGCTCACCTTCCAATCCTTCTCAATCCGTAATCCTAATTCGATTTAACCCGAAACCACTCTTTATTGCTTTTCAATCCGTGAGCCTGATCTGAATGTATCCTAGTCTCATCATGGCACACTTTTCAATCCGAATACCTAATCCGAATGAATCCAAGGTCCTTTCGGGAATCCTGTTCAATCCTTTTTAATCCTTTTCAGTCCTCTTCAATTACATCCAGTCCTTTTCAATTCTTTTGATTCCATAAGTCCTCTTGAAATTCAATCCGAATGAATCCGACAACAGTCCGAATGAATCAGGCTGAATCCGAAGTCAATCCGAATGAATCCGACACGAATCCTAAGAAAACTTTTATTCTTTCTCAACCCGACGTCCAATCTTAATGAATACGAGACTCATCCCGAGCAAATTTCAATCCTTTACAATCCGTAACCAACAGCAACTTTAATCTGAATTAATCAAAAACCAACCCGAAACCACTTTTGAATTTTTTAATTCATGCACCCAATCCGATAGAGTCCGAAACCAACTTTCAGTCCTTTTCAATCGGTGCCCACAATGTGTATGAATCGGGAACCTCCTCTCAGTCCTTTTTACTACATGCGCCCAATCCGAATGAATCCGAGGCTGATCGGAAAAGACTTTTCAATCCTTCTTTCAAGTGCGATTGAATCCGAGCGCAACTTTCAATCCTTTCCAATCCGTGCTCCCAATCCGGTTGAATTAGAAACCTCCTTCGAATCTCTTTTAATCCGTGCGCCTAATTCGAATGAATCCGAGGCTCATCCGAAATGACTTCTCAATCCTTTTCAATCCGTGCGTCAAGATCAACTTCAATCGAAATGAATCCAAAATAAATCCGAAGTCACCTATCAATCCTTTACAATCCACGTCCCCAAACCGGATGATTCAGAAACCTCCTTTTAATTCTTTTCAACCCATGCACCCAATCTGAAACAATCAGAGGCTTATTCGAGAAGACTTTTCAATATTTTTCAACACTTTTTAATCCGAATGAATGCGAGATTCACCCCAAGCAAGTTTCAATCCATGACCAAGAACTTGAATCCGAATGAATCCAAAACCAATCCGAAACCACCTTTCAATCCTTTTCAATCCAAGCACCCAATGCGATTGAATCCGAACCCAACTTTCAGAATTTTCTCAACCCGTGCGACAACGCTAACTTCTATCCGAATGAATCCGAACCAAACTTTTAATCATTTTTAATCCGTGCCCCTAATTCGAATGAATCTGAAACCACCTCCCAATTCTTAACAATCCTTGTGCCTCTCACCATTTCCAAGATAATTCGAAATTTCGATTTTTTTTTGCAATTTTGAAAATATTTTTACTGTGTTAGTTTGTATGGTTGAGGATGATCCCAATTCAATATACCCTGAAGTTTTTGTCACTTTTCACGTATCTCTTACGATTTTTGAGATAACTCAAAATTATGATTTTTTTTGTCAAATCTTGAAAATCTTTATACTGGATTAGTCTGGGGTGGTCGAAGTAGTTCCTTCATTGAGCGACCCTAAAAGTTTTGTCCGACTGCATGTATCTCTCACTGTTTCCATTTCAAGATCACTCAAAATGTTGACAATTTTGCAAATCTTCAAAAGTTGTAAATGTTTATTTGTACATGCCGAACTTCAAAAAAATTCATAGCTTCCTACTCATGTAAATGAAAACATGATCTTCTTATAACATTTTAGTTGATCGTTAATTTTTTTGCCTCTAGGATTCGAATGAATCCGAGGCAAAGGTTCGTTCTGCTACCGTTAGGAGGCCGAGGCTAAGGCGACCTCTCTCACAAAGGAAAGCGGCAATCAAGGAAATGTATAAAAAAGCTGACTCAAAGTGGACTGGCAGTACGCTGTTTTAGTTTTGGTTTTCATATTGTAAAACTTTCAATTTCTTCTGTCCTCGGATACATTCGGATAGGAATCCTCACCGAAGATGTATTAGGTCGTATTTAATCGCATTGGAATTTTTCTTCTGGCCTCGGGTTAGTTCGGACTCAGTTGGATAGGTTTCCTTGGTTCCATATCGGACTACATCAGATTCAGTCGAATAGAAGTCCGTTTTTCGATTTCAGATTAGTTCGGATTGAGTTGGATAGAAAATTTTTTCCGACCTCTCATTATTTCTGATTCAGTCAAATGGAATCTTTGTTTAGAAGTCAGATGAGATCGGATTTAGTCTGCTAGAGACCCTTGTTTCGACCTTGGATTAGTTCGGATACATTCGGCTAGGAATCCGTGTTCCGACCTTGGATGAGTTCAAATTGACTCAGATAGAAATTTTTGTTTCTACCTCGGATCAGCTCTGATTTAGCCGGATGGAATCTTTGTTTCGAACCCTGATTGGATCGGATTCAATCGGATAGAAATCTTTGGCCTGAGCCTCGAATTGTTTTGGACTCAGTCGGATAGAAATCATCGTTTCTTACTCAGATGAGATCGGATTCAGTCGAATAGGAATCCTCACCGAAGATGTATTAGGTCGGATTTGATCGCATTGAAATCTCGTGTCTGGCCTCGGGTTAGTTCGGACTCAGTTGGATAGGTTTCCTTGGTTCTATCTCGGACTAGATCGGATTCAGTCGAATAGAAGTCCATATTTCGATTTCAAATTAGTTCGGATTGAGTCGGATAGAAATTTTTATTCCGACCTCGCATTATTTCTGATTCAGTCGGATAGAATATTTGTTTCGAAGACGGATAAGATCGGATTGAGTCTGCTAGAGATCCTTGTTTCGACTTTGAATTAGTTTGGATACATTCGGCTAGGAATCCGTGTTTCGACCTTGGATTAGTTCGGATTCAGTCAGATAAAAATTTTTGTTTCTACCTCGGATCAGTTCTGATTTCGCCGGAAGGAATCCTTGTTTCGAACCCTGATTAGATCGGATTCAGTCGAATAGAAATTGATTTTCTGACTCTGGATTCAGTCGGATAGATATTCTTGTTTCGAATTCGGATTAGATCAGATTCAGTCGAATAGAAATTGATGGTCTGACTCCGGATTCAGTCGGATAGAAATTCTTGTTTCGAGTTCGGATTAGATCAGATTCAGTCGAATAAAAATCAACGGTCTGACTTCGGATGCAGGCGGATAGAAATCCTTGTTTCTACCTCGGATGAGATCGGTTTTAGTCGGCTAGGAATCCGCGTTTTCACCTTGAATTAGTTCGGTCTGAGTCGAATAGAAACTTTTATTTCTACTTCGGATTAGTTTTGATTTAATCGGATGGAATTCAGTCGGATAGAAATCCTTGATATGAGCCTCACGTTAGTTCAGATACAGCCGGATAGGATTCATTGTTTCTAACTCGGATTAGATTTGATTCAGTCGAATAGAAATCAGCGGCCTGACTTCGGATACAGTCGGATAGAAATCCTTGTTTCAACCTCGGATTAGATCGGTTTCATTCGGCTAGGAATCCGCGTTTTCACCTTGAATTAGTTCGGTTTGAGTCGAATAGAAATTTTTATTTCTACCTCGGATAAGTTTTGATTTAGTCGGATGGAATTCTGGTTGCGAACCCTAATTAGATCGGATTCAGTCGGATAGAAATCCTTGATATGAGCCTCACGTTAGTTCAGATTCAGTCCGATAGGAATCATTGTTTCTAACTCGGATTAGATTCAATTCAGTCGGACAGGAATCCTTGTTACGAACCCTGATTAGATTGGATTCAGTCGAACAGAAATTGATGGCCTGACTCCGGATTCAGTCGGATAGAAATCCTTGTTTCAACCTCGGATTAAATCGGTTTCAATCGGCTAGGAATCCGCGTTTTCACCTTGAATTAGTTCGGTTTGAGTCGAATAGAAACTTTCATTTCTACCTCGGATTAGTTTTAATTTAATCGGATGGAATTCAGTCAGATAGAAATCCTTGATATGAGCCTCACGTTAGTTCAGATACAGTCGGATAGAATTCATTGTTTCTAACTTGGATTAGATTCGATTCAGTCGGACAGGATTCAGCTGCACTTGCGAATCAGCGGTTTGAGAGATATGGAATTCCCAAAAAAGTCGGGTGTCAAAATTCAAAATTCTGTAATCATCCAACAATAAAGTTTCACCAAGTTTCAACAAAATCGCTAAATCCACCTACATCTCTGATATTCTGGAAATGGGTTAACCCATTAAAGAAAGAAAAAAATTATTATTCTATAGGACAAGGATTTGAAGGGTAGCATGCTATAAGGACCTAACCCACATTTTCACAGTTTTACAGGAAAGATAGGTAATATTCTAAAAAATCGAATTTTCAATTGAAAAAAATTAAAAAGTAGGTTGAATCCATTAAATATCTCATCTACTAAAAAAATATTTGATTGAATTAACCAAAACTTTTGTTGACTATATAGCAATGCATTTATTTGATTGATACATTTAAATTTTTATTGAATCTACCAGACTTTTTTCTGAGTGTTTTTTTTCGTTCGAGGCGCACGTTTTTTCAACTTTGGACGGTGATAAAAAATCAAATTTTTAAATTAAAAAAGTAAGAATATACTTTTTAGTTATTGAGTTGCTGAATCGATACAAAAAAAGGTCAATTGAAAAATCTGATTGGGTTTTGAGGAAATGGAGGGGGAATTTTTTCCACTCAAGGCTTTGGACATTTAAAAAAATTCAATTTTCAATTTAACAAGAAATAAGAATTTGCTTTTCGCTTTAAAATGTGTGAGTTGTTCAGCTTGATGCAACTGCGCATGCGAAAAAAGGCCTAAGTGCGAATTCGCAGTTGGCATTGTTTAAAAAAAAAATTAAAAAATGAGATTATAAAAAGTCCTTTTGGCAGGAGGTCTATTAGAATTTATTTTATTTTTCGAGACAATAATCTCATTTTCAAAAACTTATGGGTTAGGCCCTTGGGGAGCGTCCACATATTACGTGACGCTATTTTTAGTGATTTTCGACTCAACCCTCCTTCTTGTTACAGTTTGTGATATTTCGGTGAATCCCTCCTCAAAATGTCATGTCATACTGAAACTGACCCACCATATTTTGAAATGCGAAATATAAATTTATTACTCATCTCCCGTAACTGTGCCGCCCGTTTTTGTGCCGGCTTCTCAGTCGTTCACGCTTGAATGCTTCTGTCTTCCCCCTTGAGCTTCCCTTGACGCCTAATACTTAAGGTCTTCGCTCGGGCTCGGTCACTCAGCGATGCATTAGAAGTTACTTATATTGCGATTCTCTGCGCATATACTTTTGTACGTATGTTGGATTCAGAGACTAAAACTGCGCTTATGGGTGTTTGCTGAGTTGTTGCTTTAAGTCGGATTTAAAATAGATTTTATAACCCCCGTTACTGTGCCGACCAGATCCGAGGCTGGCACAGTAACGGGAGATGAGTGTAACTGCATATAATCGACAATCCAAAAAATGAATAATAAGTTAAAACTATTTAATACTAATATGGGAATACTTATAATTAAATTCTTTAGACATTTTTGTTTCATTTGAGAACAATTAAAATGTTTGGATTCTCAAATGAAACTCAAAATTCAAAATTATTCTATATATTTTTTAAAAACACCACAGAACCCTGAGAATCTACCACTTTTTTGGGAAAATCCAAAACCTAGAAAAATATGTATTTTTATAAAAAATCAATTAAGATTATATCTAAATGTTATGAAGAAATCTCATATCGGATTTTAAATCAAAAACCCTTGAATCCTTGGAAGATCAAGTATGCAAATAAAGCAATTAAAATTTTCCGAGCTGAATTAGTTGGCACAGTTTGTGGAAATTTTGTATAATTTGACTTTCATCTGGTTCATCCCTAGTGCAGTTGAGAATACTTGGGACCCTAAAGACTCGACCTAGTTTCAACTTGCTGCGTTTATAAGCACGCGCCTTAAATATACACAGCTTGGTGGACACTTTCATTTCCGACTTGAGAATTATCATTTTAGGAAATTAACCTGCAACGCGAAAGGTTAGATGCAGAGTGCATCTTCGTCGTTTTGAATGATCTATTTTTTCGCCTGATATATTCAATATCGAATGAACGCGAATCGAATTGAAAAGTTTCTTTACCGAAGAATCAGAAGTATACAGAATTCTCTCTCAAACCAAAATAAAAGTTGGGAGTTGGTTACTAAAATAATAAATAATAAATACAATTCTTAAAAAATCAATGAAATGAAAGATTAAATGAAATGAAATATCACTTTTTTATTTCTGACGATGCATTTATTGATACCCTTCAATATTTCAGTTAAAAATTATTCCTTTGGTACAGGGTGTAAAGGTGCACGGGAATCATTGGGTGACGTGTCTAGAAGAGACATTTTTTTCATCTCAATGAAGTTATTCTTCCAAAGAATAATCAATTTGGTCATACGGTCCAATAAAAAAACAGTGAATTCAGATGTCAATGAATTACATTTTTATGTGGAAATTTTAAAACCAATGTACGTTTCGACCTTTCATTGCAGGTTTTCTTCAAAGGTTAATATAACCCTAGCCAAATTAAAGTAATTCAAAGTTATAAACTGGCACAAAATTCAGAATTATAGTTGAGAAAGTTATATGAGATTTTTTATACCTGTATTAATATTGAAAAATCTAAAAACATTTCAATTTGTCGCTTTTTCATAAGAAATATAATTTTCGGAGTAACCAAAAACTAGTTTTTTCACAACGGAGATTGAAAGAAAATAGTCCTTATTTATAAATAACAAGATTGAAATTAGTTAATAACAGACATGATAAACATTGGATAGAAACCTTAAACTTTAAAGAGGATTCAATATTATAAATTCAACTACATTTCAAAAACTAAACGAAGTATTGTGTTTTGGAAGGACAAACATAGACCAAGGAATACATTAGAGATGAAGCCAATTTTACATGAGTAATTAAGAAAGACGGATACTAAAATGGAATCCTTAATGAATAAAGCGCGCCAAAATTAAGTTGAAATAGAAAATTGATTGAGTTATTGTATAATGTTTATAGACAAAACTGTTATAAAATGATTTGATATATTTTATTAATATTCGACATTTGTGTTTTCAAATTAATGGAAATTTTATTATATTTGTTTATGAAAATGGACTCAATGATTCTTCTCTTGTGAGTATTGTTTTTTCGAGCTCAAATTTTAATATTTTTAAACTTGAAATCAAAATAATGATCAAATTGCCATACATGTCTTGATAAAACAGTATTTTGATTGCATAATTCAGAATCCCGTTTATGTTCATTAATAAGAGTTTTTAGTCTCCTGCTGGTCTCACCAATATAAACTTGTTTCCAACATTTACATATTATAAGATATACTACGCCAGATAAGATTTCTTTATTATCTTCATCTTTGTTTTCAAAAAAAGGAAATGTATTGAGTGTATAGTTGTTTGTCAAATAAAAATTGATATTCTATTTTTTTTAAAGAACACCTAGGACGTTCAGAAAGACCTTCAACATAAGGTAAGGGACTTCAAGGTCAATTTTTTGTGAGTTTTAATCCATTTGTTATTTTTAGAAGAACTGTTGTATATTTCATGATTTCTTTCTTTGATTATGTTATTTATCAATTGGAGTGAGTTATTATTTCGTACTAGAGTTATTCTTAGTTGATCTATGTTTTCTTTACGAAATTTAATATCAGTCAACTTTACAGATTTTCCATATGACCTTTAATTAAACCGTTCTCTTCTGCGATATTATGGGTTATTTAAATTACATCCTGAGGAGGTATGGTGACACTCCAAGAAAACTCATGGGAAATTGGATACATACTAATATAGTAGAACCTTGGTTAATGTCAGGGAGCAACGCACTTTCTTAATTAGATGTAGAAAAGAGGCCCTGATTCCAGCATATATTCAACATCAAATGAGCAAATGTAATTTGCATAATTTAGGTTACAAATTATCTCCAAAATTTGAAAGGAAAAAATTAAAATTTCAAAGAAATTGTTTAAATTTTGAACTCAATAATTTAGTTCCAAACATTAAAGATTTAGGACATTTATCTAATCATCTAAAATGCCGTTTATCTAACAATATTAAAGACATTTCATTTCTGACTTTTTTCAACTCACAAGACTTTAGTCTCAATAAATTGAAGTATGGCAAGAGAAACAAATGTATAAGAAAGTGTGATTTATTAAAAAAGAGAAATTTGGAGTCACAGAAAATCTTTACAGAATTTAGATCACAAAAATGTTTTCAAAATTTATCTAATATACTAACCCTGAATAAGATTACTGAAACCCTAGCATGAAGGAATAAAGATGGTATTCCTTTTAATGTCAACAAAATTCCGATAAGGGCATGATTGCGAATATTGAAAATCGCATTAAAATGTAAAAAATGATGAGCTAAAATTAAATATTAGAAAAACTACAAGTTAACTAATTTCAAACCATAATTTTAAAAATAAATTTAATAATAGAAGTAAAATCGTTGAACCTATCGAAATCTTTCAAGATGAACATAAAGAGTTAGTTTTTTTTAAAGCTAAAAAAGGTAGTATAACTGTCGCTGCAAATCGCACTGATCATATAACAACTGTTGGAAATATGTTAAAAAATGACATTCTTTACAAAAATATTAAAACTAGTCTTGTTCCAACTCCCGAAAAGAAATGTAACGATGTTGCTATCAGATTGGAAAAGAAAAGATTGCTAAATGATAGCATGTCATATAGATTAAAAACACAAAGTAGTGTTTTTTCTAAAGCATATGCTCTCCCAAAAGTTCATAAACTGAATCTGAAATGGCATTTGATTGTTTTGGCATGAGGTTCTCCCAGTTATGATTTAGCTAAGTACATTTTAAATTGTTTCAAACCAATTTCTAGAAAAACTCACATGTTTGTAAAGGAAAGTTGGGACTTAAAGGAAAAGCTCAAAAATATTAAAGTTTCTGCTTCACATTCTATAGTTTCACTTGAGGTGGTAGCAATGTATGACAGCATTCCATTGGACCTTGCATTAGAGTGCATTGAAGAAAAATTAAATATAAATCATAACATAACAAAAATTACCAAAAATGAATTTTCAATTACTATAAGAACTGTTTTGAACAATACAGTTTTCTCTTTCAATAATAAATTTTACAAACAGATTTCAGGTTGCCCAATAGGCTCTCCATTATCTTCTATTGTTCCATACTTAGTTATGGAAGATGTTGAAAAAAGGGCTCTTGATAATTTAAGTTTTACTTATATTCCTTACAAACGGTATGTGGATGATATCCTAGCTTTAAATTTACGATTTACGATTAAATTTACTATGGATAAAAAAGCAAATAATTCTATTGCTTATCTTGATTTATTAATTATTAAGACTACCGAGGGTAACTTAATTACAAATTGGTATAGAAAGCATTCTTGGTCAGGACGTTATCTAAATTATAATTCTTATAATTTATTTTGTCAAAAAGTTGTTTCAATTGAAGGTCTCATTGACAGATGTGTCAAACTGAGAGATATTGAATTTCGGAAAGAAAACTTAAATCACCTAAAAATAACTCTAGTACAAAATGAGTACTCACTTTAATTAATAAATAACATCATTAGAGAAAGAATTCATGAAATATACAACAGTTCCTCTAAAAATAACAAATGGATTAAAACTTACAAATAAAATGACCTTAAGGTCTCTTTACCTTATGTTAAGGTCTTTCTGAACGTCTTAGGTGTTCTTTAAAAAAATTTAGTATCAATCTTTATTTCACAATGAACTATACGCTCAATAGATTTCCTTTCTTTAATAACAAAGATAAAGATAATAGAGAAAACTTACCTGGTGTAGTATATCTTATAAAATGTGAGTGTCGTAATAAAGTTTATATTGGTGAGACTAACTGGAGACTAAAAACTCGTATTGATGAACATAAACGGGATTGTGAATGAGGTAATCAAAATACTGGCTTATCAAAACATGTATGGCAATTTGATCATTATTTTGATTTCGAACTTCAAAATATTAAAATTTTAGCTCGAGAAAACATGACTCACAAGAGAAGAATCATTGAGTCCATTTTCATAAAAAAATATAATAAAATTTCCATTAACTTAGGACTGAAATGTTAAAAATCAAAATTCATCAAAGCATTTTATAGCAGTTTCGTCTATAAACATTATACAATGACTCAATCAACATTCAATTTCAACTTAGTTTTGGCGCGCTTTATTTATTAAGGACTCCATTTTAGTATCCGCCTTTCTTAATTACTCATGTAAAATTGGCTTTATCTCTAATGTATTCGTTAGTCTATGTTTGTTCTTCCAAAACACAATACTTCGTTTAGTTTT
>JAUMHM010000078.1:9224852-9239691 GCA_032362435.1 Melikaiella ostensackeni
TTCAGATGGTGTAATTTGCAATTTCAATAAAAAATGTCTTACACCTGAAAAAAATGTGGGAACCTTACTTTTTACTTTACTTTGCACTATCTCTTATAATCCTTCTTCCAATGCACTGTTTCTTTGACTTCATTACCCAGTCTCCATCTAGATATTGTTGTCCAACTTTTTTTTCCTCATCCTCTTTCTAGATGCTTTGGCAATCCTTCTCTTTTCATCACCTTATAACATTTATTGTATCTTGATTCCTCTATCCTAGCTCATCTTTCTATCACCTGCCTTTCTCTCTTTTCTACATTTCCTCATAGTCTATATTTCCTTCTTCTGCTGTCCCTCGATCTCTAAAAAACTTTCTTCTTTCTTCTTCCCATCGCGTTAACTCTCCAGCCCTCTTTGCTCTCTCTTCCACCTCTTTGTAACACTTTCTCCTTAGCTCCCCTTCATTTTCCTCTCTTGCTTTCTCTCCAAATTTCCACGCACTCCTTATCGCCCTTGTTCTTAATTCATCTCATTCAGCCTCTTTCACCATATAACCCGGAGTTCTTCAGTCAACCGCTAATGTTCATCTAATATATCTCTCTTGTAACTTCTCTATCTCCTTTCTCTCTTTCCATCCCCATATCTCTGCCCCATAGCCTAATACCAGTCAAACCAGCGTATCAACCAACCTCATTCTCCTATTCCAATCCTTTTCAAACCTTCTTTTACCTATTCCCCATATCTGTTTCATTACCGCTGCCGCTCTTTTGATTCTTTCCTTAATATACGCTCCATGTTCTCCATTCGCTTGCACGATAAAGCTTATTAGCTTCTAATGAAATAATGAATATGTATGTAAAACAATTAGAAATTCAATAAATTCTTCACATAAAAGAGGTACTTATGATGAAATAGTTTTGAGCCAAAGTTAATTAGGAATTAAAAGAGATATCTTGACATGATGCCTAGTTTACCATTTCATTATGGTTTATTAATTAGATCTATGCTGATGGGGAGAACATCAATAATTTGGAATACGACATTTCGGAAGGGATAGGGGACAGGCTTCTGCGGGAACTCGATGCTAATGAAGGAAATTGCGTAGATGCCCTTCAAGGCTCCCCTGTTTTCGGTTCCCTCGTGATTGACGGGAAGCGATGAGATGCTTGGGGCTAATGATGAAGCCAAGCGTATAAATCCCCCCTCCCTTATTCTGGCCGTCCCATCATTAAATTACAAATTTTTCAGCCCTTATATTAAAATTCACGAAATTTGATCATATTTTTGAATTAGTCACTTTCATCCACTTTAATAAAATCTGTCGCAAACAGATTTGGAACTCACTGGCAATTCGGTTTATCTTTTTTTCATTTTCGGTCTACATATCAACTTCATTTTTATTCTTCTTCCCCTTATCTATTACGCGCAGAGGGAGAGAATGTGAAATAAATAAAAAGAGAACAGAAAAGAGTTTTAAAAGCAAACCAAAATCGAATTGGTATTGAGTTGTTTAGAGTCGAGTTTCTCTATAATTCAGAAATCACGGCGGTTCAGTAGCTTAATTTTGGGTAAAGAAAGTGGATTTTTTCCGAGAAAAGGAGATTAAAAGAGGATTTCATTTATCACAAAAAACCGTTCATATCTTGTGCATATCAAATTGCACGAAATTGCCCTCTGACTAATAGTAGCACCTTTTCTTAGCAGCATTTCCACATATTATATAGTCATTTTTGTATTAAAAATTTTCGTACCTAGCTTTTGCTACGACTTTTTAAATCTTTGAAATATTTATGAAATCACTGAAATTTTTTTGAAATATTTGAAATATTCGTGAATTCTCTTGAAATCTTTCTAAGATCTTCAAATCTTTACGAAATGTTTGAAAACTTTCTAAAATCTTCAAATCTTTGCAAAATGTTTGGAATATTTTGAAATCTTTGGAATCTTTGTGAAATCTTTGAAATACCTGTGAATTATCTTGAAATCTTTAAAACCTTTTGGAATATTTTTAAAAATCTTTGGAATCTTTGTAAAACCTTTAAAATCTTTGTGAATTCTCTTGAAATATTCTGAAATCTTCTAAAATATTTGAAAAATTTTTGTGAAATCTTAAGATCTTTGCGAATGGCTCAAAATATTTCGAGATTTTTGAAATATTTGTGAAATATTTAAAACATTTTTGAATTCTTTCGAAATCTGAAATCTTTGTGAATTATTTTTAATATCTTTGTGAAATCTTTGAAACCTTATAGTATATTTTAAGACCTTTGATATCTTTAAGAAATGTTTAAAATATTTTGAAATATTTTGAGATTTCTCAAAACTTTGTGAAATCTTTAAGATAATTGTAAATTCTCCTTTCGAAATCTTTAAGACCTCTTTGAATATTATGAGATCTTTGAAATCTTTGTGAAATCTTGAAAATCTTTGTGAATTCTTCTGAAATATTCTGAAATCTTCTAAAATTTTTGTAAAATATTTGTAAAATCTTGAAATCTTTGCGAAATGTTTAAAGTATTTCGAGATTTTTGAAATATTTGTGAAATCTTTAAAACATTTTTGAAATCTGAAATCTTTGTGAATTATTTTTAATATTTTTGTGAAATCTTTAAAAATTTTTGTTTAATCTGTGTGAAATCTTTGAAACGTTATGGTATATTTTAAGACCTTTGATATCTTTGCGAAATGTTCAAATTATTTTGAAATATTTTGAGATTTTTCAAAATTTTGTGAAATCTTTAAAATAACTGTAAATTCTCCCTTCGAAATCTTTAAGGCCTCTTGGAATATTTTGAGATCTTTGAAATCTTTGTGAAATCTTTAAAATCTTTGTGAATTCTTTTGAAATATTCTAAAATCTTCTGAAATTTTGGTAAAAATTTATAAAATCTTGAAATGTTTGCGAGATGTTCAGAATATTTCGAGATTTTTGAAATATTTTTGAAATCTTTAAAACATTTTTGAATTCATTTGAAATCTGAAATCTTTGTGAATTATTTTTAATATTTTCGTGAAATCTTTGAAATTTTTGTTTAATCTGTGTGAAATCTTTGAAACCTTATGGTATATTTTAAGACCTTTGATATCTTTGCGAAATGTTTAAAATATTTCGAAATATTTTGAGATTCTTCAAAACTTTGTGAAATCTTTAAAATAATTGTAAATTCTCCTTTTGAAATCTTTGAGACCTCTTGGAATATTTTGAGATAATTGAAATCTTTGTGAAATCTTTAAAATCTTTGTGAATTCTTTTGAAATATTCTAAAATCTTCTGAAATTTTTGTGAAAATTTGTAAAATCATGAAATGTTTGCGAAATGTTCAGAATATTTCGAGATTTTTGAAATATTTTTGAAATCTTCAAAACATTCTTGAATTCTTTTGAAATCTGAAATCTTTGTGAATTATTTTCAATATTTTTGTGGAATCTTTGAAATTTTTGTTTAATCTGTGTGAAATCTTTGAAACCTTAGGGTATATTTCAAGACCTTTGAAATCTTTGCGAAATGTTTAAAATATTTTGAAATATTTTGAGATTTTTCAAAACTTTGTTAAATCTTTAAAATAATTGTAAATTCTCCTTTCGAAATCTTTAAGACCTTATGGTATATGTTGAGATCTTTTAAGTCTTTGCGAAATGTTTAAAATATTTTGAAATATTTTGAGATTTTTTAAATCTTTATGAAATCTTTGAAATAATTGTGGATTCTCCTTTTGAAATCTTTTGAAATCATCTCAACCTTTACAAAATCTTCTGACATTTGGAAATCTTTGTGAATTTTCGTGAAATCTTTGTGAAATGTTTTGAAGTCTTTAAAAACTATCGAAATCATTATAGAATTTGTGTGATCTTGGGAATTTCTGCAAAATCTTTTGAAATCTTTCAGTCATTGCAATATCTTCAAATCTTTGTGAAATGTTTGGAATATTTTGAGATTTTTTAAATCTTTGAAATATTTGTGAATTCTCTTAAAATTTTTGTAACTTTTTGAAATATTTCGAGATCTTTGAAACTCGTATGAAATCTTTGTGAAATCTTTCAAATATCTCTGTGAAATCTTTGTGAAATATTTGGAAATCCTTTGAAATATTTCTAATATCTTCGGGATGTCTTTTAAATCTTCGAGAATTTTCTTGTTATCTCTGAGACCTTTTCAAATCCCTGAATATTTGGAGATTCCCAGAAACTTTGCAAAGAAATGGAAAAAAGAATCAGAATTCTTGATTTTATATATCTTAGGGGATTTTTTGAATTTAAGGGGAAGCAACAGGGGATTAGGTAAGAAAGGGGGCGAACTTTGTTCTCCGTTTAATTGTGAAACGGTGAGAGATTTAATTTACTCTGAAGAGAATAGCGGTAATATTTATGTGAAAAATATCTTGTTTCAAAATAGAGAATTTCCTCAGAAATAATATGGAAATCACTTTCAAAATTTACCATCAAAAGCCGTTGAATAAACATTCCATAAAAAAGCCATGTAAAGCGTACTTAATACCGAAATTCTATTGAAATTGGAGATTACTGAAAATTAAGAAGAATCCTAGCTTTGAAATAAATTACGCTATAAAAAAGATCTTAATTGATAAAGAATTCAAAAGCAGTTTTGAAGTTGGTTCTTTAGAGGCTTGTACATTGATTAAAAAATGTTTACCTCTTTCGGATTTACATTTTATGACTTTCCAGCTCATGTAAAACTGAGAAGCTCGTAGATGTCTTCTTTCAGAAAAATAAACAATCATTCCGCCTCGTCTTTCAGCACTTGCCGAGATATCAGGCGCTCGGTTAAACTTTTCATTTGAAATGAAATGCAGGTAGAATTCTCCGCGGAAAAGTTGAAGGGTCGAAAGTAGTTACCACTGCTAGGAAATCGCGAAAGGAACTGTTAACGCAGAGGTAAATCCGAAGGGTTCGACTGGTCGACACCCTCGCCGTTATCTTAATCTCGCTAAAATGTTCTTCTTATTCAAATGAAACCGGGATAATAGAAGATGGGGCCTTCGGAGATATCTCGAAAGAGCGAAGCGATAAAATAAGGAAAACTAATTTCATCTGATGGCCACGTCTTTTATTGCAGGGTACACGAAACGCTGATCGGTTACTGACGCGAATGGGGTCGTAGATGGAAAGAGGGTGAACTGAAAAAGGGGCGGATACTCTTAAATCGGGTTCTCTCTTTCAGTTTGAAACGATACTTGGCTGAGTAAAAATCGTTAAATAAATGCAGGCACAAATAATCCAATTAGAACGAAGCTTTTTGAGTCATCAGGCTTCGAAGTGCTCTAAAGAACTAAAAGGAGTATCAAAAAAGTATCTTTCTGAAAAAAATATCGTCAAAAATATATTAAAAAAATATTTAAGAAGTAGCCTTTTTGAATCAGTAAAAACTTAGTAAAAGTAGGCGGCAGGCGCCTACAAAAAAGGGTTTCGTGGCCTATTAAGTCGTTACTAAAGTGTTCAAATCTCCCCCTTCCTCCCCACACTTCCCTGTGTTGCCACTCACATTTTCCCCTACTCTTATCCCCCTTCTCTCGTTTCCCACCCTTCCCCTCCCATTCCTCATTTACCATTATTTCCCATAACTTCACCTCACACCCTCACTTCTCCACACGTAAAGCCTCTTCACCCCCCTGCCGTCATTTCCACTTACTTCCTCACGTTTACCCTCACCCCTCCTCCCAATTCCTCACTTCCCCTTACTTCCCCGTATTTCCCATGACTTTCCCTCCCCTCATTTACCCTTATATACCCTTACTTCTCCTCAATACTCCTCACTTTCCCTTTTTCATACGACTGACGGACACCCAACTGAAACCATGAGGATTTCTGCCAAGAGCTACGGAACACTAAAAATTAGGTTTTCAAATTGAAAACTAGCGTAAAAAATACTTCAAACTAAGAAAGAACGTATTTAAAAGGAATTTGTTTCATACTTTTCTCTATGTAAATAACTGCACCAGAGACTGTTTTTTTTTCATAAATCTCATAAATTCCGTACTGAGAGCCCATTGGATGAATATTAAGTTGTCACAATATTATTCGCCAATGGCGACCCATTTTCGAAAAAATCGAATTTTTTCAAAATTTTTTTAAAAATTGAAATGTTTTCTTAATGAATTGTCATGCAAAATGACGTAAATATAACATTTTTCTATCACGAAAGACGAATTTTTTTAACAATAAATGAATTTTTGGCCAAATAGTTGAATTTTCGACTAAAAAGATAGATTTTCAACTAAAGAGATTAATTCTCAAATAAAATGATGAATCTTCGAACAAAAAAAAAGATTTTTTAATCAAGGACTTGAACTTTTAACTAAGTAGTTGAATTTTCAAACAAATAGATGAATTTCCGAGAAAAATACGCGAGTTTTCAACCAAATAGTTCAATTTTAAACTAAAAAAAAAAATACATTTTTGAGTGCAAAAATGAATTTTTAACAAAGAAGTTCAACTTTTAACCAAGTAGTTAAATTTTCGAACAAGAAAGATTTTCATTTTTAATAAAAAATGGATGAATTCAATCAAAAAACACGAATTTCCAACAAAATAGTTAAATCCTCAACCAAAACAAATTAATTTTCAACCAAACAGTTGAATTTTTAAACAAAAAAGATGATTGGAAGAAATTTCTACCAAAAGAGATGATGTTTCATACGAAAGCGATAAAATTTCTCAAGAGCTGAATTTTCAACCAAAAAAGATTTTATAGTCAAGAAAAAAAATAATTTCAACTAATTTCTTGAGGCTTCAAGTCAAAACGACAAATTTTCTACAAAGCAGTTGAATTTTGAACCAAGAAAGATTTTCCAGACAAGGAAGAAAAAGAATCCCCACCAAATTGTTGAAGTTTCAAGCCAAGAAGACGAATTTTTACAAGGAAATTGAATGTTTAAGTAAAAAACTTAAGTTCCAGCCAAATATTTCAATTTTCTACCAAAATAGTTCAATTATTAATCCAAAAAGACAAATTTTCAACAAAACAATTAAACTTCCAATCTGAAAGACGAGGTTCATACAAAAAGGATGATTTTTCAACAAAATTGTCAAATTTTCAACAAAATAATTAAATCTTCAACTGAAGGATAAGATTTTCAACGAAAAGAGATGAATTCTCAAATGAAATAGTTCAATTTTCAACCCGAAAAGACGAATTTTCAACAACATAGTTGACTCCTTACCCAAAAGGAAGAATTTTGAACAAAAAATAATGACTTTTTTCAACAAAATTGTCAAATTTTCAACAAAAAAATTAAACTCTCGACCGAAGAATAAGATTTTCTACCAAGAGAGATGAATTTTCAAACCAAATAGTTGAATTTTCAAACCATAAAGACGAATTTTCGAACCAAAAAGACGAATTTTCAACAGAATAGTTGAGTCCTCAACCGTGAAGACGAATTTTCAACTAGAAATGATGGCTTTTCAACAAAATTATCGAATTTTCAACAAATTGAGTAATTTTTCAACCAAACAGTAAGATTTTTAACCAAACGAGATGAATTTTCAAACCAAATCATTGAATCCTCAACCAAAAGAGATTAATTTCCAACCAAAAAGTTGAATTTCCAGCCAAAAAAAATTATTAGAAGAAGTTTCCACTAAAAAAGATAAAGTTTCAAACCAAAAAGTCGTTATTCAATGAAGAAGTTTAATTTTCTACCAAGAAAGAGTTTCCAGTCCAGAAAGAAAAACAATTCCAACCAAACTGTTGAAGTTTCAAGTCAAAAAGACAAATTTCCTACAAAAGCAGTTGAATTTTCTACCATGAAAGAGTTTTCATTCAAAAAAGAAAGACAATTTCAACCAAACTGTTGAAGTTTCAAGTCGAAAAGACGAATTTTCTACGAAAGCAGTTGAATTTTCAACCGAAAAAGATTTTTAAGTCAAGAAAGAAAAAGAATTTCAACCAAATAGTTGAAGTTGCAAGCCAAAAAACGTATTTTCTACAGGGGAGTTGAATTTTCAAGAAAAAAGCTAATTTCCAACCAAACACTTCAATTTTCTAACAAGATAGTTGAATTTTTAATCCAAAGAAAATGAATTTCCACTAAACCAGTTGAACATGAAACCAGAAAGACAAAATTCAACTAAAATAATGAATCCTTAACCAGGAGAATCGACTTTAAAAAAGAAAAATTTTTGTTGATTAAAATATTTATTTATAAAATTTTCATGTAAATATTTAAATATAACATTTTTAACACCTGAATTATTTAATCTCAAAATACTCGATCTGAAGTTTGATAACTTTTCCCTTCTCGAGTACTAAAGTTGAAAATAGTCATAAGTCAGAATCAAAAAATGTCAGTTAATAATTATCAGCTCTAGCTTATCAATTTCACACCAAACTCTGTAAAGAAAATTCATAAAAAAGAATTCATCTCTTCAATTTTCTCGAAAGAAGAGTTTATTCATTTAAATTATTAGTCATATATATAAGCATTATTTTTAATACCCTTTACTAATTCTTTTCTTGCGTTTCTTAATTCTTATCTAATAAAGAAAAAGAAGGAACGTCTGACCAAAACTTGTCTAATCTACTTTGGCGAAGACTCCCCAGGGGAAAAGGAAGAGTACGAACAGACAGAATAAATACTCTAATGGTCTGATGAAGACGTTCCTTATCTACTTGAATAAAATAATCCTCTGCTCTGTGGAAAAGAATTTATTCGCGACTTCTGGTTAATGGCCAGAAGATATCCTCTAATTGGAATGATTCATTATTATAGGTCGTTCAATTTGTCTCCGAGCGTTTTCAGATTGCTAACGAATAAAAGTGTAAGGTGTCCTCAAAAGTTAATATAACCTCCATAATCTAGCAGATAAACAAAAAAATATCTAGAATTTCTGATAAAGATATACTTTCTACGTTGTAATTGAAATTAATTATTCATCTCCGGATACTTGTTTTCAATTTATGTTTTTTTTCGCTTAAAAATTCAATAAACAACAGACAATATTTGAAGTAAAATAAAGCCCATCCATCTCATACAACTTTGTTTTACTTAAAACAAATGAATTATATCAAATCAGAATAGCCTAACTCGCAAAATCGAAATTATTCATGGAAGATAAACAAATACTCTCTAGAATCAGGTTTCGGATTTGAAAAAAAATTAAAAAGCCACTTCGGAGATTGAAAAGCTGGTTTAAAACATGAAAACACTCATTCTAAAAAGTGACTTAGTACCGAGGTATACTGCGTGAAAGCTTATTTTTGGACAAATTTACCTATCTACAACAATTGGAATTATTTATTTTTCCATGTGCTTTTTCCATGAAAGTTTGAATGAACGAACTTCTTTATTGATATTTTTCAGTAGAAACAGTGCAAAAAGTTGTGGTTCATTACATTGAAAGTAATACAATTATTCTTAAAAAAATTAAAATGCACATTTTTATTTGCATTGGAAATAATATTTCTCGATAAAATGAAATTGAAAAAAATTATTTCGTTCATTTGAACGTTCAGAACTTCAGGTACATTATTTTTCCACTAAAAGTAGCCAAAATTCAATTTTCCGTCAAATGCATATAAAACTTGATATACGAGGATTTTGTGGTTGCTGATTTCGAATTTGACGTCAAAAATTACAAATTCAAAATTGCGGATGCAAAAAAGCGGCATAAATGGTCGAATTTTCACATATTTGTCTGAAACTTGGTATAACGTGGTTTTTTGAGATCGCTGATTTCAACATTTAAGTCAAAAGTTACAAATTCAAAATGACGGATCCAGTCGGTACCAGGAGACCACTAAAAATAAAAAGGGTCCCGATTCTGAACATATTTTCATACAATACCTTATATTGAGGCTTGAAAGGTCGCTGATTTCATACTCAATATCAAAATGAATACGACAAATTTTCTTTAATTTTCTTCTTCCAGCACAAATATGTTACTATTCATTATTAATCATTTGGAACTGTTTATTTTTTACTTATTTCTTGCATTGCAAAGACGTCTAAAAAGATTTCTAGTGAAAAAACCGCCCATTTTTTATGGAAAAATTAGACATTTTTCAATTTTTTGTCTATAAAAATTTAAAGCCTTCTTATATTCATGATTAACAATTCACACCTCATATTTTTGTTGAGTCTGACTATTTAAAAAAAAGTTACTAATAAGAGCAATTCAGTATATATTCCTAACACATTCTCCCCATGGAATATTACTATTCAGCTGTCTGCAACGTGAGTTAGTAGAGAAAATAATTTTTTTCCGGTAGAAAATGTTTAATTCTTTAGTCTTTTTATATTTGTTAGTAGCAACAACAAATATTAAATGCTTATAATTTTATATGACTTACAATCATATTAAAACAAATTGTACATTTTTTGGGGAGAAAAACACAATGTGACTGTGAAAAGATTTTAAAAATTAACCATTTGTTTATTAGATGTAGTTCAACACCACCAAGAAGTATTTATTTATATAATATATTTATACAATCATGTGAAATATTGAATCAGTTATTTATATTAATTTCGTGTATCTGCATTCATTGTGAATCAATAATAAAGCATATGGACAAAAATTTAAACATCAAACTCGAAGTGAAATCAACAAGGTTTGCATTTCGATAAATTAAAAAAAATTTCATCACATTTTTCTAAAAAATTATCATAACAGAACGAGTTCAATTTTTTGAGTTTGACTGTGCACCATCTAAATATGGGAAGTCAAAATGATATAAAACTTTACTCGCGCAGGCTTTAGAGTTCCTAAATATTGAAAATATATTTACTTCGATTCAATTTGAATTTTGACTTTTGGCCTTTTTGGCCACAAAAGGGGATCTTGATACACTGTGTATCCTTAGAAATATAAAATTGTGTATCAACTGTTATTTCTGGTAATTTTTTCATTTCTTTTTCCAAGAATTTGACACCCTTTTCAATTTTTTATTTAATTTTAAAGCCTTTGTAGCAATCGACGTTATCGACGTTCATTTTTAAGATTAATTTCTAACAGTGTAATTGTGAAGATTATGAGCCAGGTGAGGGGCCATCCATAAATTACGTTACCAATTCGAGGGGAGCGGGGGGGTCTCGCCAAAAACTACGATTCTTATTTTTGCTTAAGTGCAAACTGAATTAATAGAACCTAATAGAAAAAATCCAACTTTTTTGGCTAAAAGATAATTTTTTCGGTTGAAATGTCTACTATTATTTTTCTGGTTTGGAATTCATCTCGTATGATTGAAAATTCCAGTTTTTAATTGAAATTTTGATTATTTTGTTGAAAATGCAACTTGCTTGTCAAAAAGTTATTTTTTTTTGTCAAAAACTCAACTACTTACCTGAAAGTTGAACTACTTTGTTAAATATTCATTTTTTCGGTTCAAGATTCATCTCTGTTTGAAAATTTAATCATTGTGTTGAAAATTCGTTACATTGTTGGTTGGAAATAAATTTTTTTTATCAAAAATGTAACTATTCCATTTTTGGTTGAGAATTTATCTTTTTTAATGAAAAATTCAATTGTCTGTTTGAAAATTTATCTTTTTTAATTAGAAATTCAACTAGCATTTGGTTTAAAATTTAAGTATTTTGTTGATAATTCGTCTTTTCTGGTTCAAGATTCATCTTTTTCAGTGGAAAATGGATCTTCTTTGTTAAACATTCACTTTTTTTTGTTTAAGATTCATCTGTTTGGTTGTAAATTTAACTATTTTTCTTAGCTCGTTTCATTTTTGGTTGAAAATTTATTTTTTTAGTGAAAAATTCAACCATCTGTTTGAAGATTTTTCTTTTCTATTTGGAAATTTAACTATTTGTTAAAGAATTCAAGTATTTTGTTGACGATTCATCTTTTTTGGTAGAAAATTAATCTGCCTTGTTGAAAATTCATTTTTTTGGTTCAAGATTCATCTGTCTGGCTGCAAATTTTACTGTTTTTTTTTAATTTTCGTTTCATTTTTGATTGAAAATTAATCTGTTTTGTATGAGGATTCAACGATTATGTTGAAAAATCATCTTTTATGGTTGAGTTTAACTGCTTTCGATTTGAAATCAAAATCATTTTTGGCTGAGTTATCTACTATCATTACTAATTATTCATTTATCTCTTTTGGTAGAAATATCAACTACTTGGTTTAGAGCTTTTACTTTGTAAAAAATGAATTCTTTTCGGTCGAAGATTCATATTTTTGAGTTCAACATTCGACTGTTTGGTTGAAAATTTATCTGTTTTGGTTGAGGATTGAACAGTTTTGTGGAAAATTTGCCCTTTTTGGTTAAATTCAACTGTTTTTGATTTTATAATCAAATTTTCTTGTTGAAATATCAACTATTGCAATGTTTCGTTGAGATTTCACCTTTTCTGGTTGGAAATCAACTACTTGCTTTGAAGCTAAACTACTTTGTACAAAATAATTTTTGTTGTTGTTGAAGGTTCATCATTTTAGTTGAAATTTCAATTATTTACTTGTGAATTAACTTTCTCGACAAATATTTATATTTTCAGTTGGAAATCCAAGTACTATGGTAGAAAATTCAACTATCTAGTTCAAAATTAAACTTTTTAAGTTTCAACTATTTAGCAGAAAATAAACTCTTTCGTTTAAAAATATTTTTTTGGGTTGAAAATTCAAGTCTCTAGTAGATAATTTATCTCTTGGCTTTCAAATTCAACAATTTTGTTGAAAATTAATGTATTTATTTGGAAACTCGTCCTTTTGGTATTACATTGATCTTCTTCGTAGAAATTCCTTTTTTTTCGTTAAAAATTCAACTCATTGGTCGAAGGCATCTTTTTTGGACGAAAATTTAACTTTTTTGTTGAAAATTTGTCCTTTTGGATTAAAAATTCATCTTTTATGGGAGAAAAGTCATCTTTATTGGTTAAAAATTCATCTCTCTTGGTTGAAAATGAACTTTTTCGTTGAAAATTAAACTGTCTTCTAAAAAATTTGTCTTTTTGGCTTGAAAATTCAACTATTTGGTTAAAAGGACGTTTATTTTGTGAGAAATTCGTCTCTTTTACTTGAAAGTTCAACTATTTGGTTGTTCATGCAACTGCTTGGCTAAAAATTAATTGTTATTGTTGAAAATTCGTCTTTTTGGGTTGAAAATGTATCTCTTTTGGTAGAAAATAAATCGATTTCGGTTTAAAATTCAACTATTTTGTTGAGAATGCAATATATTTATGGACGGCACTTAAGCCAGAGAAAAAGAAGAGAAAATTAAACCATCAAAGGAGAACAGGTGAAAATAAAGGAATTTTAGTTCTGTTGTACATAGAAGAACTGGATCATTAATAAAGGATAGGGGAAACTATGCTAGAGTAGGTCACAAAAAATTTCTAAATGTTTTTTAGAATTTACAGTAAATTATTGAGAATAGTCATTTACGCTGTGAATTACGCTTCAAAATTTATTTTCAAAAATCGTCAATACAATCCTTTATTTAGTTGCTTTTAATTTTTTTAAAGAACAATCTCGACATACGTTTCCTAATCTCTTCCGATTTCCGAAAAGGTCATTGCTTCTGATATAAAAATCGAAGAAGAAAGCACACTCATTCATGCATAATTGAGAAACATCACATATTGATTTTCAAATAAAACCATTTCACCGATGAATAGTACCGTTAATTGTGCAACATTTTAATATAAAAGTCAAGTCAGTGGTTGAAATGCTCAATATGAGTTTTTTCTACCTCTCACGTTTATTCTTTCCCACGTCTCAAAAAAATTTGTTCGAGTTGTGTTAATAATTGTACCAGATATTTTGGTTAAAGTTTTTAGAACATATTTTAAGTGTGTTACAATAAATTCAAATGACCTATTCTCTAAAGTAACCTACACTTGCATAGTTTCCCCTATATGAAATCTGGATTATTTGAAGGAATCGTTCTATAAATCTCACTAGATATCGAAGGATAATGAAACAAGGAGAATTTTCATTTGAAATGTATTATGGCCAAAGAATGCACTCATTCTGAAATGTTCGTATTGGGAACTTTTTACAGAATACAGAGTGAATTATTAAAAGGCATGTAGGAAATCGATCAATCGACGAAATTGAATATGAGGAAGATTCAATAAATGTGACTGAATGGATATTAGGAAAAATCTTATTTGTGATTAATTTATGTATGATCAATATTATAGATAGGCTTGTGAAAGTTCTGATTTGCAAAAAAATGATGTCATTATTCACGTGTATTCTCGAGTGATCAAATTGAACATCGAATACTGTTAGTGTCCAACGTATCGATTTAAAGGTGTTCTAATTTGCTTCATTTCGTCAATATATGCGAATGAATAACTGACTGTAAGACCTTTCAGTGATAAATATTTGGAAAGTTTAATATTCAAATTAAAATAGAACTTTGTTCTCTCTGCTTTTGAACACTGTGGCGTAAAGAAATTTAATATTTGAAATAAATAATTTCACCATGTTTAACAAGATGAAAAAAATATATAATCAGTGAAATGGAGTACCAACACACTGTGAATTTCTTTCGACCGTTGTATCAATAACAAAGTTATTCTTCCAAAGAATGAATCAATTTGGTCATACGGTCCAATGAAAAAGCAGTGGATTCAGATGTCAATGAATCATATTCTTATTTGTCAACTTTAAAACCAACGTACGTTTCGACCTTTTATTGCTGGCCTTCTCGAAAGGTACATATAACCTAAGTCAAATTAAGGTAATTCAAAATTATTACTGGTACAAAATTTAGAATTATAATGTGTATAGGTGCGATTATATTGAACCTCAATTGTAAAATTATTTTGAAATTTTTGGTGATCGAATTGGCTTTAGGGTCCAGTGATTGAATACAATTTAAATTGCTTCAGACGTTTCGGCACACGATAGTGGCCCTCTTCAGTGAATTTTATTTCTGAA
>JAUMHM010000078.1:9239720-9250580 GCA_032362435.1 Melikaiella ostensackeni
AAAGATGGATACAGAGATATCCAGGCATATAAACGTGGGTAGAAAGATTATCGGCAGTATACGAGCTATTACTAGAAGCGAAAATGTAACAAATAACGCCAAATTTGCAATATTGAATTCTGTGCATGCACATAGTCAATACTTAGGGATAAATTTTGTTGCAGGTAAAATTAGAACACTGTTTACTTTACATTGGTAGTGATTTTAACATCTGTCGAACTTGGAGTACGAAATAGCGAGTTGATTTGTTTGTCTTTTTTGCATTTCGTAACCCAGAGTAGCCGGTACTTTGTACCCTACATCCGATGACAATATTACCTTCAGACATGGAGATCATAAAAAAATTTGCTTGTTTACAATGTAGTATTCACACTTCCAAGGGTAATTTTTGTTGCACGTAAATGCTACCCTGAAGTTAGTGTTTAATTCACACTTTGTTTTCACTGTTCACTGTGTTCTTAAAGAATGTGGGATAGAAGAAACATCGATTGACAAAAGTGAAAGAAATTTTCTGAGATGTTTTGGTCGTGTTGAGAGAATGAATGGAGAATGTTTAACGCAGCAAGTGTATTCGAGTAAAGTGAATGGTAGTGTACCCGGAGGTAGACTGAAGAAAAAATGGTTGGAATGTGTGAATGAGTCTCTAAATCGAAGAGATATACAGAGTCGTAGTAACAAAAGATCTTGTATGAAGAGATGTATAGAAGTGAAGGAAGTAAAATACGTATGCAAGGATAGGGATGTGTAGAGGAAATCGTTTATAAAAAAGAGAGTGACGCCTGAAACGAGAGATTTTGGTCACTCATGAGCCCTCGTGAAGAGCTTTACTTATCGGATGTGGTTGGGGTGAAGAGCATAGATCTTCTTATGGGCTTATCAGTCAGTTTTAAGGTTTATGTGTGAATCGTGATGTATGATGACCCTGTGAAGCTCTTTAGCTGGGGTGATTGATGGGAAGATCGATCAGTGACCCGCTTTGGAGCAGTGTTGTGGAAAGAGTGTGTCATTTGAATGAGCGACATGCGACTTCTGGATTGATTTAATACCTATCCCTTCTCCTGCACATCCCGTACTTACCCTTACCATATAATTGCCTTGATCCGCGGTAGTGTAACGAGGCTAGAACCAAACGCGTTACGCTTGACACGAAAGGGATTTGGCTTAATGGCATAATAATAAAAATAATAAATGGTGTTACGTGTTGATAATGGAAGGATATGATAACGCTGATGTATGATTGATAATGATATTGGCGGAAAATGATGTTATGTAGATGGTGTTATGATTTAATGATGACATGGTGACGAGATATAATTCATGAGGATATTATGTGAAGATGGTGCTGCTGACTTATTATTGATGTTAATTCTATCTGAAGATTGTCACATAGTGTTATAAGTTGATGATCTATAATTGACGGTGATATTCTCTGAACAAGATGTTGCGCGTGGATGATAACGATGTGATAAGACATGATGATCTATGATTCTTTGTCATAACGATGAAAAACCACTGTGAAAATTATATGTTTTAAAAATGGAAATAAGACTCGATTGAATTGGGGAAATATGAATGTATAAATTTGAAATTTGATGCATGTATCAAATTTCAATGTTTACTTGTCAACTGTAATTTCGATACCAAATTCAGCTCCAAGATGAAAGCAAAAACCCCAGGATTTTCTGTGACAACATTACATTTTCAATCGTTTGCAACGACATAACCCTTCTCGGTTGAGAGATACAAATATTTAGAAAGCCAGTATCAATTTTCACAAACAGATCCATAATTCATACACACAGCCTAATGGATACAAGAGCTGTTTCTCAAATCAGCGGTTGCATAGTTCGAACTCTATATCCCCGATTTTCCGCCCTTGTCGAAACAGCGCGTATAAATTTGGCAAAGCACAAAACATGGACGTCAATATGTTTCGGAGAGCCGAAGAGCGATCAATTGAATCCAGGCAATCGAACGCTATAGTTTTCGTAGTAGAAGCAGAGTGTTATGTTCTGTGTAGAGGATAGCCCATATAGAGATAGCTTACATCATACATATTGTATGGATAATAGCACCAGATGGTACCAAGCTCGAAAGAATATTTCTTCAGAAACTATTAAAAAAAACTATCATGCTTTACCTTTTTCTGTCATGATATTCGAAGATTTTCTATCAATATAAATTGATGAGTTAAGTGGTGGATATTGGACATACAACGTCAATTTTCATAAGTCTGGAGTTACTATACAAAACTACATTTTAAATCGAATTTTAGATTGATTTTCTTCAGCCGCTTTTGACATACCGCTGAAAAAAATATGTATTATATGCATATCACGAATCAGATAAATGAAATTCTAAAAGCTTTGGATATATTTTATTGGTATTTGCGAGGCAAGCTTTGCAAGAAGCGGAAATTAAATGAGGGAACGTCCATTAATTACGCAAGGATGTCTTTTGAAAGCTTTTAAGGGACTTCAAGGAGTTTAGTTAGATTTTAGGATATTTTACGGGATTTCAAGAGATACCGAAGGATATTAAAAGATCTGAAGAATTTAAGAACGATTTCCACGAATTACAAAGGATTTTAAGGGATTTTAAGAATCTAAGAACAATTTGCATGTACTACAAATGATTTCAAGCGGTTCCAAGGGATTTTGAAATATTTTGAAATAATTCAGGAGAAATCACTTGATTTCAAAGAATTTTAAAGGATTTCGATAAAAAGATTCCCACGGATTTCAATGTTTCCAATGATTTCAAAAGGTATTTCAAAAATTTTAATTGATCTCGTAATACTTCAAAATGTTTCACGGAATTTCAGGGAGTTTAATGGATTTTTATATATTGCTAGGGATTTTGAATATTTCAAGCGATTTTAAGGATTTCAACAGATTTCATGAAATCTCGTAGAATTTTAAGAGATTCCAAGGGATTTTGAGAAGTTTTGAAATACTTGAAAAGAAGTCATAGGATTTCAAAGAATTTTAATGATTTCAGTGTATTTTTAGAGATTTTTATTGGATTTTAAAGATTTCAAACGATTTCAAGGATCTGAAAAGACTTCACGGAATTTTAAAGAATTTTGAGGGACTTCCACAGTTTTCATGGGATTTCAAAAGATTTCTAGTGAACTCAATCATTTAAAGGTATTTCAAGAGATTATGTGCGACATCCATGAAATTCAGAGAATTTCATGGAATTTCCACATGAATAAAAGAGTGTCGACATTTACAAATTTTTTTTAAAGAATTCACGGAATTTCAGAGATTTTCAGGAATTCCATGAGATTTCATGAGATTTCATGGAAGGTGTGGACCAGATTTCGAGAATGGTTAACTCCTGAGCTCAATATTTATCGGACGTATGTAATATGAAATATTACGTAATAAAAAAAAGGAATAATAAAATAATGTGTATGATATTGTAAAAGATGTTTTACAGCCGAAACTAGTTTCATTTAGCATATTTTTAAAATATAATTAGAAAAAGAAATCTTTCATTAGAAATCCCCAGTAGGATTCGAAAAATTTTCCAGACCCCCCTTCAAAAAGCCTTACGTAATTAATGGATGCTCCCTGATGAATAATAAAAGGTTTCTGCGAAATTGAATATTTTTGTATATCTTAAAATGAAATGACTTAGGTTTGAGTTATGGAACTGGAAATAGTGAAGATTAATTTGGAAAATTATATTAAAAAATTCCATACTTTAATATTTATATTTAATATTTCCAACACGTTGTATAAAAAAACATTAAAGGAATTACACTCATGAAATGATTGCCTACAAGTTAAAATATTTTCCGATAAACATGCAAAAACATTTTAACTGGATTAGTTTTCTCGTTCTAGTCAAATTTCAAGGAAACAACATTTCATTAGTACGCCGCAGTTAGGGATGTTCAGTGATTTCCGTTTTTTGATTGTAAATTTTCAAGCTAGTTAATCGCAAAAACCACGAAATTTGATTTCTCGTTTTTCAAAAATGTTATACTCGTATTGTGGCTACAAAAATCGTTCGAATTCAAACTATTTAATAGAATCATTTTTTATAACAAATATTTTCTCAATAATGTTGAAAACAATTCGAAAAATTATTTTCCTGATATTGTTTGCTGCTCACAGTACTCATAAATAGTTTTATCTCGCATTTTCATTTCTATCATAGAATATGTCACAAAAACAGCAAACTGATATTGGTTCAAAAATTGTCTTTATTCTTGTTGAAACTGTGCTTTTTCAAATAAAAATTTCCATACGCTAGAATATTCTAAATTTTCTTCCGTTTTATAAAAAAATTGTAATTTTGATTTGAACGGTGTTATTACATAATTAGATAACCAACAAAATCGGAATTTTTCAAGAGAGCAAAAAATCATTCTGGAAGATCCAAATCACCACTTCAGATAAAACAAAAGTCTTTTTCCGAGTTAAAGTTTTGATGAATTACAGCCAAAAAAGTTTGATTAGAAAAAGTTATCAACTTTCGACGAAATAGATGTGGAATGTTAGAATCTCAAAGCGATACTAACCTAAAATTGGAGCAGGATGTATAGAGATTCTGGATGCGAGTAAAAAGGTTTGATCTAAAAAAGTTAGCCAATTCCGAGTCAATCGTCCAAGAATTTTGTGGCTAGAATTTTACCGATTTCGAAAATCGGCTTTCGGTAACGACTAAAAATCAAATTCTCGATACTTTCTAAAAATCAAAACTGGCTTCCGAGATATATGTGACTTCCGTTTTCCTTTTCTCATCTTTTCCACTCATGCTTTCCATTCACTCTCCCCCACACTCTCTCATTCTTCGTCTTTCACTCCTCTAGTTTTTTCTTACCTCCTTGACTCATTCTTCTACCAGTACCTCTTCCCCTAAAGTTGTTCTTAATATTCTCTTGCCATCCTCCCCTCTCCTTCTTCACAACCATCCCATACATGCTCCCATGTCTCCTCTACTCATTGACGTACTCTACATTTTCTCTCCTCATCCTTCCAATACATTGCTTCTCTTACTTCATTTCCCAGTTTCCATCTAGCTGTTATTGTTCACCTCTTTCCCTTTCATCCTCTTTCTAGATATTTTGGCAATCCTTCCCTTTTTAATAATTTATACCATTTATTTTATCTTGATTCCTCTATCACACCATCCATCACCGATCTTCCTCTATCTCTTTTTTCTTATTCCTTATAGTTTATATTACTTGCTTCTCCTATCCCTTGATCTCTAAAAAAATCTCTTCTTTCTTCTTCTCATCGTACTAACTCTACCGCCCCACTGTGCGGCCAAATGAGGTGTCCGTGGACAAAATGAACTTTTAGCCTAAACTATTTGACCGATTTTAATTTTTTTTAAAAATCAAAGCTTAAGAAATTCCTAACAAAGTTGTCGAGGCATATTGTTAAAAAGTTGTTTAATTTTTTTTTTCATTTAGCAATGATAATTCATTAAAAAAAAAAATTTTGAAGATGTCATTTTGTGGGAACTTATTCAATTAATGCAAAAAAACACAGAATTAGTGGGGAAACTTGTCTTGAATGATGTCCAGCAGTATCAGATATTTAAATATCGTTTACAATTTTTATAAACAAATTAATCAACAAGAATTAGATTTCTAGTAAAAATGATATATAGTTACTTCAGATGTGTGTTTTTAAGTGGAAAACTAATGAAAAAAAATTTCGCTATGACTTATGGAAAAATAGGGACCATTTGTCAATCATTTAAATAAATTTTATAAACAAATGCTTGAATTCGTCATTTTCAAATAGATTTGTTTCGTTTTTTTAACAGAAAGGACAATAAATATTTTGCTTATAGCTTTTTTGTACGATTCTTTGATTCAGACAATTAGTGTTATTTGTTCAAACAAAATTAATTAACAAATGTATAATACTGTCATTTTTCAGTAGAAGGAATTCCTTTTTTTTTAAATCAACTTCAGATATATCCAAAATACCTCTTGATATGATACTTGGTTACTAAAAGAATTATATTTGTTTAAACAAATTAAATAAACAAATTCATTGTTTTGCCATTTTTCAACATATATATTTCGTTTTTTCAGAGAAATAAATTAATAAGGTCTTGCTAGTAGCTCCTATAATTATTCTTTATCAATACTAAACAATTATTAATTGTTATTAAAAAATGTAATAGAGAAATGCATAATTTGGCCATGTTTTAGTAGACAAATTTAGTTTCTTTAACACAATCAATTAAATGTGTATAACCAATGGGCCTGTACTGTGATATTTTGCTGTGAGACAACAATTGATAATTTTTTAACAAATTTAATAAACAGATTACTCTGAGGCCGTTTTTTAATGGAAACACCATATTGTTTTTCACGAAATCGACTACAACTCTCAAGCAAGGTCTCTCTGTTATGATACTGTTTTATCCGGCAGGACATGTTTATTAATTTTATAATTATTTATCAAAATTCGGTTAAGAAACTCTAGTGTCGAATAAGTATTAACAAATGTTCAAAATGGTCTCTCAGGAAACATGAACGAACTGAGAGTTTTTTATACATTGTTCAGAATTTTGACTGAATTTTATAAATAATTGTAAATATAATAAACATGCCCTGTCCAATAATACAGTATCATAACAGAGAGACTTTGCTCAAAAATTGTAGTCGATTTCATAGAAAACAATATGGTGTTCCCATTAAAGAACGGCCTCAGAGTGATTTGTTTATAGGATTTGTTTAAAAATTATGAATTGTTGTCTAACATCAAAATATCACAGTAAAGGCCCGTTGGTTATACATATTTAATTGATTGTGTTGAAGAAACTAAATTTATCTACTCAAACATGACCAAGTTATGCATTTCTTTATTACATTTTTTAACAACAATTACTAATTGTTTAGTAATAATAGAAAATAACTATAGAGAGCTATTAGCAAGACAATAGGAATTTACTTCTCTGAAAAAACGAAATCTATATGTTGAAAAATGGCAAAACAATGCATTTGATTATTTTATTTGTTTGAACAAATAGGAATTATTTTTTTTTTTATAACTAAGTATCATATGAAGAGGTATTTTTAACATACCCCAAGTTGGAAAAAACGAATTTCTTCTACTGAAAAATGACAGTATTATGCATTTGTTAATTAATTTTGTTTAAACAAATAACACTAATTGTTTGAATACAAAAAGTCGCACGAAAAAGCTATAAGCAAGATATTTATTGTCCTTTCTGTTGAAAAAACGAAACAAATCTATTCGAAAATTACGAATTTATGCATTTGTTTATAAAATTTGTTTAAATAATTAACAAATGGTTCCTACTTTTTTGTAAGTCATATCGAAATTTTTTTTCTTCAGTTTTCCGCTTGAAAACACACATCTGAAGTAGCTACATATTATTATTACTAAGAATCTAACTTTTGTTGATTAATTTATTTATAAAAATTGTAAACAATTTTTCAAATAACTGATACTGCTGGATATTATTCGAGACAAGTTTCCCCACTAATTCTGTGTACTTTCGCATAAATTGGATGAATTCCCACAAAATAGCAGCTTCGAAATTTTTTCTTTTCTTTTGAATGAATTTTTGTTGCTAAATAAAAAAAAAAATTGAACAACTTTTTTAAAAATATGCCTTGACAACCTTGTTAGAAATTTCATAAGCTTTAATTTAAAAAAAAATCAAAATCGGTCGAATAGTTTGGGCTAAAAGTTCATTTGTCCACGGACACCTCATTTGGCCCCACTGTGCGCCCTCTTCCTCTTTCTTCGACCTCTTTGTAACACTTTCTTGCTAGGAGTTTGTCAAAAAATACGTAACGCCTCTCAGGGAGGCGGGGTACCTCTAACGTTACACTAATATTAAAGTTACATACCATTGCTATAGAAAATGCGTTACGAAGGGGGGGGGGGGTCAAAATTGTGAGATAAAAGCGTTACTTACTATATATTTAAACGGCCCCCTAACTGCCCTCCCTTTCCCACCCTTAGTTTATCTTCGAAATCCCACGCCCTCTCTCCTGCTCTATGCTACAATTTTAACTAAATTTCAACTAAAATTAGAATTTAAACATTTCTTTAATTACTATACCATAAAATGAGATTTCGAACGAATTCTTTCAACACAACGTGTATTTGTGTTTTTAAAGAATTTTGTTGCAATAAAACCATTTTCCGAAAAGTGTTGGTTATCTAGTTCTGTACAATCAGCCTTCATTAAATCTTCTTCATTGATAGCTTCTTTTTTTAACTAAAATATTACCCTCAAAATTTAAGATGTAAGGTTTAAGGTTCGTTAGCTATTGAACATCTTTAACTGCAAACAAAAAATAGTGAACTAATTGTTTTCTGAAAATAATCTTCGTCGATTTGTTTCATTCTTTTTAATTTCTTGTCTCGCGACTGGACAAAGTATCATCACCGCTCCTTGTCGAAATCAGGATTCTGAAGTAGACAAAGAGGAGCAATCGACTATTTTCTTGACCTTCTTGATACATATCAGTTCTCCCAGCTCCAGATAGTTTCTTTTTCTCCAACGACGAGTTATACTTTCCTTTCTTTATTTTTCCTTCTTCTTTTTCCTTTCCATTTTCTTATTTCCTCTTCGTCATCTTTCCTCCTCGAGCAGCTTGACATCGTTCATATCGGGATTCTTGCTGAACGGTATGCCTTCCCTTCTAGCGAACCGAGAATGCGAAAAGCTTGGTTAATCGTGTTATTAGTTCCGGCAACGATAAATTCTTTAAGCACCTTTCCCACAGTTTCTCGGACATCGTAGCTAACTTTGAGTCCAACCCGAGTAACGTTTAGGTTCCAACCGGACTCTTCGTAACGTTTCGAATCACGTCGACGTGGACGCAATAATAAACATTCCTGTTTTATTAGCGAGATATGTAGGGCGCCTTTCCACAATGGGGAGAACACGGGGGATGGAATTCTCCCGGGTTATGGGAAGGGACAGGATTTACTACATTTCTTGAGGAAAAGCGAAGCATTGCTATTAAAGCTCCCACTGATGGGAAATATGTTGTAAATTTGGTTTAACCACGATCGTAAAGAGGAACCTTATTAGATTTTCCGAGTGGAGCGCTAGTTAGACTTCCTTAATTGAAAGCTTTTTATGGCCCTTTTAGCTTCGAGAGTCACCTTGAAAATATTAAAGTCTAATTTGTAAAATTATAGAAGAAAATATTGAGAGATATTTCCGCCTCACAATTTGACCCATATGCCCATGAAGAATTACAAAATATCTCGTTTGGAAAATATTAAAATGCTCAAGCGAAAACTTCTTATTTATTTATATTTCAGTATTTTACATTTTCCACAATAACACAAAAAAACATATTACTTCAAATAATAATCAATACTGTAAACTAAATTTCAAGGGAATGTTAAAACAATTCAGCCATTCACTTGGCGATCGACTTTTTCACTGCAGTGTTTCCGATAAAAAAATTATTCTTACATTTTGACTATCATATTTTACACGGAGAAAAATATGATGAGAAATCTCGGTCATCAGTGCCTGGGATTCAGATCTCATTCCCAAATTAGTCTACTTTTCCAGATCCAGGATGCGATTACAATAAATAATTGATGCGCAAATATCGCAATCGGTAGTCAAACAGCAAGAACAAGTTAGTACGCGATTCAAGAACGAGAGAGTGTCCCGTATAGTGGGGGAGGGGGCATACTAAGCGTAAAGTGTACACAAACTTCATGCCACAATTCGCAAGCAAGCCTTAAGAGTGGGGGTCAAATGCCTTGGGCAAGTTGGTAGGCGCACCGCGAGCACTCCAATACAACACAGGAGTCATTACCATACTAAGTGTAAGGTGTGTAGGGGCAGAGACGAACAAAGTATCGTCGCCCAAAGAAGGGATGGTGGCTACCTATGTAAAGTTTGAAACTCAGGGTGAAGGTCACTAAAATGCAAAACGAGATTTTTCAAGAAACAAAAATATTATTTACGAAATTATGATTATATATTCTGTATTTTTTAATTTAATTAATACACAGTCACTACTTATACTTATAATCGCACGCTTAATAGCTTTAAAAAATCGCACTTGCTAAAATTCGAAACCTACCCACCTAAAACTATTTAAACTTTATACCGCACGCACTAACCAACTGAGCTATCTAACCGCGTGGACCTTCTCGATAAAATATCGGCCAAGTTTTTCGAGGAAAGGTCGGGTAAAAAATATTTCTGTGCTTCGTTGCGTACTTCATATATATGAAATATTCATATATTATTTATATTTCATATATTAAAAATTATGATTATATATTCTGCATTTTTTAATTTTATTCATACACAGTCACTCACTTATACATATAATCGCACGCTCAAACGCTTTGAAAAATCGCACTCGCTAAAATTCGAAATCTACCCACCTAAAACTATTTAAACTTTATACCGCACGCACTAACCAACTGAGCAATCTAACCTCTTGGATCTTCTTGACAAAATATCGGTCAAGTCTTTTGAAGCAACTTTGGGTAAAAAATATTTCTGTGCTTCGTCGCATACGTCATTTTTTTCAAATTTGCATTTGTCAGTTTTTCAATGGAACTTCTATAAAATAAAATATATTCACAAGAAAATATCGTAAGAGTTATATGTAAAAAAAATTAAAAATTACTCTTAATTATTCAAACAGGTTATATAAACAAATGTTAATTATTGGAACAATTCTTGTAAGCAAATACGGGAGCTCGTACATTGGCTGACTCTTGAATTTTGACCGAATGGGGCTGACTACTAGGCGTTTGAGAATGAGCGCAACCTGGCACTACGAACTCTACAGTGCGTTCCGCAGTTCTTACTGTGACGCATTCTTTGACCATTTCCATCATATCTGCACATGATAAT